>JAJTUV010000538.1:0-375000 GCA_021653895.1 Mastomys natalensis
AGGCTACACTAAAAGTTTCTTTCTTTCCCTACCCTAGAAATTTAAGAAAACACATAAAAAACAAGTCTAAGCCACTTGGAGGAGGATTCACAAGTTGCTTCGACAATTTGTATAAGATCTAGACTTGCATGAATTTACATGTGTAAAAATGAGTTTATATTTTGTATTGCTTAATAAATAATAGTTACAAAATATACACTATTTAATTAATGTATAAGATAATGTTAATATGACAGTGGAAGAATGGATAAACACAATGGAAGTTTTTTCAGCCATGTAAAAGAACAAAATATATCATTGGCAGGAAGAATGTATACAACTGAAGATAATCATATTCATTGCCAAATCAAACAAGTACTAGGAAGAAAAATATTCTGCTTTTTTTCTAATTTGTGAATGTAATATTTTTGTATAGACACATACAATATATATGTTATGTATATAGGGCATACACATATAAAAGTATATGATATAAAAGCAGAAGTAAAACTGCCTACACAAATGAAGGGACTAATGGGAGGGAAGATAGAAGAGAGAACTAGTTTGATTTTAATGAGGAATTTTGTTCAACATACATATAAATACATACATATATGTGATTTTTATATAACATATATATGATATATTATATGTACTCATATTTGTGCACATACATGTATGTGAGCATGTGCACATGAGTGCATGCATGTGCATGTGTGCATGTATATGTGTGTATATGTGTATGTGTGTGTATTTGTGTGTGTGTGAATTTTACTAGGTAGAGATATAATTGTGAAAGACACAATTGGTCAATAGTCTATGATGGAAGAAACTGTTCTTTCTTAGTTTTCTATTTCTGTAATAAGACACATGACCAAGGCAAGTTATAAAAAAAAAAGGGTTTTTTTTGGGGGGGGGTGGCTTCAGTTTTAGAAGGTCAATTCATGACCTTCATGGGAGAAGCATGATTGCAGACAGGTAGGCGTGGTGTTGGAGCTAGACCAAGAGCTGAATCGTGAGACACAATAGTGAGGCAGAGACAGCTAATTGGGCTTTTGAAATATCAAAGTCTTCCCCCAGGGACACATGTCCTCCAACAAGGCTGCACTTCTAGTCCTTCCCAAACAGTTCCACCAACTAGAGAACCAAATATACAAATATATGAGTCTATGGGGATCATTGTCCTTCAAACCACTACACATTTCAATACTCCAAAGGGACAAGAAGCTGGTTATTTTTTGTAAGTAGAGACTATGTGGATCCCAGTGGTCTACAGGCTAACCACACATCCAGTTGAATTGAGAATTAATATTTGGAGTTATTAAAACACCTGTCTAGGTAGAAAATTTTAACTATCTACTTTCAACAAGAAATATTGGCAATGGCTTAGGGCATTGAAGTTTTTGTGCTGTGTACAGAAATACATTCTCCATTTCCTTTCAACCTATTGTTTGATTTTAAAATTAGAAACAACACTCATGGATGGTGTTGTTTGATTTTACAACTCAGTGTGAAGCTGAATGGCAGGGGAGGCACATGTGAATAAAATCTAACAGATTCCTGTGGATGCATGCATTTCTTAGTAATTATTATTTTTTCTTATTAAATAGCCCAACAAATTAAAAAGACACAAAATATCATACCATGTAACTCAAATTAAAGTAAGGAACAAAAATATTGCAAGCATCATTGACAATCCTGGGACTTATCTGCTCTCCCCTTCGTTGGAGCCCTCCTTTATCACATCTGTGGGTAGACTCTTGACATGCAGGTAGTACTGTTTGCTGCTTTGATTTATCCCTCTACTGCTAGGGTTGGTTCTATGATTTCTGGCAGTTTTTGAGCTATGAAACATTTTAGACAAAAGTTTTTTTTTAATGGCTTCTTTGTCCTCACATGAAATATCCAGATGACTAAATTCTGGTCAAGCATGTTATCCGTCTGCTCAGCATCAAACTTTAACCTAAAAGAACATCTGGCTTTCTTTGCAGTGGTCAAAGTCTCTTCCATAGCCTTTTTCATGTTCTCGCTGCCCCTACTTCTCTTGGCTTCAGACAGCAGCTTATATAGTTTATATCATCCAATACCTAACATACTTGAATAGTATATTATTAAAGTATACTATTCATTTTTCAGAATAGTCATAGTCTTGTGGACTATTATTTTAGAACATTTATATTCCTCCCCCAAAGAGCTGCCTTCCTCATCAGCAATCCATCTTCATTTTCCTCTTCCACAGCAAATCAAAGGCAGGCATTAACTAACTTTCTGTCAGTATAGATGGGTATATTCTGGAAACTTCAGGGAAGCACACATATACAATGTTTGACCTTTTGTGTCTAGTGCCTTTGACACTAGTGCTAGTTTTCAAGGTCGAGTCATGCTGCAGCATACACTAGAGCTACATTTTCTCTCATTGCTAAGTTACATTTGACACAATCATTCATTCACTAGTTGATAGGCAGTTGGACAGTTTTGGTTTTGGTCTATTATGAGTAAGTCATTGATTTTCAGGTCTAATGTTTTTGTGTGGGGTCATGTATTTTCATTTTTCTTGGAATGGAATTTGTAAGGTAAGATGGTAACTCTATGTTAAACATTTTGAAAATGCCCAAATGTGTTTTCAAAGTGGCTGCACCATTTCATATTATGAAATGTACAAAGGTTCCAATGATCCCGTTCTGACTACATTTATTATTTTCCATCTTTTTGAATAACATTCATCTAGAGTGTAAAGTGATGCTTCGGTTATGGTCCATCTCACTTTTCAGTGTTTTATCATACCATATTTTCACCTGTGGTAATTTTTTAAAAATTACTACTGGCTGTCTTGTTTGTTTAAGTTTGTCAAAATTATCCTGTTGCTTATATAGTTTATATAGCTTATGTAGTTTATATCGATCCAATATATAATATATCTAATATACATGGGTATACTTAGAATACATGTTTATAAACTGAATCTTCTGGGTGGTAAAGTATAGATATTTTCAACTTCACAAAAGTTACGACAGTTATTTTTAAAGTAAGAGTTTGAATATGAGAAATTTAATGTTTGGAAGTTAGATGAAAAGCAAATGTTTGAATGTGCTCAATAGAATAAATTGAATTCTTTCACAGAGATTGCCGAGGCCTTGTGTGCTGTTCTTACCCATGCTTTGACTGAAGGCTCTCAATGTTTTTTAACAGGGCCCTTTCTTTCCCATCATTCACTTTTCCATGACTTTTGTTTCAATTTTCTTGGATTGCCTCAAATTAGTGCTTTAATAAAAACCTACCAAGGGACAAGGTTATACTTTGTAGCATCCTTTATTAATATCTGAGAATAGCATTGCAGCATTAAATAGTCTGAAAGTTTCCTGCAGACTGTAATATAATTGGCACTTGTGCAAGGAAGCCAAGGCTATCTAAACACAATGAGCAGATTATGGAAGGGCAGTCATGTTTGTTGGGCTGTCTCAAGAATCGATCTACATCAGTGTATCTCAACCTGTGGTTCAAGAACCCTTTGGGGGTCACATATCAGAAAGCCTGAGTATTAGACACTTACATTACAATTCATAATGGTAGCAAAATTACAGTTATGAAGTAGCAACAAGATAATTTTATGTTGGGGGTATTAAAGGATTGCAGCATTAAGAAGATTGAGAACTGCTGCTGTTGATAATTACTGGGCTCTCTGCCCAATAGAGGCCAGTGTGGAGGTAGCAGAGGCAGTAGGAGCATAGCTCCTCCCAAAGATACTATGAATACAGATGTGGACAGACACATTTCCCCCAAAGTAAAAGGATACAATTTGAGCTTTACAGTTTATTTTTAATTTTACATTATTGGAAAGTATGTGGCCCCAAACTCAAGTTTTGGGAGCTCCAGGCAAATATGAGAACTATTTAGGGCTGGATGAAAGAAACTATCATATCTCCAGAATGAACTTACAGTCTTCAGGGCAGGTCAATTGTCATACAGAGGCAATGTTTGTGATTGTATATTGTGGATAGTGGTGTAGTATCTCGGGCTACTCTAGTTATATTTCTATTGTGTTTGTAAAGATTTCTAAAACCAATTTAGGGGAGGAAAATGCTTATTTTAGCTTAAGAATTATTGTTGTTCACTTAAGGAAGTCAGGGCTAGAACTCAAGCAGAAAATTTAAGCAGAAAAACCCTGGAGGAATGCTGTTTGCTGAAATTACTCATAGACCCATACTCAGCCAGCTTTCTTATATAGCTCAGACAACCTGCATAGGGAAAATGGTGCCACCCACAGTGGGCTGGGCCCTCTTCATCAATTAAGGAGACAGTCTTAGACACACATACCTAGAACTAATCTGATCTTAGCAATTCCTCAATTGAGATTTTCTTCTAGGATAACTCTAGGCTGTGTCAAATTGACAGTTAAAGCTAGCCAAGCCAGGGGCTATCTTCTTTATAGAATATATCTGTATATGATACATAAAACAACCTTGGAGATTGTCCAACTTATTTTTCAGAAAAAAAAAATGTTGTTGGTATTACTGATTCGATTATGTTACTATCAACCTTAGTACATATAAAGAGGAAAACACACAATAACACGTCCTGTTAGTAGATGCCAGTTTCAGTGGGCAAACAGACTCACCCCCTCCATTTGATTTTGGGGAAGATAATGAAGATGAGTACATTCTGGAAGTATAGCAACCTTGTACTTTTTAAATCATTTAGAAAATGAAAACCTCACCCATCTTGGATATCAAGAATACATAACTGTGTGTAGAGTGATCTCTGAGCATCCACATTTTACCTGCATGAAAAATATCAAAAGATAATGGTCTCTTTGGCTATAATGTGTCTATTAAAGATGAAGAAATGGGAAATCAGTTTCAGCCTAGCAGCTAAAAGTCCAGGATTGAAATATTCAGCCTTGAGAAGTTATAGACTGTCACAAGGTAAAGGCGAGGTGCCTGTAATATTTCAATTCAGTGGCTCTCAAGAGGGGACACGCACAGTAATAGGCAAGAACATAGTCTGTAGACTGCATGCCCCTCCCCTTTATTTCGGCCATTAAACCAAATAGAATGGAGGCTATTGTAGTACTTTTGAGAAGATCAAATCTCAAATAAGAGTGCTCTAATATCTCAGGATAAATAATCATGACATTTAAGGATGGTATCCCTGGGCTTTTGGGTAGTGTGGTCAATCATCTTGGATACCCAGAAACAAAATTACAAAACCATAAAATGTTTTTCAACATACAATAAGAGAAAATCAAAATATACTCCTGACCTATCTAAGCTATAGACCTTTACTTCCAGAACACCATATATCATATCGGACAGCAGAAAGGAATGGCTATAAACCTGTGTGATTTGGCATGCTGATATGTATTTCCTATTGCAATTATTCTTATTCTTGAGTCACGGTGAAATGAGTACTTAAATTTTTTTTTAACCTACTTCAATCCTCCCTAGGCAGTTTTGTATCACTGGGATGGTAGTTCATTTATTCATTTAGTTAACAAGTACATAGAGAAGAACTTGTAGGGCAGGTGAAATCCTGAGCTGAGACTACTACATGCACTAAGATTTGTAAAAGAAGGTGTTTGCATTCAAAGGCTTTATAGGATTCTGAAGGTAGACAGATATAAGGATGGTGGAAATAAAATATTTCAAGAAGCCACAAACCTGCTGTGGTTTAGATGGAGTAATGAATGTGACCATGAAAGTGACCAGAGCAAGGTCTGGGTGGAGTCAGTCAACTTGAGCTTTACTAGACTAGACACTGGACCATCCCTAGCTATTGTTGCAAAATGTGAGTATAGATAAAAAAAAATGCTTGTACATATTACATATTACAAGCTAGAAGATCTTGAGGAACCAAATACTTATACATGATGCTTGAAGCTAAACAAGTGGATTTTTCTAATTCTAGTCCCATGACCTGATCCTGAAACCTAGAAGTGACCACACTGCTGATCCATATTGTCCCCTGTATTAATGGAAAAGTACCCAGGATCTCACTTTTTTATAGAGCCATGAAAAGAAAGGGTCAGCAGAAATAGCACAGTAGAGCTTGCCACTAGGATAGGAGACTCATCGAAACATTACATTACACACACACATTACATTGCATTACACACATCTGCTTAATGATGAGTCATTTTAAACCAATTGAAAACTAAAAATGATCTGGCTTTTCATGGAAGATAAAAATCGGCAAGACTTCAAAAATATGGTTTGTATATTTGCTTATATTTGAAAGCAACAGACTAGGGCTTAGAGCCATGATTCCAGGGAAGAACAGTTTACAACATGGCACTCCACGGAAGTGCTGGGTAAAAAGTATAGCTCTGGGTTAAGCCTGAGCTAATCATCTGCATTATTATTCACTGACATGTTATCTGACCCCTGGCCAAGTGTTTTGGTGACAGAAGATTGGCTTTGGAATTTGATAGCTAAGCTTTTTCATTGACGTCTGCATTTGAAATTCTCCCTATTTTGCCCAGCACACACAAATCTGTAGAAAACAAATGTAAAAGAATGTTTATGTAAAAACAGTGGTGGTGTGCGTATTCTCATAGAGGGTGAGATGGCATAGATTTCAAAGGACAGGAAACCATAGGGACAGGGATTTTCTTAGGGCACGGGTCCGGTCCGGAAAGCTGCCATGGAGGCTTAGAGTTTAGCTTGGAGAAGACAGGGGTCAAAGAGGATTGGGCCTGAAGAGAGGAACTAAACAGAAACCGGGAGGACAAGAATGAGGACCGGGACTGTGAGATGTGTAAAGGCAGGCCAATGAACTTGGACTCTGTTAGTCAAACCCAGGAGTTAGGCCTGAATCTAAGGTGCGAGGTCAGTCAGACATGCGCCAGTGACTTTCTTTATGAAGGCAGAAGTGGGAAGTGAGAGAATGCTTTTGTTTTTGCAGTCCTGGCAGCCACAAGGGGGTTGTTGAAAAGCAGGCAGGCTGTGTGAGCCACGTGACTCCCTGAAGGGCAGGTAGAAGTCATTAGCACAGGGCAAATCACTTACTTTTCTGGGCTCAATTTCTTCACTCCAAGTCCAAAACTGCTGAGGTCATAACCTCAATAGACGTACAGCTGATGTTTTAGAGCAAAGTCCCCCCTTGAGTACCACATAAGGCTGTGGCCCCTCGGTGACACCTGCTTCTAGTCAGAACATCCTGGATCAATATTTTATCACAGCTTGTCATAAATATTCCATGAAAGAAAACCCAGGAAGTAATACTGGATTTGGATAATTTTTCTAGCCTCGAAGTTACAGCAGCGATTTTCATTTTCAAAGCATCTAATCCAGTTCTTAATTATGCATGAAGAGGGGATGTGACTGAGATCATATTTAACACCATCAAGTGTTGTAGCGATGGGAAGAGACAAAGCTAAATGGCGGGGGAACATGCTAAGGGCTGAGTGACACAGTGAAGGAAACCAAGCAACCCTGCTTAAGGTGATGTATCACGAAGCCCTGTTTACTGGGTCAACCCTGATTAGAAATCAACTTTACACATAGATGCTATGGGAACGGTTGACTAAATTTCTCATTCTGTCTCTGTTCACTCATAACTGTTTAGCTTTCAGGAATATTGTTAAGTAGGTTAAATTCTAGTTCTGGAAGTTTCCTGTCTGTCCTCTCTTGACTTGCCCCATTCTCTATAGTCTTTTGTCTGTGGGTGCTCCGAAAGCTTGAGAAGTCTCAGATAGTCTGTCTTGAGGGAATTATGGTCAGCATATGCCTTGACACTTTGAGCAACCCCCTGCAGTGGTTCTTAGCTCAGAATTTATATGTTTAGACAGAATAAAATGTCAAGATCTCCAGATTCTAACTCATGGGATTATGGTGAGTCCCTCTGCAAAGGTCATAATACTCACCCCTTGTCACTCAGGGATAAATGGAAGACACTGCAAGTTCATGTCCTGGGGATGCCCCGACCAACAAAACACAAAACCAGGGTATAGTTATTCAATGTCATGCCTTTGTAAAATTGTTGTGTGGGGTATATGTATGTGCACATTTGTGTGTAGGTATGTGCATGTATATGGAGGCCAGAGGCCTGTTCTCTCAATTTCTCTCCATCTTATTTATATATTTATTTATTCATTTGAGAAAGAGAGGAGAGAGGAGAAAGAGAGGAGAGAGTTTTTCCTGAACCTGGAGCTTACAGATTCTGCTAGTCGGGCTGGCTAGCCCAACCCAAAGGAACTTTCTCAGCTCCACTTCTCAGAGCTGGGATTCTAGGCCATATCCCATCCAGATTGTTTCTTAAGTGCTGGGGATCCAAATTCATGTTGTCATTCTTGCACTGTGAACACTGTGCCAAATGAGCATTCCCCTGCCCACTTTCAGAGTTTTGATTGGAATTTCTGCTTTACAGCGAATCCATTCAGGAATTGATTGAGTACCTGTTCTACAGGTACCTGCCAGATGTAGGGGCTGTACACTGAACAGCGCCTCCTCTGCAATATGAGAGCTATGAAGCTGATATTTGCTAAACCATGATTGTCACAAGGGCTTGAAGATGTCTCATGAGAGCTGGTCTCCCTTCCAAGCCTATGTGGAGAAAAACAAAGTGCAGAATTGCTAAGAACTCAACCCAGTCTTCCAAATGTATTATACTTCTCCACAGTGTCCATTCACCAGGGGGAAGGATAGGACTCCAGAGCATTCCATAAAGAAGAATCCAATCCTGTCAGCTATTAGCATCCTATATCATCCTACTCAATGAGTGAGCAACATGCCACCCTGCTACCCTGAAAGCCTCCTTGTACTTCCAGAAGAGACTACTATCCCCAGAGGACTATTCACAAGTCTGGGAGGATATTTTTATTTTGGGCTTGTTTTTGCAGCTGCTCCTGGAGAGGAGCTTTCTCTGAGTGTATTGACTAAATTTACCAAAATGGATCCTGATGTCCAGTTGTCCCAGCTCATGTGCCTGTCACTAAGAGTTCTGAAATGATGCAAACAACTCAAATTCCATTGGACATATTTTAAACCACTGTGATTTGTTGACATTCTTCCAGTTGCCAGGGTGGCAACTGTGAACCTTTCCAAAGTCAGAACAGCCCACTGCATGTGAGTGAATCAAGAAGGCCAGGAGGGGTACTTGCCAGAAATTTGTGGAGCCAAGAGGAGGCTCTTGTTGGAGCTTGGAAACAAACTACTCCAGTAGAGATATCCATACATAAGTGACTTCACAGATGACTGCCTAATTTGCCTTTTTACCTGACTGATGCTGCCTCAGACAGCAGACCAGGGGATCTATTAAGAGCCTATCTCTATAGCATGCCTGGAAATACATATAGAGTACAGGGCTAGGTTGAACCCTGATACAAACTGAGCCCAGGACATCCCAGCAGACACATCTCTGTATTCAAGTAGAATCTCTAAGGTACAAACATTCACTCCTGCATGTACACACACACACACACACACACACACACAAAACACACACACGTGCATGCACTTACCATACAGTCTCTCCTAATTGAATCTAAAATGTAAGTGCTTTGGTGTTTCAAAGGACCTTGCAATCTTGATAAGAAAAACTAATGAGATGCCCTTTCCAGGGCTGGTCACACAATAGTCAGAGTGACAAGGACCCCTATCAAGAAATAAAGCAGAAGATAAATGAGATTTTTCTAATATCCATTTCAACCCATTGTTCACCAGTGTCAGGCAGTACAGATTCTATTTATCATGGAGGAGAAGAGAGAGACAGATTTATTTATATATATATATATATATATATATATATATATATATATATATAGAGAGAGAGAGAGAGAGAGAGAGAGAGAGAGAGAGAGAGGAGAGAGCTTCAACTGCAGCCTGTATAAAAACTTTCTGCTCTAGGTAAACTTCCCCTGTCACCTGGTAGAAAACAAAGGCAAAGTTTAAGTGTGGGCTATGTGGGGTAGGGAGAGAAGGATGCCCATTTTATTGCATTTTCCCTTTACCTTAAGGACAAAATAATATACAAGAAATTACCCTTTTCAAGACAGAAGAGAGATTATTTCTGACTGCAGACTAGAAGAGGTTGTGATTTACAGTCCATCATTTATAGTATTTATAACCCATTAAGTTGTAACTGTGTCAAAGGCTCTAGATGCAAATGGGGGTTATGAAATTGCCACTTAAGGCTGATGCAATTTAGAATTCTCAGAGGGTGCATTAAGATACAGGGTAAACAGCTGAGGCTGCAGCTCAGTTTGTAGGGTGCTTGCTTACCTAGAGGAAGCCCTGGGTTCCGTGCATAATAGCACACAACCTGGGAGTGGTAGCAATCCCGGCATTGGGGAGGCAAAGGCCAGTGGATCAGAAATTCAAGGTTATCTTTGGTTACCAAGAGAGTTGAAGTCTAGCCTGGTCCACATGTTGTAAACAACAACTAAAGAAGTCTTAAGGTAAAGAAGGAACAAGGATGATCTGTTGTCTCTCTTACAGCTAACTCCATTGGGGTTGCTTACAATCCATTAATAGTAGAATCCATTAATTGAGTGCATCAGGCAGAAAGATAAAGTCTAAACCAGGGGAACCTTTAAAACTCTAGTCCAACTTTTAAAGCACTTCACCCTTACAAGAATGACCTCATATTTAGAAATCTGCTTCTGTAAAAGGCTCATTCCCTTGGGATGTCTAGATGCTTCTATATCCTTTCCCAGCTCTGCTCAGTGTGACAGCAGGTGTTACCCTGTGATGGCTGAAGATTTTAAAAGTATTTTACATTTCAAGAGAACTTGCCTAGCTGCTGCACTCAAAGGAGATGTGCCAGGTCCAAGTCTCTCAGCAACAGTAGTTTGCCAGGGATGCAGATGAGCAATGTCCTTGTTCCCTCAGAAGAAGCTGACTGAGAGGCAGCCCATGTGGAATGACAGTACCAGGGTCAGATGGCATGCCAGGCTCCTACAGCTCAACATGTGCCCCACCAAATGCTTCCTGTGCAGTACAGGGAGTGTGGGGTTCAGAGGAAAGGGCTGTGGTTTTGATCCAACGTTAATTTACTTCTGGAGACTTATACTATTCTGGTTGCTATTTTAGAATGAAGTATACATTTAAAAAAAAGAATACATATTTCTTATATGTCTTATTAGTGCCGTGTATAGAAATAAGTCAAGAGGGGAGGATGGCAACAGGAAGGCTGCAGTCTTCCTATAGATTTTCTATTTCAAAAGAGCCAAAGAAAATGCACAAAGGATTCATTTGCATTTCAATAAACATTTTTCTGTTTACTTGTTTCACTTTCCCACTCACTCCCTGCTAGAAAGACATCTTCAGTGTGGTTTCACATCCCTAGGTTAATGCAAGCTGCCACCCAGACAACACTGTCTGTTTCGTACTGTGGATTTCCAACTAGCCAGTTTGGCTTTGAGACTTAGAAAACACAATGATTGACATGAGCTAAATGGTTGGTAAGACTAGCCTGAAGTTCTGTTTTCTCCATCTGTACCATAAGAACACCACTGGGTAATACTTAGAGAGAAAGGGGAAGAATTTATCTCCGATCATAACTAGGAGAGAATTGGAGACAGAACTAAACTGGCAAAGTGCCTTGTGTGCATGGAGTCCTAATGTCTATTCCCAGAAACTAGGTGTGGTGGTACATTCCTGTAATCATAGCCCTTAGGTGGTAGAGACAAAAGGATCAGAAGGTCAAGGCCATCCCTAGCTATGTAGTCAACATATGGCCAAGCTGGAATACATGAGATTCAGTCTTAATAAAAATAAAATAAAATATAACTAATAACAGAAAACTTGGCAATTTTAGGGGTTCATAAATATCCTTGAAATGCAAGAGAAGCACATTTTGTGCTATCTACCTCTGTCAGCAGTCCTCTTTTTCCCACAATTTCCTTGTAGGATCCTGTTGATTTACAATGGAATGAATTAGTGAGTCAATGAGACAACCATTTGTTGGTCAGGTACCAACCATTCAGTCATTTGTAGCTACTCAGAATCAGAAAAAAAGCCAGTGTCTTAGTTAGAGTTTCTATTGCCGCAACAAAACACTTTGACCACCAACAAAATATTTTGCCCCAAAAGCAAGTCAGGAGGAAGAAGTTTAGTTGGCTTACACTTCCACATCATAGTCAGGGAAAGAATCCAAACAGGGCAGAAACCTAAAGACAGGAGCTAATGCAGAGGTCATGGAAGAATGCTACTTGCTGGCTTGCTCCCCATGATTTGCTCAGCCTGCTTTCTTATAGATCCCAGGACCACCAACCAAGGGTAGCCCCACCCACAATGGGTTGGACCCTCCTGCATCAATCACTAATTAAGAAAATGCCTTACAACTTGTTGAATTTTATAGGTGCATTTTTTATCAATTTAGGCTATTTCCTTTCAGATAACGCTATTATGACAAGTCTATATAAGACTAGCCAGCATGGAGAGTGACCTCCTCCTAAGAGGTTTTACTATTAAACTTGGAAGCATATGAAAAGTTAAAATGGAGTGAAGAAGGAAGGAAGAGTGAGACACTATGGGGTGATTTATATGAATTAAACTTTAGAAAAAATATTTTCTTCTATTATGTGTGTGTTGCATGTGCATTTTTAAGTGATGTGTATGTGTGTGTGTGTGTGTGCTCATGCACATGCATTTTACAGTGGGCATGTGAGAGTCAGAGAACAATGTATGGTCATTGGTTCTCTCATTCTACCATGAGGGTCCTGGGGGTTGAATTCAGCTTGGGAGGTTGGCAGCAGGGCATCTCACCACACACCTAGATGTATTTTGAAATTCATTTTAATTACTTTTTAATCTAAAGCTGATTAGTGTTAAGGAATGTGTGATTAAAATTGAGATCTATGAGAAATCTGTCTTAAAATTTCTTTTGCACTGTATCCGTAGCATGTTCTAAATATTGTATATGTGTGGACACCTGGCATGTAACTATAATTCCTATATACACATGACAAAGTAATACACTATTTCTACTTTGCAGACAAAGAAGTCGAGGTGACCTTGTCTATGGTCACATTGGGAAGTAGAGTTTATGTAACTTAGATCTCGGTTTGTCAGTATGTGACTGCTCTAATTTTTCTCCACTGCAACCTGCTGCCGTTCAAACAAAGACAGAGATGCTGTGTTGTGGGTCAGTTGAGACTTGTAGGAGAATGGTGACTTTTTATGTTTCTCCAGAGTGGTCAGTAAGATCTGAAAAGGACTGAGGTACCACACTCTGTGACAGCATAGTGTTTGTTCTATTCTATTTTTTTTTTCCTTAAAGGGAATAATACCATGTCTTAGTTAGGGTTTTAGTGCTGTGAACAGACACCATAGACCAAGGCAACTCTTATAAGGACAACATATTTGGGGCTGGCCTACAGGTTTAGAGGTTCAGTCCATTATCATCAAGGAGGGAACATGGCAGCATCCAGGCAGGCATGATTCAGGAGGAGCTGAGAGTTCTACATCTTCATCTGAAGGCTGCTAGTGGAAGATTGACTTCCAGGCAGCTAGGATGAGGGTCTTAAAGCCCACACCCAATGACACACCTACTCTAACAAGACCACACCTCCAGCAGTGCCATTCTCTGGGCCAAGCATATACAAACCATCACATATTATATTCATAGAACTAACCAGATTCTCATTGCTATTCAAGACCAAGCAGATGGGTAGGTGGTATGGAGGAAAAGAAAGATGGCCCGACAATGGATAGGCAACCCGTGGCTCCAATAGAGCCAGTTTGCTTGTGGGATGAATCAGGGATGGAAAGTGAATGAAGGCAAACAGTTGCAATGTGCTGCCATTTAAATAGCTCCCCACTTTCTGAAAACTATACAAGAATCATTAGATCCAGATTTACACAGCAAATTTTTTTAACATCTATCAATCCAGCAAATATTTATTGTCTTACAATGCTAGTCATAGAAACTCAGAGGTTCATAAAATGCCTACGGTCTTCAAAAAACTCAAAATTGCAGGGTTAGACCACTGCGTAAGAAAATGAGTCATGCTGCTGTTAAAGAAGATAGAGCTTTCTCTGGAAATGTCAGGAAGAAACCCACGTCTCACCTCGTAGGTGAGGAAGACAGTAATTGTGGAAGTTCATCAGAGGGGCAACAATCGAAGGAGTCTTGGTGCACAAGGAAGAGGTGTGAGCAAGGAAGGAAGCAGAAGTTGGAAGGTCTCCCAGGCAGAGAATCTAACAGTGCAGATAAATGGGGATGAGCGTGGCATTTTCACTGAATTGCAAACCCCAAGGAGCTGAACATTTACTAAGCAACCACCTGCTTTCATATTCAAAGAAAAATCTTAAGCCCTTTAGTGCAGTCTGTATTTTAATCTACATAGGAAAACGATTTGTCATGATTAATACCACCATGAGCGATAAGCTGACAATATTAGGTACAAAATATTTAAGACGCTTATGGTCTTCCACTCCATAGAAGAAATTTTACCTTGAGTATGTCAATCATTCAATTCACAACTGTGCATTCCCCTAGAATACATTTTAAATGGTTTCCATATGATAATAAAGCAATGGCCTTGGTCTTCTAATAAAATCTCTCTTCCAGGGTTTTCAAAACAAGAAGATAGAACAAAGCGGAATCTCAAAGAAGTGTTAAATCAATGTCAGTCCAAACTTCTGTTGGTGATCAAGCAAGCAGCCTATTGGTGATGGCACAATCGTGGTGGAGGATCTGCAATGCTGGCTGTACCAAAGCTGTTTGTTGGCCTTTCTAACTTTTATAATCTCTAGTTTGCAAGTCAGGATGAGGCTGAAAAAATGACAGGAAAGTAGTATTTAATTTCACTCCTCTTAAGAGCCAGAAGTTCATGGGTTTAAAGATAAATTTGCATTTGGAGATCTCTGGTCCTCCTTGTCTGGCCTAGAGGCCAGTTTCATGATGGAAGTATCTGTGGTCTTGCCTGGGATCTTCATACACTGTTAACAACAGGTTTTTTTTTTTTTTTTTCCAGTGTCACACATTTCCACTGGTGCCGTGCAGAACGATTCAGATGGTACAACAGTTAGCTCTAGTGTTGCTCTAAATGGTTTATTTTCTGTGAAAACTCAGAAAATCTAGATAGATGGTGCAGTGACTATTGTCTAGTTCTGAGCTCCTGATATACTATAATGTGACCATTTTCATCATTCTTGAATGAAAGGACAGATGGGTGGATAAATAAAAGGATGGATAGATAGATGATAGATGGATGGGTAGATGGGTAGTAGATGGATGATGAATGAACAAGTAAGTGAAAGAGTAGATTTAGGTAGGAATTCATCAATCAATAAATTGTCTGATGGTAATAGCTATGAGTTAGAGACTTCTTTAGCAGAGCTTTGTATACATAGTCCAAAATAATTTTTGGATTCATATACGCCTAGTCCCTTAAGAAATTTGCTTGTTTGAGACAGAGTCTTACTACTGTAGCTCAGGCAGACCTGGAACTCAGGATCCTCCTGCCCTCAGTCTCTGCAGAGATTATATGACACTATGCTCAGCCTTCCTTTAGAAGCTAAGAATGCAAACAACCTTCATATAGTGGCCTTTATTATTGTATTATTAACTTTTATAAACAAAACAATGTTTGGTAGTTGCTTTATTAATTGTGCTCTAAAGACAGTTGTCAACACTGCTTATCATATTTTAAGCAGAAGCTTGCTATATTTTTGCCTTTAACTAAATTCCTCAGGATTCCTTTTATATTGAAAGCCTCATCAGCCGTACTAAAGGAGAAACCATATAGAATATTCTGGGGATCTTTTTCTTCTTTGTAAAGAAGTACAAATTTTAAATTATTATTGGACTTTATATAGATGATGCTTATTATTAAGGACCTTAGAAATTTTACTTAACTCTGATTCAGAGGAGGAGTTGCAAGGAAAAACTTCCTGGGGCTAAGGACCAAATAAGTGCAATGATGCTCTATTGAGGGTATTTTGTAGAGAGCAAAGATAAAGACATGTTCAAATTGTTGGATGATCAGAGATAACTAAAAGGTGAGTTTTTGTTGTTGTTGTTGTTTCCAGGGGTCCCCTGGAGTCCTGTGACCATGCAAAAGGACCAGTCAACTACAACTCTATCTGCTGAATACTTACAGTTTGAAGTATTAATGTGACTATCATAATTCTGAAAGCACATTTCTATAGTAATCAAGGACACTGGACAATGTAGGGAAGCTTTACTGGCTTAAGACTGGAACTTGTCCTGAGGTAGGACCTTAGTCCTAGTCCTGTAGCATATAGACTGTAAGTTATTTTGGGATTTTACTCCTTTGGAAGTGCTAATCATACCTGTAGGATGATGAGAAAATTATCTACTGTGACTCAATTATTGATGAACCATGTGACTACCATACTTCTCTGAGTCCCAGTTCCTAATTTATATAAACCTTGTTATCTCCAAAACCTTTTGCAGTTTAGAAAGCTCTTAGGCTGCTGTCTTCTGTTATATGCTTTGTCAATAGAGCCACAGGGAATTTGATAGCTTTTAAAACTTATATCTTAATTAGGGAGAAATGCCCATTTCTTTATCCTAGTCATTTGTGGCCACATCTACAAATGTCTCATAATCCTGTTTCAAGAATTTGGACTCTACACTACTTTTCCAATGTCTTATAGTTTGTCTTCTCATGAAAGATCATTTTGATCAAAGAAATACTTACATGATACACTACTGATCCTGAGCCATTAAAGGAAAGTCTGTAATCCATGGGGCCTAGTGGCATTAGAGAGAAACTACTATTGGGAATGCATGGGATGGGTTATTCCAAGTTGGCTTGAGTATGACTTTATAGTTGTATCTAGGGATAGTCAGGAAAAGAGGAAACCATGAATTTCTATAACATTCTTCTTACTTAATTTGCCCAGTTCAGCAAACTCAACCATCATACTGTTGCTCTTCTTCTGAGATGACATATTCTGCTCCAGCACAGGGCTACTTACACAACAGAAATTGGGAATCTGATTTTATTACCGAACTCAAGGCTACTTTAACAAGTTGAAAGAAAAAAATGTTAATATATTCAGCAGAAAGTATTTTAAATAAATATCTGTCATCTATAGTTAAACCTCAGCTTCCTTGGTGTTAATTATGCCATAATCATAAGAGAATAGAGATGAAGTTATTTATTGCAGGTTGAAAAGCCAAATATTAACTCTACTGCAAAGTAAGGCAAGTGAAGTAGCAATTATATATTGTTTTGATCCTGCGGTGAATTCTTTAAAACAGATATTTTCTTGTGCATCTATTATTGATCTGAAGGGAGTGAGTCAAATAAAAATTTTAACTAATTGGCCATTAAAATGATACTTTAGAAATGCTAAAAAATTCATCCCTTTAGGTTCTTTGAGGCATTTCTTCTATGGGAAAGTTTGCTCCTCACCAAAATTTTCATGATACTTGTCATATACATTTCTGTTTACGTACTTTGCTGGGTCCAGAGAAAAAGGAAAGATTTTTTTCTAAATAGATAATAATGACTTCTAAGGATATGTTAGTCATAAGAAATTCTATTATCAGTTGGGCACATACCTGCACTTGAGAGGTATAAGCAGGAGGACCGGGAGTTCTAGGCCTTCTTCAGCTGCACAGTAAGTTAGAGGTCAGACGGTGCTAGATAAGATTTGGCTTCAAACTCCTTCACATATCACCTTTCTCAAGAAGGAAACTGTATTATCGAAGTCATTAGGCCAATCTTAAAGATTAAGGGATTTGTGGAATATACTTGGGGTATCTGCTTAACAATCGAATGATTATTTGTCTTTAGATAAAATTTGAAACAATGACAAAAATCTTCTCAAGGTCATACAGTATTTCTTCATATGCTAACCTTTAAATTTCACTAGTTGTCAAGTTGAATATAGTTATACTTGATGATGAGACTTTTAAAGAACAACTACAGAAACTGACTTTACATGTATTGATGTGCTACATTTATTCATTGTATGCACATAACTTTTATGCCCAAAGATAACACACAGTACTTAAAGACAGTCTACCCATTCAAAATAGTGGCAAGGTGTGGTGGCACATGGCCTTAATCCTAGGATTCAAGAGGCAGGCAGATCTCTGTGATTTTGAATTCAACCTGGTCTACACAGTGAGTTCCAGGCTAGCCAGGGCTACCTAGTGAGACCCTGCCTCAAAAATTAAATTAAATTAAATTAATGAAGCAAGTAAGACAAATTAAAAAGAATGACTCTACCCTATGGTGTAACAATATAGATCAGAATGTTGGAAGAAACATGGCTAGACCCAAATGGATGCTGGGGACTTTCTAACAAAGGTTAAGTGATTAGCGCCATTTGTAGATATGTTTGAAAATATTAATTCTTTTTTAGCAAGATATGGAATGATTTTAAATCATCCAAATATACTTTTTTTCTTTTAATTTGCAGAATAATAGATCTCCTAAAGAACCACTTCTTCAAGCAGTGTTGCAAGTGAACATATAATTTGATAATGATTTGGGGAAATTGAAAGGGAAAAGGTGTGCAAACCCTAATCATCTCTGTTTCTACAGATGTGTAAGAATGGTTTTCCAGTCTTGAATCTTAAGGTAAATGAAGTGTTCTAATAGCTTGCTTACCATCCCTTAGCCACCTCTTGTGTTGCACAGATTCCATGGGAGTTTGAGTTAATAGGAGGGTGCTATGAAGTTTGTTCAACTTAGGTGCCTGTAGAGTCATTACAAGATAAACTGCTTCCCTGGAGAATCACTGGGACTCACAGACTTTAATGGCAAAAAATAAATGTTTGTTATGTTACAGCTCTCAAAAATTGGAGATATTTGGTATTGTCCCATAACACAGTCAATTCTAAAAATACAAACCAACAATTAATTTATGAAACATTATGTACAATATATACAGCACTATTACAACATTTTCTCAATAAAATATGTCAATTTAAAAAGTTGGTGCCAGAGACATGAGCCAATGGGCAAAGGTGCTTGCTATCCTGCCCAACATAATTATTTGGTCCTAGGATTTATATACTTGCTGAGCTTGACAAGTTGTTCTTTGGCCTCCACAGATATATGTCGTGGCATATCTTCACACCAATGGGTTTCCAAATACACTAGTAAGGAAATAAATGTTTAAAAAGTAGGAATGTTTCATATTAATGTGTTATTTACTCAAAAAGCTGAGACAATCAACACAACTAAAAACTACTATAAAAAGTATAATTCATGAAGTTGTCTGGTGAACATCTAATTTATAAAACAGATTCCATATGTGTGTGTGTGTGTGTGTGTATATATATATATATATATATATATATATATATGAAATCAATATATATGATAGAACACCATTTATTAGGCTAATAAGATATTAATAACAAATATAATAAAAAATTTAAAGCATTATGAAAGAACTCAGAAGAAAAGCATAAAGATAGGCATACCATGTTCTTAGACAGGAAGGCATGGCGTCATAGGGGCTTCAGATCTTTGGTTAACAGATAAATCCATGGTAGGTGGGTAAACTTTTTCTCTACTACACAAGGCATGATACAAGTGAGAATTTTAGGAAATAGACCAGTCTTGCCACTTACTGAGATATAATAAAACTGTAATAGTTTAAAACTGATGGTGCTGGCAGTTGAATTGGTAGAGAGACATTAGAATGGAGTAAAAAATTTAAAAAAATATCCAAAATACATACAAAAGCTTACCATATGATAAAATGATTTCATAATGAGGGGCAGAGATCTGACAGATATTCATTACAAAAGATTAAATGTTTAAGATATGCTAAATATCTATATGAATGTATCTCAGTCTTTACAATAAACATAATATATACAAATATGAAAGACAGAAGAGTAACAAAAATAAAACTGAAAACATTTTAAAGGTTTACTTTTTTAAATATATGTATGATTGTTTTGTATGCATGTATGTGTGGATAACACTTGCATGTGATGCCTGCAGATGAACTGGAATTACAGATGGTTGTGATCCTTCATGTTGGTGCTGGAACCCAATGCAGGTCCTCTCCAAGGGCAGTCAGTGTGCTTAACTGCCAAGCAACCTCTCCAGGTCCCCACAATGAAACATTTTAGTGCCGTAAAACTAAAACACATTTTCTGTGGAATAAAAAAGGCCCCACAAAATTAAAACATTAGTAAAACGATGTCAACAGAACCCTTGGATTTACAAATAAGAAAACAGGAACAAGTACACAAAAGATACTGAGCCAGAGAAGGATAAGCAAAGCCATCCTGAGATGCTGGTAATTGTATTGGCAAAGATCAAAGCCACTGTTTAGACTTCGTGTTTATGAGCACAGAGGGGACTGGGGCTTGGGAGGCAATTGGGGATTTTCCTACTTTCTAATGGCAAACTGAAAAACCTATCTGGAACAGTTTGGAGTTGCCCATCTTTAGAAGTGTTTTCATGTGTTCTCAGAGGCAGAGCAAGATGGCGGCTTTTATGAGCATGGGCCTGTACACACACCAGTCTAAACTGCTTTCCAGACACCAAAATATCATAGAAAAGCAAAGAAAACTAAAAAAGAGACCATAGTGCCTGGTTTGGATATAAACAATGAATAAAGAAGACCTATTGAAAGTGACAAGAATGACAGGGTTGTTGATGTCACTTTTTCCCCAGCTCCAGCCTTTGAAAGACTCTTGCTGCTTAAGTGAGGAAGAAGGAATTAAATCCAAGCCTTATATTTGAATACAGTTCAGGGCCTATCATAACAAATATATACCCATCATCTCTGCTTCTAGGCTATGTCTCAGGTATTCACACTATTCATTCTTAAATTCTATATATAAACCCATACAGTCATGTAATGAGTCAGATTTATATAAGTCTAAGGACCAGTGGTCACATCAGTGCCCATAAAAAGAGATCTAAGTTAAATATAGTAATCCATACAATAAAATATTATACAATATTTATAAAGAAAGACATCTCTGTATGTACTAATAATGAATAACCTACAAGGTATATCATTAAATACAAAAATCAAAACTAGGTACTGAGAAAATATGTATCTTATAGTGATGTTGGTAGTGTGTGTGTTGTATATTTGTATGTCATTATTATTTTGGAATAATGTCTTATAGCCTTGATAATAATGGCTGCCTCTAATGATGGAACAGAAATGGAAAGACTAGGTTAAGAGGTTAAGAAAAAATGGTTCTTTTCTACCTGTTGAGTTTCATATTATTGTTTTGTTTATCTAATAAAGTAACAGAGCAATTTCTGAAGGAGAGAAAACAAGCATGCATGGAAGAAGATTTTTTCAAGAGTTCATGCTCATTACCAATTGTCCCAGAGTTCTGAGAGATGACATGATAATCGACAAGCCTTCTCATGTGGTCAGATGACAGGACCTTTGAACTCTTTTTCACCTTTCCTGTTACGTCAAAGTTATCTTTAGGACATTGTGTTTTCATCCTCTCAGAAGATAGAACTAGAATTGTGCTTACATAATCTACAGAGTGAAGCTTTTAGACATCGTTGGCTGTGAACAGCAGCAGAATTGCTGGAGAAGTCAGGTGGAGGCCACTTAAAAGGCAGTATAAGGGTTATAAAATCCATTCAATCCCCTTTGCCTGTCAGAATCAATATTGACATCTCTAAGTAGGAAAAAGGTACCATCTTCTTTGCTCTAGATGGTAGAAATTTTGGTTCATATCAGTCTTGAGCACAGTTCAGAAATAATAGTTTCTTTAATTTTTTGTTTAGCTTTGAGAATAAAGCCTGTACTTCTGTGGCACCTGAGCGCCAAGATAGGAGCCTGGGGAAGGAAGCCCTGCTGGGACATAAAACAACAAACAGGAAGGTTACTTGCATGGGAAGAATGGTTGGTGCTAAGCATCTCAGTCATCTCCATGGCTTCTCATGACAACACCAGCAAGTATGTTTTATCAGTATCTTACCATGCTTCAAGTAAACTGAGATTCTAAAATGTGCAGCCCAGCAGTTCATTCACTAGGAAGGGATGCAGGTCTCCCACCCACTGCTTCTCATTTACACTGCGTCAGAGGTTTGGCCAGAATTTAGAAATTTTGCTCAACACTTCCCCACTTTTCCATGTCCTATTTTACAGGCTATTATTCTTCCATTATTGGAAGAATTCCACCTGTGTCATGCTTAAAACTTTGGGGAGGACCTGAAAGTTAAGTGTGGATATTCTTCCAAAACGGAAAAGGATGGTGAGTCACCAAAATCTCTGCTTACATCCCTGAATCCTACAGTTCCAAATTTCTTCAAAACTATTTTTCTGCCAGTGTTTTAGCATCTTAAGCATATGTAAGTATATTGTGACGCTTTGAGCTATTTACCATCAGAATGGTTGGTCCTAGAGTGAATGTTATTTATCCTTGCTTTGGAAAGCTTCTAGAATTTTTAAAGGGAACATTTCTAAGTGTCTCAGCTTCTGGTAACAGCTTTGAGGTAGGATTTTGGGGACTTGGATAGTAAGAGTCCTAGTGTGCTTTCTGTTGCTGTGATAAACATGACCAAAGGCATCTTGGGGATAAAAAGTTATATTTCAGTATCTATGTCCCTGTTGTCACAGTGCACTAAAGAGAGAAGTCAAGGCAGGAAACTGGAGGCAGGAACTGAAGCAGAGGGCTATAAGGAATAATCCTTACTGGATGGTTTCTCACAGCTTGCCAGAATTGCATTTTTATCATGCTCAAACCCATGGAAGGCACTGCCTACAATAGGCTGGACCCCCTCAATTCAATCATTAAATCAGGAAAAAAATACCCTCAAGGATTTTGTCTACAGCTTAATATGATGGAGGTGTTTTCTCAATGTAGGTTCCATCTTCCAACCTGACTCTCCAGTTTGTGTCAGTTTGACACAATACTAACCAGCACAATGAATGAGTCCTGAGCCCTTTGAGTCACTTCTGTGTTTATATAAGGACCACCAGGTCCAAAGGACAACTTCAAAATGCAGTCACATGTTTTGATGAGTGTTTTCTTTAGCCATCATCCTGCTTCCTCAAACTCACCCAAGAGTTTGGCTCTGTTTCTAATGAGAAAAGGTGTTTGTGCTAATTTAAAGTCTTCCATTTAGGAAAAAAAATAAGTTCCAAATGTCAGCCTGAACCTGAAAGTGATTACTCATAGGAATAAAACAGAATGAGTAGGTATTTGAATGGATGTTCACAGCTGTTTTTTTTTCCTTCTTTTAAAGACATTCAGTGAGAAAAAGTTTAATGCTGTACCACGGTCGCAAGTCGTAAGGTGTCTAACGTTGGCAGTTCCAAATTAGAGCTCCCCTGGCAACTGTCACTCTGTGACATCACATTTTATCTAATGAGGCACAAAAATGTACATGTTGTGAACTCCACAAGCTCCTTCACAAGTGCAGAGAATGAGAGTTTCGGGGAAAGTGGGAGCCATCTCTTTCAAATCTTAGGTAGACTGTTCACCTTTGCCTGGTCTACCTGCAGTTATATTTTCAGCGACTTCATAGTCAATAATTCTAAGGCATTGAATTTGCTATAATTGCTAGCAGACATTAGTTAATTTCCCCCTCCCCATGACATCTAGCACATCCCCATTAATCTGTCTTCTAACCCATAAGGCCTTCTGATGTTATTAACAGGTTCCACATTTGCCCTTGTTCAAATTTGACTTCTTAATGAAGCCCTACTTTAATTACTACAGAAGATTTTCTAGCATTTAGTGACAAGTTCCTCCCAATGGGTCTAGTTTTGACTTGTCACTTGAGTCTTGTCACTATAATGAGGAAAGGTGCTCCATGAGCTTGGCTTCTGACTCTTTACAGTTAAGGGACCAGTCACTGTTGATTAGAGACCATAGTGTGCTCCAATCAAGATAGTGGGTATAACAGGGTTATTTTCTACCCAGATGGCATACTAGTTCTGGTCTAATATCTAACATAATGAAAAAAAAAAAAAAAGACAAAGTTGATGAGGACTGAGGATGCTTGGACTGCCTTTTGCAATTGCTCAATGAGTTTCAGTAACCTGCTGTGTGCTTACAGATATACCCTTACACCAAAGATGTGAACTGAACAAGCACAGATTACTCAATTCCTTCTCCCACACAGAGTGACACAGATGGACTGATTAAAATCATAGGTCTGTGCTAAAGCAAAATTACTGCATTAGAGGAAGCATTTGGGGTAAGTGGGCGATGGACTAGGAGAAAAGTAACAAACAAAAGCAGATGGAGTATCTTGGTTGGCATAAAATTATTCTGTTATTCCTTTATCGTCTAACTTATGAAATGGGAGCACATTGAACAATATAGTAAGTAGCATTCATCAGTATTGAATCATCAACTAAAACTCTTTGAGGGATGAAAAAACTAACAGGTTCTTGTTTAACAGTCTCATGGAAACCAATTTTTCTTCTTCAGTTGTGCTTCCTAATGGCTTGCTTATGCAAAGACATGGTGCATGTTAAGGCATCTTTTGCAGTGTCCAGATTTCTAAACTATGTACCTTCAATTCATTTTCCAATATGGAGGACATGAGTCTTTCCAACATTCTCCCTGGAAAGCAGTTAACTTCAAATACACACTGTTCCTTTCACAAGCAAGAATGGTTACTCATAAAGTATCTGAATTTAAGTAATCCACAGAGAATGAAGTTTAGGTAATAACAATGTCACATTTTTCCCAACAGAAAAACTTGTCCCACTAAAAAACTTTAGATGTTTCCTCTGACTTGAAGTCAAAGATATTTTCACAAGCATTACATGTGTTAAGATTCTCACCAGTACGAATTCTCTATTTCATTCTAACAGATAAGCTAAAACTAAAGGATTTACACTTTAAATACATTTGAAAGTTTTCCCTCCTTTAAGTATTCTCTAATAAATTTTAAGATGATATTTCTTGGGAGAGGGTTGTCTCATTTACTTCATTCATAAAGTTTCTATACTGTATGAAATCTCTGATAATTTCACAGATTGACATTGTGGGTAGTGCATTTGTCACATTCACAGTATTTGTAAGGTTTATCTCATGTATAAATTCTCTGTTGCATTTTCACATTAACTATATGGGTAAATTACTTGTCACATTAGTGGCATATGTTTTATCCAGGGTTTATTCTTTGCAACATTTGAGACTCCACACTAGAGAATTAGTACAATTATTATAAACTTGTGAAATCTTTCATGCAATGTTCAAATCTTAGATAATGTCAACTATTTATGCTTGGTGAAACTCTGAAAATGTGGCCATGCAGGGTGGTTTTCATTAAATGTTTCCTTGTCCACTCTCAAATATTACAAGATGAAGGATAGTGTGTAATCCAGAAGAATATAATGTTGTATAACACTTTCAAGGATAGAGACATAATGACTTCCAAAGAGAAAATAATTAAGGTGTGTACAATAGCCCTCAAAATATGTAATAAAACTGGCAGCATTCTGTTTATTTTATTAAAATGAGGAAATTCAGAGAAGTACTTAAACGGGTGTTTTACAAATTGATCCACAGAGACTACATATTCTTTATATTATACCTACAGATGGGAAGTATATTTCAAGTATCCAGCATTCATAATCGATCAGATGCTAGTGTTATGTTTCAGGATAAATACTGACTATAAGTCCTTTGTGCTTAACAAGTCTGGCCCATTTGTCCTGTAAATAAAGTTGAATGATTCAAAAAAAAAAAAAAAAAAAAAAAAAAAAAACAATGTGCAGTTTATGTAGCAGAAGGAATAGAAAGATATTTTTCCCAAATGACATAAGGAGAGTTTGAATTAAACTTAAGAAGGGGAAATTTAAAAAAGAGGTCAAAATCAATTGGTAGGTTTTTCTAGGTATTCCAGATCTATAGCAATTTAAAGCCCACGGGACAATTTACTCAATCATTCTAAAGATAGTTCACAGTAACAGCAATATGGTTTATAAGCTTCAGTTTTCTTCTAAGTCATGGGGGAAAACTCTTAGTTTGGAGGTAACCTCAGAGCATAAGAAAATGGATCTGGGTAGAGGACACACAAGCCTAACACTGAGAAATATCAGAAACAGAGGCCCAAAGCAGCAACACTGGAGAAATTTAGGACACATCCCACTAGAGTCGAGGATGCAGCATTTAATAGCTTTTCAGGGAAGACCGGCTCCCAGTGTTAGCATCTGTGTTCATTATCTCAATTGGATTCAAAGTGTGGGCTCTTTCCACATGCTGAAGCTATGAGGTCTTAGGATTTGAATGTGCCTGTAATTTAAAGTCATGAACCTTTCTGAACATTCTTTACTTTCTAGCTACACATTTCTGGTCTAGTGGCCTGGAAAAGATGTGGTCTTCCTAGTCAGACTCCTGTGAGCCATTGCCAGGAAGTGAATAGATATAAATTAATCTGAGATGTCGTTTATTTTAACTCCAAATTAAAGAGCTCACCCTTCTGAAATTTGGGGAGGGAGGTTAGTGAGCCACACAGAGAATAGACAGAGCAATGTGTGCTTGGTATATAGGAAGTATACCAGTTTCTTTCTGTGACTTCCTTGATTGTCACGGGAGCACCTTAACCATTATAATACTGAATTATTTGATTCTCTTGACACAACAACCATGAGTTTTCAACTGTGTCATTCAGTTTGGTGTCTTTGAGACATCAGATAAAAATAGGACCACCACAAGTTCCCAATTAATATGGTAAACATTTTGAATATAGTGAAGAACACACATGATGAACAAGGTTCTATTCTCATGGGTCTTATATCCAAGTAGAAAATGAAAAAGAATTATCTATTTTAAAGACTGTGTAGAAAATTTAATGAGTAGAAGCTGATGCTTTCTGAAATCTCCAAAGTCATCTAGGAGGTTTCTTTGAGTCAGGCCTGGTCTTACTAGGACCATGCTACTTCTTTTCTTCTCATATCAGGCTCTCCTTACTCTGGTTTAGGAGTACTTATCCACCAGGAGCATCAACATCCTGGTGGTGATGTTTCAGTGAAACAAGTCTGAGATAAGAGTTTGCAATATACAGAAGTAGAACCTGGGGTTATCAGGTGTGGTGGTTTGAATAGGAATGCTCCACAGAGGCTCATATATTTGCATGCTTAGTTGGACTTTGGAGCTCTCAAAAGTCTCCACCAGGCCCAGGCACTCTCTTGCTCTCTCTCCCAGTCTCTCTGTCTCTGTCCGTCTCTGTCGCTCTGTCTCTCTGTCTCTGTCTCTTGTCTCTCTCTCTCTGTCTCTCTCTCTCTCTCTCTCTCTCTCTCTCTCTCTCTGTGTGTGTGTGTGTGTGTGTGTGTGTGTGTGTGTGTGTGTTTGAATCAGGATGTGGCTCTCAGCTCCTCCAGTACCACTCCTGCTTACTGCCATGCTTCCTGCTTCTATAAGCAAGCTCCCGGTTAAATGCTGTCTCCTACAAGAATTGCTTTGATCATGGTGTCTCTTTAGAGCAATAGAACAGAGACAATGACATCAGAACTCTTTCTTGTTCTCTGTATCCAAGGAGTTTTGGACATCCTGCACTTTCTTTGCCTGTCTTACCCTTGTCTGTCAACTTTCCAGGTTTACTGAGGACTCAGAGAAAGCAATTCTGAGACCACTTATATATTTAGGGAGAGCTGATAGGCAGCTAAAAGTGTCCTTAGCATTGGCATGTGACTAACTGAATTCTATTTATCTTTAGGAAGCCAAACACAGGAAGATTATTTGAAGCCTTGTTTGAAAGCACATTACACACTTTTTCTCAGCAGGGTGACCAATGGAAGCAACTTAAGGAAGGAAGGATTTATTTTGACATGGCTTTGGGGAATTCAGTCCATTTTGGTGGAAGGGCATAGAAGTGGGTACTTGAAGTAGATCACAATGCTGTGGTGTTCAGGAAGCAAAGAACTCTGCTGGCCCAAACTAGTCCTGGACATCACATTCGAGAGTGGTCCTCTAGTGATCTACTGTGTCCAGTGAGGCTCTATTTCCTAAAGGTTCCAGGGTTCCCTAAAACAGCACCATCAGCTCAAATACACCATTCCATGGGGGAACATTCCAGATTTATTCAGAAGTTTTATGGAGAAGTTCAAGGCTCTGCATTATGAAGCCAAACAGACATGCTTAAAATGTGCATGCCTCCCTTCAGGAGCCAACTAAGATATGTCAGAGAGCTTCACTCAAGAGACCTGCTGGATGTCACTCTGTTGGGTGCTGTGGAACTTCAATTATCCTGAGAAGTTTATGTTTCCATTGCAAGAGCCACTTGGCATTTGATTCTTTTTAAAATTTAAAATTTAATTTTTACTTGTAATGCACATGTGTGAGCGTGTGCGTGCATGCATGAATGTGTGCCTCTGAGGAAGACATCAGGTGCCATCCTTTAGCACTTCCTGGTTTATTGCCTTAAGACAGAGTCTTCCATTGAGTCTAAAGTTCACTCCTTTGGCTAGGCTGGCTGGCCAGGGAGTTCCCAGGATCCACCTCTCTCAGACACCAATGCTGGAGTTACGGGCACATGCAGCCACGCCTAACTTTTTATTTGCAGGATGGAGATTCCAGCTCAGGTCTTTATGCTTGCACAGCAAGCCCTCCTATCCATAAAACCATCTCCTCAGTCCCAGCAATAATTTGTTAAATGTCACCGGCCTAGAGTGTTGAATTGGGAGGACTCTCTAACATGTTCTTTGTTTACAAAATCCAATAACATGTCTGCTCAGGAGGCTTTAAGGAATGCAGAAAACAGACAAACAAAAAATCCCAAAACAACAACAACAAAAAATCCATCTGAGTCCTACAACATTTAGCATGTGGTCAGGAGTTTTAAATGGAAAACATGCAACATCTTAGATTCTGCTTTAAACAGGTCATTAAAAACTGATCTATTTTCAGATTTGAGACCTCTGAAATTAATATACAAAAGAAAGTACATTTTAATAAGGTGTCAATGAAATACACCAAACAGCAAATATACTGCAGTCTTCTATCAGAGCCAGCCAGCTGAAAAATTATTCTGTCTTGACTTAATAACATAGGAACCCTTTAAAAGACTAAATTTCAGCTTTATTCCCCACAACAACAACAACAAAAAATCCCACCGAACCCCAGCCCCTTCCAAAAAAAAAAATCACAACAAAACCCCGGAGAAGAGAATGTTAGATTTGTTTATTTGTGATTTTTTGCATCTCCTTTGATAGAACTTTGTCAGCAACTGGTGGGTTTCATGGGATTGAAGCTGCTGGTCATAGTTAAGAAATGTACATGCTGTTAAGCACATGTGAAACTTGACTTGCCTAGATTTACTATCCAAAGTCAGTCTTATCTCGAGTCTCTGTGTCAACTGCCAAGATAAGTTCTTTTCTAACATAAATACACGGGAAGTTCTTGACTTGAAAACAACTCTCCCCTTTGGATTAATGAAAACTCCAGTGCATCCTCAAGCTCTCAGGAGATGGTGGGATTTCACAGCCAGAACCTACGTTATAGTATAAAGCAATGAAATAGCTAATGTGTTCATCAATTAGATGCAGAACTCACAAGAAAATCAAGGTGAAAAATCAAGGGGGAAAGGAGTCGGTGTTGGCTTTGCACTTTGCCTGGAGTTGAAAACAAATCTCCAGATGCCATTCTCTTTGTAAAAGCAAAGTCTTGCAGGTGAAACATGATGAGCCACTGCTGTAGTTCCTAGCATCGTACAAATGTGCCTCTTCTAGGCAGACAATTTGATTGTTTTAGAGAAACAACACAAAACAAAATATAATCACATGAAAAAGATGCACTACTAAAGCAGTAGTGAAAGAAAGAAAGAAACTGAAAGAAAGAAAGGAAAGAAAGAAAGAAAGGAAGAAAGAAAGGAAGAAAACCATGTTAGTTCAGGGAGACCTAACACTTGTGAGTCTCTTCCATCCTTTGAGGGTTTACATTGATGCTGCACCTGCTGGTACATTTGTCTTTCTTCAAGGAGGAATGGTAGGAAGCCTAGACGGAGAGTTGGGCTAAGGACCAAAGGGCAAGGATGCAGGTAGGAGAGGGAAGTTGCTCCTACAGGGATGCTTTCTAAACACAACCCGTGGTTAGGCCTGAGGCTAGTTCATTACAGAGGAGAACCTTGATGTTTGGGTTTTCCCTTCCATATTCGAAGTTTTGAAACTTCACTTCATTTCCAGTTGATTTAGCCAAGCATAACACTTTTGTGGTACAGAAATATAAGGCATTTTTTTCTTTGTTTCCAAGATACACAATATTGCCTCCAGTATAAAGTGAGATTAATATCAACATCTACTAAAGTGCCTTCTAAGATCTTGCTATGGGGGCACACTACAGTCATGGTCTACAAGAGCTGCCCCCAGTCCATGTTTAGTAAATATTAACAGCTATTGCTTCCACTCCATAGTCAAGATTGTCATGTATGAATTGTCCTCAGTCACAAGACATGAAAAGCAGACAAATGATAACAGAAAGGGTAAATTAAAGGCCATAAAGGAAGAGGGTTTTGCCTCCCATCAATACTACACCCACACAATTAGCTTGGTAAGGACTCTCCTGTTCTCTACATTTTTAGCTAGTTACTACTTCATTTAATTGAGAACAAATCAAGGAAAACTGTCAGAGAAAGGGAAGACACAAAGGGGCACAGCAGAGGCTCAGGAAATGGCTCAGTGTATAAAGTGCAAGTATGATGATCTGAGTTTGATCCCCAAAACCCATATACAAAGAAAGCCAAGCTTGGTGGCCATACCTGGAGCTCACTGGCCAGCTATTCTTGCTGAATTTGTGCACACACATGAACACATCCACATACCACATGCATGCACCAAAATTTAAGACAGAAAGTAACGAGTTGTTTTTTGCTCTGTTCTCTTTTTAAGCCATACATTTTTGGTGAACTTGGTTGACCATTCACACTGACTGAGGCTTGGCAATGCCTCTGGTGAAGGGCAGGACACAGTGGCTCCATGTGCTCATGTGACATCTTATTTTTATCATTAACAAAAGTGGCAGCAGTAGTCCCCCTCTCTCTGCCATCTGCCTCTTTGTGTCTCCGGGAATCTGCTCTTTCTTCTCTCGTTCCCTGGAGGAAGATGATTACCCGTGAATTATTTCAGCAGACAGAATTTTTCTACAAAAAAAATCTCTCAGCCTAGGATGATTGTCTTCATTTATGAAATTCCAGGCAAACAGCTGAGAGAAGTCTGCTATCTGCAGACTTCTAGATCTGTTGGGAGTGGAGGCTGCATCCCCAGAGTTTTCAGCAATCAACTTATGCAATAGCAACAGGGCTGGCTTTCCGTGATGAAAACACGGCATGACATTTACTTGGGTCATTATTTTATAACCCATTCTTCATTGACTGACTAAATTACCAAGCACAATATAGACTAAGGTAGCCTGACTTGCCAATTGATTGCACTGAAGCCAGCATCATTTTGATTGTACGGATGCAGACCAAATCTTTAAAATCACAATGAGCATTCAGTGCAAACATTACTATAACTGCTTAATGTAGCTCGTATGTTCCGGAAGGAAGGAACAGTTTGAAGATGGTGAAACACCTGCAGTTGGAGACTGTGCAAACTTTTATGTAGAAGACTTTTGGTAAGGGTTGCAGAAATTTATATAACTGTCACTACCATTGAAGAAGTGATAAGAGAGAAACTAAGGGCGTGGCAATGGGAAGCTGCCAAGGACCTTGGGAATTTTCTTCCCTTTGTACACTGCCTAGTACATCCTGTTCTTTTTCTTTCCAAGCCACAAAGTAAGCAAAGAAACATTAGATAAACAGTCAATGGAAATACTGAAGCACAGGAGTTGGTTTGGAGGAACTTACAGAGCCCAAACTCTCAAATGGCTGTCCCCTGTACATCAGCCCTATACTGAGAGTTCCAAGGCTTCAAGCTAGGCTTGCCAGCTTAACTCATTAGCTCACACTGAGGGGTTTGGATAATATCCACATCTGAATCTCCTAAAAAGTGACTTTTATATAAGAATTTTTATCTTTATTTTGGAACACTCAGTCTTAAATGGGATCTCTTCACCAAACTTCTTCCCTCAGGGCCCAAACAACTATGCTGAGGAGGAGATGGACAGGTGGTGAGAGTCAAGTGACATTACCAACAAAACAGACACAATAGGAGTTGCACATATGAACTCCCATAGACAGTGACAGATTGCACAGGGCCTGCACAGGTCCAAGCCATACAAGGACCCAGCACTAAGATGAGGAAATGGACACAGGCTTCCATCCCTCACCAAGAATCTATCTCCAACTGAAAACTGTTTGCAAAGGAAAAATTCATTTTCTTCATCTCACTGGGTATATGAATGAGCCACCTTTAAAGGTAGGCATTTGTCAGCTATAGATGGCAACTTAGAAAACATTCAATGGTATTTTTGTAGGGTTTGTTTTTGTTTCATATTGCTTTAGACATTTAATTTTTTAAATCTTTTTTTTTTTTGCTTGTACATTATTGTTTCTGATTTTGTGATCTTTATGAGATATGTGTGTGTGTGTGTGTATTCATGTCTGTGTGCATATGTGTTTCTTATACTTTTTCTTTATTTAACTCATTTTGATTATGATTTTTAGTTAAGTTTTTTTTTAATTTGCCTGTTAGAGAGAGGATATATATATATCCTCTCTCTCTCTCTCTCTCTCTCTCTCTCTCTCTCTCTCTCTCTCTCTCCTATATATATATATAAGTAGGATAGTGTTCACCTGGAATCCTAACACTCTGGAGACAGAGAATCAGAAGTTCAAGGTCATCCTTAGGTACAAAATGAATTGAGAAGAGTCTGGGCTACGTGAGACCTTGTCTTACAAAATAAACTAAAATGCATAAAAGTATAAACTCAGGCCTTGAACCATTTTGCTTCTCATTTTTGTACTCTAAATACCTTCAAGACTGTATTTAAGAAATTCCTTCTAGAATTGAGACCTGGGTAAACCTTTCTTTTTGCTTTTTATTCCTGCATACAATCAGCAGCCATTTTGACTCTTCTTAACTTCTGTTTTGCTTGTATTTTGATATCCCTTATTCATAAATTTTAGATTTCATTGTGATTTTCCACAACTCTCAAGGAATACTTCTTGTTGCTGGTCCTTGGTCCCCTCAACCACCAAGAGTGAAGGCAGGCAAATAACCATCAGAAAAGGATGTGTTGGGGACAGTACCACTTACCCATCATCAAAAGTCTGATAAGTTCCTCTCACGGAGAGCTGATAACTAGGCAATTGTGATGCAATGACCCACTTCTTTGCATGTGGACCTCTGGAATGTTGCTTTGTCCCAGATGTGGAACACAGCTGTTTTTTCAGTGTTCTGCACAAAGCTCTCCCAAATAAAATCTTCATGAACAAACAAACTCTTCCCACAGAATTAAGGAGGAATGATGCTTCTATTGCACACGGGGTTGCTTACTGACCTCTGGGTTCTGCAAACGTCTGTTGAGATTCTGTAATGAGGGAAGGGTGCTGCCCACTGGTCATTTCTCTCAGTACCCTAGTCATACTTTTTTTCTTCTGTATAAAGCCAGATGGTAACTATTGTAGATTCTGTAGGCCATGTGGTTTCTGTTAACCTACTGAACTTTGCCCTTGAATTGTGAATCCAGCCACAAATGATATGTAAACAAATTAATGTGGGTATAGTCCAATAAAACTTTATTTGCAGAAATAGGCAGTGGGCCAAATAAAAGCCTTTGCTTCCAAAGCTGTTAATCTTGCCCAACATTCTTGTGTCTGATATCTGTAAGTCTTTTCTACTTACTTGTGTTTTTGTCTATTTCCTTCAACCTTATTTCCTATTGTAATCATCACCAACAGTCACAAATAGCTTTTCTTCCTACATAGTGTGAGCCTTTCATCTTTTGAAAAGACTATGGCCTCAAAGGCAATGAAGCCCTTGGAATCTCAACTTGTACCCAACTTTTAGGATGATGTTTTAACCAACAGTATAGTTCTTCTCCTACGATCAAGGATACTGGCACACACCATTTAGATGCGACTACATTGTCTACATTAGCATATTACATAAACAAACATCTCTGTAATCAGTTGACTCAAGCAATGATGCCTTTGGGATCACGTTGGTAAGTCTAAGGGGAACATGGAGGGTTGAAGAAACTTGGGAAGCTGTTGTATCTGAAGACAGTATTGATCTTTAAAAAGGAGAGTGTGATCAATCAGCATAACAGATCCATGGACAAAAGTTAGCTCAATGACTTCCAGTGAGTGAAGCATCCTAGGATGACCTACATGTACTTTTCTATACATTTTAAACTAAGATCTAGTGACCACATGTTTTCTTTCTTATAGTTGGTAACTGACAGAGCATTTAAAAAATATTATAATGTTACTACTATATGTCTTGGGGATCTTTTGAAAAAACTTAGTTTATGGCGTTAGGGAACTTAAAGTCTAATACATATATGATACAAGTAAGATATTAGTATGGTGATATTATGCTTTGGGATGAAATCCATGATAGACTTGACAAGGTGGCATATGCCTGCAATCCTAGCACTTAGGGACCAAGGCTGGGGACCAGGAGCTCAAGTTTATCCTAACCTACACAGGGAGTGTGAAGTCAATTTAGGCCACAGGAGAGTCCATCTCTAAATCAAAGTAAGTTAGAGCTATGATAAGAATTGGTTGGGGTGCTTTGCAGGAACAATGGTGGAATACAACTGCATGAGTTGGAATTAATTTCCTGCATTGTATTCTGACACCCCCACAAAAAACAGGATTTCTTCAGATAGACTTTTGTATGGACCACAAAGGCTGAAAGACCCACAAGTATGAAGTCCCTGAGGTGAAAGGGAAAAGACTTCTTTGGAGGGAAGACATAGGATATTGGGATTATAACACAGAGGGACACTTGAGAGTGGGTACAGAAAGAGCTTCAAGGAGAGGTCACTCCTAGGACACTAGGAAGTCATCACTAGGTTTCAGGCAGTACCAATATCCTTCAAGATGGATTATAGACAACAGACTAGAAAGAGTGAGGAGTGGAAGTCAGCAGGGTATGCAGAGATATCCCAGGAAGGAGATGATGGGGGTAAATGATGGGATCATTTAGCAGCACTGAGGCATGAAAGACATTGAGCATCAGTAGGTATTACCACAGGGATGAAAAGACAAAGTGGGGAGAGGCAAAGTAATGCCTAAGATCCTTTCGAGCTTCATAATCTCTCTCCAATATAGAGAGTTGGTGTCAGTGAAGAAATAACTAGGGTGTTGTGTGAGTGGAAGCTAATACGGTTAGCCACACCCTTCGTGATGAGGCTGCTATACCCTGGTTTTTCTTCTTTAGTTCCAGCCAAGTATTGCGATTTGCTTCTCTCTCACTACTTTTGCTTACACTTTCCCCCTCTCCTACCCACGCCTGTCTCTCTAACCTACAGGATCTATCTTCAGGGACAAAGACATGGTGGAGTGTCTGAGTTATTCATTTTTTCCTAAGAAGAAACAGGAGGGCCTGGTACTCATAGTGGCTAAAGCGAGGCATCTGCAGTCTGACTGCCTAGGTTCGAAGACCAGTTTAACCACTTAATCACTGTGGTAACTTGGGCAAACTACTCAACCTGCCTGTGCTTGACTTGTTTTAATTAGAAATAGGTTTTTAAAAGGTCTCTCTGTTTGGTGTGTGCATTAATGATCTAACTCCGTAATACTTACGACAGTGTTCAGCATAGCCTGAGAGATCAATTCATGCTCTCAGTTCTGAAATGCATGTGAGGCTAAGTTCTACCATCCCTGTGCTGTGAACTCATCATTTCAACAGCATCTTGTCCTATAATCATGGAGATGCTCATTGTTTAGAAAATGTAGCTACTAAAGATCTGAAAATTAATTTATACATATGACCTGATGTACAATTCATAAAGATCTTCAGTCTATAAAGGGATGTTTGGAGAGGATAAGCTCTCTTTCTTTGTTCTCTTTGGAGGGAACTGGACAACAGTCTCCTCTTCTTGAAGGGACAGTGGCTTGGCTGACAGTAACACTGCCAGCATAGCTGTGTCACTAGAGAAGCCAACTTGTTTATTTAACATACAAACTATTGTTTCCTCTAGACTCTGCTACCGGGAAGAAGGCTTCACACTGCCCTTCTATTTCATATACTAAGCTATGTCAGAGAATTGAGAGACTTGCCAACGACTAATATATGAAAAATTGGAGTCATTTCTATGACTATGTAACTTTTCCACTTCTAATTGGTAGGTTCTAAATTTTATTTGTATTCGAGCTTTGAATGAAAAGGACAATTTATGTAGCAGTTTTCACTTTTAAGATTTGATTCATGAATTTTATGTTTATAAAAATTATCACAAACACAGAATTAACAAACAGTGAGCTACTGTGTCTTGAGAATGGTAGACTTGGGATCCTACATTTTCACTAACTGACCCATAACAAGCCTTTAAATATCTGTTTCTATGTAAAGACCTTTGACTCATTAACACTGCCTCATATGGTCAACACCTCCATCGCTTATACTCAAATAAAGCTTCCCTAACACATAAGGGATACCACAGCTTTCTTGCTCTTAGGAAGACTAGACAGCACATCCTTACTCTTCTTGGGAATAAGTAGTCTGTGAGGGGGAGGATGCCATGTAGTAAGAGAGATGAAACAAGAAGGAACCATGTCACTTTGCTCACCTCAGCAGGGAATGTTCATATCGGTTGATTCAGGTATTTGGTACTGAGTGGGAACATCTCAAAATGTACCACTAGCCTAGGGATTATGCCTCTGAGAGAGTATGTTCCTAGCTTACACTAAACACACAATCTCTCTTTCCCTCCCTCTCTCTGTTTTACTCTCTCTCACACACGCATGCATGTTTACATATGTACATACAAGCACACAAACACATAAAACTCAGGGGCTACAAAGACATATTTAGAAGGAAAAATTAACATGTTGAGAATCTATGAATCATGATGTGAGCTGACTACTTTTGCAGATGCTGTATGTCTTTTAACAATTGGAGTACTGCCTTTAATACACATTATTCTTTAGAAAATTAAGATAGCAAATTAATAGTTCCCATGCTCTGCTACAGAGACTAGAGTTTAGGAAACATCATTCATTATGAGCAGACAATTTCTAGGAACTGGAAGACAGAAGCCAGTTGCCCAAACTGAAACTTCATTATTAAATTGATCCTTTGGGTGTCTTCAGACTCTTCCGAGCTGGCTTCTTTGTTGGCTCCCATTACTTGGTTGTCAGCCACATTTGACTATAAAAGTGCAGTGTGTAGATATCCTCTGTCTACAGGAACACTTTGGAATGCTCCTTATGTCTATTTCCTAAAGAGGAAGTGTTTTATTTACCAACTTACCCTTATCTAGGCTCTGGGTAGTACTTGCAGAGACAAAATCCTGAATTCACTATCCACCTTCCAATCAGTGCCTTCGAAACTGGGGTAATCCGCTTTATCTTAATAGTGTGATAGTAACTGGCAAAGGGCAATAACCCAAGATAAGGCTGGTCCCATCTCTCTCCCTGTCAGCAGGCCTGGCACCTTGTTCATTTTTATTCTCTAATAAATGACTCCGTCAGCGCTCTTTTGCTGAGTTCCTTGTGGCATTCTCGGTGAAGTTGTACAGATTGTGAATCACTCCTATCAGGTCTGGAGGCAGTAGGATTTTGTAACTTTTGTTTTGCTTTGTTTAAGTAGGGCCATTTGCCATGTAATGGATTGGCCTCTAACATCAGAGAAACAGCTTCTAGAGAGGACTTTGCTTTTAGGGGATGCTACTGAGAGCACAGCCTTGTATTTCACACTGGATTTCTTGTAGCTAGGAACCTACATCCCAGTCACTGAGAGAATTTATTACTCAGAAGGAGATAGGGTGTAAGCAAGGTTGTGAGTAGAAGGTTAAAATGGTGGTAGGATAGGTATGCCAAGGGACACCCAGTGGTGCATAATTCAAGACATACACATTGTTGAAATTAGATCCAGTGGGATGGTTTCATGGGTAAAAGGCACTTGCAGTATAAGCCTAAACACCTGACTATATTCCCTAAAATCCACAAAAGGCCAGATGTGGCACACTCTGTAAAGACAGCACTCCTAGGGCAAGATGGGAGGTGGAGAAAGGAGAATTACCTGGAAGCTCATGGGACATCTAGGGTGGAGTTTGCAGAGCAGCAGAAACAAGGGTGACCCTGTCTCAACAAGGTGGAAGGAAAGAACCGATTCCACAAAGCTGTTGTCTCACCCTGTCATAAGTGCTATGTCTCATGTGCTACTGCATAGTGCATAATAACAAAGTGATGATTATGGTGATGATGATAAAAAAAATTGTTCAAATACAGCAGATACCTTTGTTGGTAAAGTTTTTGCCTTGCAATCATGAGGCCCTCCTGAGTTTGTTCTTCAGAACCCATGTAATATAAAAATAGGTGTGTGACATTGTGTTTATCACCCCACATTTGGGGATGCAGAGACAGGCAGATGCACAGGGATTCTTGACCAGTCATTTCAGCCTACTGGTCATATTCTTGGCACTGAGAGACCCTATCTCAAAAACAACATGTACATGAAGATGAAAACGTCCAATTAAGTTTCTGAAGAAAATGGAGGGAGAAAAGATCAAGTGGTCTGTCTAATTAACCTCATAGATTCATTAAAATAGATTTTTACATCCAAGTTATTCTAGAAACACAAGACCAGATTCCTATCCACAAAAGTCAGAGCCTACTGTCATGACTCTGCATGAGCTGAGAAAGGACCAAGGCATTGGTTGCTTCTCACTGTAACTGACCCTCTACAATAGAGTCCCTAGTCTAAATATCACCATTTAAAATTTATAGACATGGATAATAGTGCAATAACAGAAGATTAGCTCTTGGTTTTAAAAGTGTCCATCACCTTATAGAGATATCAAGTTATAAATCTAGGTGACATTGACAATATGAATAATAATTTTCTGGATATTACCTCACTCAAAACCATCATTTCTGTTTTTATTGTGATCACATCCTTGTGTTCCATTATTATTCTTTAGAAAAGTCCACACCTTGAAAGGAAACCCATATTTTTCCAATGCATTTGAGCAGGATTAGAAACTATTCTAAATATACACAATAGTCAGCCTAACAATGATACCCAACTTTATACTTTTGCACTCAACAATTTGAGAGCAATTAACAGAGAAGAGTCAAGAATCTGCTACATGCTGCCATTTCCATAATTAAACAATAAAACTACTATATCATTTCACACAGACATTGTAAATACTAAATTAAGAAGCGCCGATGAAATGTCAGAAGCATTTTCTTATGAGTTTATATCAGCCATGTGATTACCATATTGATTCTGCATGCCAATGAGATAGCATTCCACTGTGTTTATTTTTCTCCCAATTGCCTTCCGGAAAGTAATAAAATTAAATCCAATATGATATTAAATGTAAATATGCATGGATATTATATGTAAATACCCATTTTAAACTCTCTTTGCTTTTTGATATTTTCTGAGCATAATGTTGTCAAGCCAACAGTAATATTCCTATTCCCCATACGGCCTACCCTCACTTCTAACACCAAGAGGAAGAACACCCTTTATAATTCCACTTGACATTTGTTTCATGATCTATGGAAAATAAAATACTAAATTTTTTTCAAAGTTACAGAGCCAGGAGCTTCTCAGCTAAGAAATTTGATTTCCCATGCTGTCATTCTGAATGGATATTCACCACAGGCCCCCCTTCACTCTTTTATTTCTACTGAAGTCAGTTTTATTTTCTGCCAATTTTATCACTTGGCACTAATTGAATAATTAAAACAGCTGAACTCATCTGACTCTGGTTAAAATCGCCTTCTAGGATTGTGTTCTTGCACTTCAGTTATCTACAAGGCTTTTACTATATTTGCAGAAAACTTGTCTTTTCATTAAGATTAACCCAATAAGGAACTGCTGCAAGAAACAGCAGGGAATTGGTGCACATATTCCTGAAGAACAATAACACAAGTAACACAGGGGTCTGTTGAAAGAAAGGCACCTTACTGACCCAACCTGCTCCTTTACATGTGTTGGTACAGACAGAGACCTAGATGCACTAAGGGATTACTTGTTCAACTCTGTCTTCTAGTATTCTGTGTTAAGAACGTCTGTCCCTTTGTAATGGAATATATATTGGATGGGTTTTTTTTTTGTTGTTGTTGTTGTTAAGTGGAGGTATTTGTATATAATCATTTTAAATGGGAACACCACAGGCTATCCTTTTGATAAAAGCCATTGTTGTTTTTCTATGGTTACATCTACTTGGAAATCCCATCAATCTGATAATACTAGTACTATGAGAATAAAATGACTTGAAGGGATATTTTCATCTTGCCAACAGATTGTTTTTGTTACACACACGATAGCAAGTAAACAGAGTGATTCTTTCAAAAGTTTCTCTTTTACATTTATTTGTGTATGTGCACATGCACACATACATACATGCACATATGCACATACACACACATGTACAATGGCATGTGTTGCAGCCTACATATAAGAGTAAAAGGTCAATTTGCAGGCATCATTTCTGTCCTCCTGACACCTGAGTCCAAGGACTGAATTAAATAACAAAGACACTTGGCAGATTGTGCCTTTTCCCCTGGGATTACTGATCCTTTCTTCTTTTTCATAAAATGGACTATGTATTAGATCAAGAGACTAGATGTTCTTGGAGTCATGTGTAATTTTACTAAAGCCAATTGTGAATAAAGAATCCTATGACCCATCTCTCTCCCTAATCATAATGGATTGCACAGTTTGTCATTGACAAACAAATTTCCTGAGTTGATAATAAAATAGAAAAGTAAAAAAGATATTTTATACATCTATATCTATCTATTCATCCATATAGTGGTATATTTGTGTATGTGTGTGTGTGTGTGAAAGAGAGAGACAGAGACAGAGAGAGACAGAGACTGAATTTTAGTTTGTATAATAATTAACAGGTCTCATGTGTCTCTGGACTCACTTATTAATCTATAACCACAGCAAGAAATCAAGTTAGACAAGGACAAACATGACATTGGCTTGCAGGGAATGGGCTTTTCAATCAAGCTGGAGTTTTAGGAATGCTAGTGGTAATTCAAAATGATCTTAGTTATGTTTTGTTAGGGCTTATTACGATTGTATCTTCATGTGAATTGTGTGTGACTTTGAGGCCTGAAAGACATTACTCATGCAACATGGTGCCACTTCTGTAGCTTAATGTCAAGATAAATTACTCAGGGATGCCATGTCATAACTTATAAGTGAAGAAATGGAATGGAATGGGACAGAGGTATGCAGTCTCCTTGAAGTAGCTTTAGTGGAGGAAGTCAGGGTAGGCAACACTGGGTTGTTGTGTTTTCTTTTGATGTGTGCAACTTTAAGGCAGTTTTGCTAGACACCTGCTGACGAATGCTCTAATCACTGTTGCTATGTCAAAATGAAATGCATAGGGGTGGTTGCTTTTATGGCTCTGAATGTCTCTGCATGCCATCAGAGTTAGCCCCTCATCTCTAGAGGAACTATGAGAACAAAAAGAATAAGTAACACACCTGACCTGGTCCACTACAGGTGACGTCTCCAACTTTTCTCTTTTCAACTCACACCATAGCTAGATCATGGAAACCTGTCTGAAGACCCTATTCCAACCTCACTGGCCCTGTCTCTACTGGGCTAGAAAGGAAAGGCAAAGCGATTCTGTCTTAATGTCTCATATGGTCATCTGACTTCCAGATGTAGTACAATGCCAGTTTGTGAAAATGTCTATTTGTGACTCTGTCATCACCTCCCAAATCTCCCATTTCTCGGCTGCCCTCTCAACCACAAAACCTGGTCTGAAGTAGAGCCACTAACATGTTTACTTTATGCCTATGAGATGACAAGTTTGACTAATTTTTAATGACCTTTAAGAATCTATTATTAGATCTTCCACATCCTATAGAAAGAGCTCTCATTGGCGTGAAAGAATAGTTTCCTGTAAATTAAGTAAAATTGCATCAAAGAAAAAATGACTTTCTTCAAATTTCCCACAAGGAGCCTGTGTAAAGATAAATTTAAGATTTTTTTTAAAAAAAGTTTTCTTGCATTAGCAAAACAACTTGAAGCCATTATCATTTTAAATGAACCATCAAGAAGTGTCACTTCTAAAACAGAATACCACCCTCAAATTGTACTTTATATAAACGTTCCAAAGCCACTCGGAGAATGAAATGATATTCACACATTTTTTCCACTTTAGAATGAAAACTTGAGGGGGGGGGAAGTTGGCATCATTTTAAAGAAATGTTAAGGAATAGAGGATGTGAAGATAGATCTTTGTTACTGTAGGAAGAACATTTTCAGCTTTGAAAGCACACCAAGCTTAAAGATACAGGTCTAACGAGGGATGCTGCACATTGTGGTACAGTCGATCAAGCTGGTAGCATATTTGTATTGAAAGCTCTTGTCTGACTGGAGAATAGCAAGGCTCATTGGGTTGTTTCCTCTTTTAGTTTTGATCAAATTATCAAAGGGTGGTTCAGGCTGAACTAGTTATCTTAATTGATACAATGCACAGCAAAATATATTGATCCATGTGAATAGGTTCCAGATCAATTGTCCTTTTGAAAATAATATTTACATTTGGAAGGAGCCCTGGGTAGAAACTAATTCCAAAGGTTCAAGCTAATTTTCCTTTAAACATAGTGATTAATATATCCTTGGTATTCTGAGTGGTTTTGAATCAATACAAAAACATCTAAAGGGATTCATTTATTGCTTCTTAAAGCTCGTCTTTGAGTCTGGGAGGTGCAGAGGATGGTGAAGCCATTATTTTCACACACTAGCAGATGGAGACAACTGAGTCACAAGCCAGTTGGGTGATTTGGCTAAACCTAAAGCATCAGATATGATGGCTACAGTCTTAGAATAGTGTTCTCGACTCCTACCTCCCATCTGTTCCTTACAAGAGACTGAGAGCCAGTTATCTGTTACTCTGTAAGACACATCTATTTATTCTATTAAAAGGGTTCAAGCTTGTCCCAGCAAAGTTTGCCTTGTCTATCTCAGCCCCACACTTCTAGTTCATACTATATCTGGGAAGGGAAGTGTATGTACAGCTGATACATGGCATCTTTATTCTTGATGAAGGAAACGTTCCTTAGCTGTTTTCCATGGGTATGGAAATGGGTACTCTGCATCAATTGTTTTTAATTCTAGTTTTCTACTGTTTTGGTAAGGGATGCTATTTCATAGCCTCCTGGTTTGACATTAAAGCCACAAATTGATAAAGACAGGGCAGGTGTCAACAAAGCAGAATATTCACTGAATTGTAAAGAAAAGAACTGGGTTCTAGATTTATTTGTGGCTAGCGGAGTCTATGTGATATTTAGATTGTAATTTTCTTCTCCAGATTTAGTTCAGTGACCTGGGAAATAAATACCCAAAGTAGACTACTGAGGCTGTCCTGACAGAAAGATGGCAGAGGAATGCTACAAGGATCGTTTTTGATAGCAGGGAAGAACTTCGTCCCTTACAGGAGATTACATCCATAAGAAGAATGCTTTGCAACCTGGCTGGTTTAGACTAGTGCTTCCAACTGATGTCATAGGTCACATTTATTGCAATCCTCATTCCCAGATGATTCAACATTTAGAACATTAAATACGTTGATTTAGGGGTCACCTGGTTACCTCTGCTACATTTTTCAAAACATTTCAGAGTTTTTTGGTAGGTTTTTCTAGCTGTATAGTGTTCTTATTAAGAATCTTTGCTCTTTTCCAGGGAATGAAGGACAACAGAGGGAGATATTTGACAAGGTAGAAGCTTTGGGACTTTTCTTAAACCATTCCTAGGGGCAATAAACATGGCTCAGTGGTTAAGAAAACTTTCTGTTCTTCTAAAGGACCAGAGTTTTGTTCCCATCGTCCCTGCTGGGCAACCTATAACCTCTTGTAACTCCAGCTTCAGAGGAAATGTTCAACACACACAGAGAAAGAGAGAGAGAGAGAGAGAGAGAGAGAGAGAGAGAGAGAGAGAGAGAGAGAGAGAGAGAGAATCTTTTTAAAAAGAATCACACCATTTACTAATCTAGGTGGGCTTACCCAGGAAGAACAGGTTGAGTTGCAGAGAGACTGGGAGAACTGGAAATATACTGATTATTGAATGTAAGTAGAGAGCTATTTGTAACATCAAGCTTCATATCTGTGATATCATTCTGATAGTTTTCCCTTGCCTCCCATTCATTCTAGATAGAGTTTTAAATATTTCCTTAAACCCCACTAAAGATGATAAAGCAGTCTGCCTCCCAGCTCCATCCAACCCCTGAAGCCCCAAGGTGAAACAACAGAGGCTCCCAGAGTATCTAATTTTGTCTTTGGCACTAATTAAAATCTTTTGGGATGTGCTAATTCCAGGATGTTATTCTTGCCTAAAGCAACAGACAGTCACTAACTATGAAAGATATCGGATCCCTAGGTCAGTATTAATCTGGTTGTCTTAAGCTAAATATATATGGTGAACAAAAATTCTTCTCTTATCTAAATCAAGGAGCCATCTTAGACTGGGAAATCTTCAAAATATCTCCCATGTCATTCCTATATGAAACCAAGACTTGGTTCAACCAGACAAGGACTTAGCCCCTTCCTATTTACTCACTTCCTATTTACAACTTTTTTTGTTGATACCAAAGAGCCAGAATCTTCTCTTGTCTGACTGCATGAGTTCTCACTTTTAGCTATTTTGAGGAACTCCCCAGTTTAACTGTAAAGTATTCTGTCAGTAGTTTTGATCGTAGCCACCCTCTTCCAGGTCTTTTGTGTGAGGAAGAAAGCTTACATAATGACATAGTGATCCTGTACACACACACAAACAAACACACAAACACACACACACACCACAGTGGGGGGGAGAGAAAGAGAGATAGAGAGAGACAGAGATACAAACAGAGACAGAGAAACAGAGAGAGACACACAGAGAGAGACACAGAGAGAGAGACAAAGAAAGAGATAGAAACAGAGAGACAGAGACAGGCAGAAACAGAGACAGAGACAGAGAGGTTTTCAGTCCAGTGGTTTTCTTTGATACTTAATGTGTGGAGGAAGTCGGGATGAAAGAGAAACACCTGCTGCTTTTCAGAATGGACCCCTACACACGTGTGGCTTTGAGCTCTGGCAGGGAATGAACCTGTAATTTCAATACTTGAAGTGAGAACCTGCAAGTTACAAATGGAAGCCACAATTTCTATGGCAGGCATTTTGTTAGGCTGTCAGGGAGCTCATTTTGTTGTCAGTCCCTATTTTTTAAAACATTCTCTTTACATAAATAAAATGTAACGGTGAAAAATGAAACACACGAACAAACATGCACAAAGGGCATACCAAAAAGCCCTTCCATTATTTATCTTACGTGGTGTAAGTGGACATGGCATCTATCAACTAAATAATCTTTCAGATGTTTAGGGGGATTACCAAGGTTATAAAACTGAATAAGGAAATAAAATTGCTTTTGGTATCTTACTGTAGGTTATACAATTTGTTCCTTATAGCTATACCCCAATTCCTAATTTGCCATGTTCTAAGCATAACATCCCTACATAAAGCTGTTTCAGATAAATGAAGAGTCAGACTTCCCCAGTCCCTGTAAGAATTTTTTCAGGGGATAATAGGGGAAATATGAGAGAGTGAAAAATGAGTAATCAATCACACTGTTTACTACATACAATCATGTTGTACAATGAATACATACACACAGAGGGAAATTGCAGTATCACGGTTGGCCCGCCATAACTATACGTAGTGAATTATTATTTCAGTAGTCATATTTTACTCTAGCAATTCCAAAGAGCTTTAAGGTCCAACTCCACAAAATTTATCTCATAAAACCCCAGTCAGTTAGAGTATGTAATGAAGAACCAACTTCCTAGATGTGAACTCCTTTAATGCTGTCTCATGGCCATCGTGGATGTTCGTAATCTGGGAAAATAGGTGTCCCCTGCCTCAAGAGTGGCAGTGACGTTGGCTCCTCAATTTATCACTAGCAAATCATTCCCAATTCAAAGCTCATTTTCAAGTCACCATGGTTTAGTTGCAGGCCCATTGATTTATGAAGGACATTCATGTTCAAAATAATTATGCAATCGCTTTGCGTTTCAGGCTTGGACTAAAACTTCAGCCTTTATTCTCTGCCCAGTAAAATTTCCATTTCACTTCAAATCCTTCTAAGCTCTCCTGGGGATTATAATTGGCCATGTCTCTTCAGTGACTTTCTCTCTCTCTCTCTCTCTCTCTCTCTCTCTCTCTCTCTCTCTCTCTCTCTCTCTCTGTCTCTCTCTCTCTCACCCACACACGCACACATGCACACACGCACACATACACACTCTCTATCACACACACATACATACAAAGAGAGAGAGAGAGAGAGAAACACAGATTTCTCAGTGCTGCAGCTACTCCATTATCAACATCCCAACCAGGGGGACCCGACACAGCCATCCAGCCCTTGTTCCCTTGTTTAACACTGAAAAACAAGGCTGAGTTTACTTGGCTTGAAAGGACACAAAGTTTGGGACAGAAAAGAATGGAAGGAGCAGAGAACAGAACAAAATACTAGTTCTGGCCAACATTCGGAGTCACTTTCAGGTTATAAAATGACTTACAACCCTGAAAATGTTGGCAGGACATTCTGCATACATCACATGTCTCAGACACATGATTCAAATGCTCTCTGGCTCACAATTATAGGCTTGTGATTTCTGAGGCCCTGTTGCCAATCCAAACAATTCACTTGCCTAACTAAAGTCCCTTAGCCTGATTAAAGGAAGCCTTCCAGAAACCTGTAACCACCCTGAGCTGGTACATGACTTTCCTGTCAATCACGTGGTGACTGCGACCTTATCTAATTGGGTAGAGGTATAGAATGTTCATGTCACATTATCTTTATTTCCTGAGTTCTTCTTGGCATAAACACACAAATAAAATGAGATCAAATTGTCTGGGATATGGCCCAGCCAGTGCTTTGTGCTAATTTCATGTTTGACTGCATAGTAAACTGCAGAGCAATCATATTACTGGAGACTCAGTTGGAAGATTACTACGGACATACAGAGAAATCTACTGCTTTCTCTTATACATGGGAGTTGTTGTTTTTATTTATAACAATATTCTTTTTTATTTTCTTTAAGTGAAAGTAGATTTTTTTTTTCATACAACATATTCTGATTATGGGTTTCTTCCCCCTGGTTCCTCTGAGATTTCCCCTCCTATCCTCCCATCAAAACTCATACCTTTCCTGACTCAAATGGGATACATACAAAACTACACACCTCAAGGATGGATGTTAGGAATATGTTGTTTACTGAAGAATAAAGTAGTCAACATTAGCAATTTTTAGTTTGAACAAATGTTTGTAGTGGCAACAGAGAAGCTTGCCATGCTGGCATTCAGCGCCTCTCCCTACCCATATTCAATCAATATCTCTGCTTTACTGATTGGATGGATCCTGAGAAAGCCATGTTGATGATTCTAGCAAAATCTATGGAAGTAACTCTTGGAAGGAGACTGAGGTGAGTGCATCCAATACATGTTCTTTTTCTAAGCACTTTATGCTGGTCCACTGGCTTTCACCACATCTTACAGGAGGAGCCGTGAATTACTATTATTAAGACCATTATTACTGTGACCGAGAGGAACCTGGGAGGTCAGTTTACTCTGTCTCTAGGCTATAAACTCACTGAGTCTAAGAATTTCAACATTTTCTTTCTTTCTTTCTTTCTTCTTTCTTTCTTTCTTTTCTTTCTTTCTTTCTTTCTTTCTTTCTTTCTTTCTTTCTTTTCACTGCTTTGTGCCCATCAAATTTATCTATTTATTTATTTTTACCAGAACAGTGAATGCAGTAATTCCTAGTCAACTGGAAAAAAAACACTAAATATATAGACTCTTAAGCTAATTTGTTTGCTATAGGAGACTCAGCAATTTTTTTTTAAATGTCACAAACACCATTTTGTGTCTTTCTGTAGTATTTGAATACATGTCATTTACATCAGGAATAATTTTGACTTAAATAGTTAAAAAAAAAATGTTGTGTGCTGGAGAAACAAGTCAATGGTTAAGATACTACTCTTGCAGAGGACCCAAGTTCAGTTCCCCAGCACATATGTAGAGTTGCTCACACCACTCGTAACTCCAGTTCCAAGAAGGGAATGTGATACCCTCTTCTTGCTTCAGTGGGTACCTGTACTAATGTACACACATTCATACATAGACACAGGCATGTAATAAAATTAAAAATAAACTTTTTTCCCAAATATGTTGGGGAACAGTGTGTGTGTGTGTATGTGTGTGTGTATGCATATGTATGTGTACATATGTGTGCAACATGTTTGTATGCATGCACATGTGTGCATGAATGTGTGTGTTTGTGCACATGTGTGTGTGTTTGAATCACATCTGTATACTACATTTTGGCAACGGGACAGTCATTCCCTTCTGCAATCATGCTAAAGAACCAGATACTCATTAGCACACTATTAGAGAGGGTCCATTTAGATTTCCTTTTTCTGGGGAGAGCATGGTTTTTAAAGGTAGAATATTCCAGGTTTCATTTTATTTATGTCAGTGGTGCAGTTTTGGAGATAAGATTAGTGATGAAGTGACTTTTGTGATAATTACCCCTCTTCCTCTCTAGTTTCCCCCAAATAAGTTGAGAACTTAGACTGAAATCCATCCCAAGAGGCCTGAGACAGTGGCCCCAAGGAAAAAGCAATTTCTCCTTCATCTCAGCTGCTCACTCGGTTCTTCATTCATTTTGTGGCTTGAATGGAGAATGCACCGCCTAGATTTGTGAAATATATGGAAAATAATTCTACCTCCAGTTCATTGTCCTCTTGGCTATTTTTCTCATTTTCAAGCTTCATGGAACTATTTTGAGCCTTCCCACTACACTTAACATAGCTTTAAAATAGATTTAAACCTACCCTACAAAACTGAATTTATATTTCTCCATTCACTACAGCAGCCTCCTCTTAAAGCTCTGTCGGGTGTTTCAACGCGAACAACACTTATCTGCCTCTTTCTTTAGTTGGGAATAATAGGAAACAAAATTGAAGATTTATAGTTACAATGTGATTTGATGAAAAACCTGCGTAAGAACAGCTTTCTGGCTTCCTGGTAAAGACACAAATGAAATCAGAAAAATTTAAAACATAAAGATATATTTCTGCTTTGGACCCGATGAGCCCCTTGGTATATACTCTCTCATATTTTAGAAATAGCCCTAAATCCCTCAAAGAACATCAGTTAGGAATGTCTGTCTTACTCATCCCTGTCCACACCCATCTTGTGTTTCCTTTGCGGCAAACTGGTAAAAACAAATGAGCAAGTCTTCTTGTTTCGTGCCTGTGTGGTATATGTCTCCATGTGTGACCTGTCCATGACCGTGCATGTAGAGGGGGTATATGTCTCCATGTGTGACCTGTCCATGACCGTGCATGTAGAGAGGATATATGTCTCCATGTGTGACCTGTCCATGACCGTGCATGTAGAGGGGGTATATGTCTCCATGTGTGACTTGTCCATGATGGTGCATGTAGAGGGGACATATGCCTGCATGTGTGGGGGTGCCCCGTCCATGTCCATGATAGTGCATGTAAAGAGAAGAGGTTAATACTAGTGTCTTTTTCTATTGCTCTGTCTTATTCTTTGTGTTTTCATTTTTTAATATTTTGAAACTATAGTATATATCTCTCTTCCCTGTTCTCACTCCAGATATATATATGCATGTATATGTATAGATACAGAGAACATATATATATATGTATGTATATATCACTGATCCATCACCCCAGTTCAGTGTTGCTCTTTTTAATCTCATAGTTCTCTTCAGTACCTGCACCTGCTCACTTTTAAAATAAAATATGTGTGCTCATTGTGTTGATCATTGTTTTAAAAAGTAAATGAAAATTGTGTCAGAAATAATTTTCTTACCTGCTCACAGCTTTGATGGTGGATGATTTAGAGGCAAGATTATTATATTTATCTAGATTCCTATCATGAAGTCTGGTATATGGAAGATACTCATTAAATATTTGTGAAACATAAACTCATCTAAAAATAAAAAAATTTTTTTCAGTTAACTTCTGTCATTTGTAGCTTCTCTAGACTGCAATATTTTTCAGAGTAACTCAGCTTGGTTCTCAATATAGGTGATTGCAAAAAATATTGGTCTTTCACTGGAAACATGAGTCCCTGTACTCAGGTGCCCAGGCTCAAGCCGTTAAGAACATGATCTAATACAGGACCAGAGACACGTCCTTCTCTATGGACACAGGTAAAAATCACAGGGAAAAGGAAACAAAATGTTCACACCCAACTGCTATCAGGTAAACACATATGTAGCTACTGTGTTTGGACTTTTGCTTATAAAGGCAATTGAATACAGGCAGGCCACTCTAAATTTATAATACAATCTTTAAATGCTCAGAGAGAAGTTTCAGAAAAGAAATCAACTGTAGCTTATTGTACATCATTTCATTCCTATGGGAATCTGTGACTTAAGTTAAAGACAACAGCATCCATTTTCCCCTCAAGTATATTCTTAGAGCACTGGGTAGGTTTGGGTTGTCCAAGGTCTTCTATGCTTTCTGGTTAAAACGTATCATCCCAACTGGATGTGTGCTGCAACTGTTACTCCATAATAACGCTGTCTTCTCATCTCCTCTTGCTGCCTATGATGCCCATCTCACTGAGGGCATACACAGTCTTTCTCTCCATTCACGGTTTCTTCCATTCCCCCCTGGAAGAGTTTTAGCAGTGGGAGTATTGAAGTACTGTCAAGAGTCTGAGACTATCTGTTGTAGGATCAGCAGGATAAGTAAGACTCCATTTGTCTGTGAGAAATGGAAAAAGAGGGGGTCTGTAAAGAAAAGAATATTGACTGATCTTTTGGCTCAGAAGATCAAAGGAACTATGTGGTTTTGTTTGTTTGTTTGTTTGTTTTGGTTTTTGTTTTGGTCTCCTGGCCTGGCTGCTTCTTTATCCTGGAGTAGCCAACATTTTCTCTTCAATATCTTTATAGATGTTTTTCAGCCCCGGGTCTGTCTCTTACTGCCTCCATGTCTTTGAGATGCCATTACCCATCTTTGTGTTTCAGTTTGCTCATCTGTGAAATGGAACTCACTCATCTATTTATGACAGTGCTTCATGAGGTAGTATGTGATTTATTTGAGCAATTGAATATAATGTCCTTACAGTGATGCTATATGATTATGTTCTACAGAATTGCTCTTAGTGTATATATTGAACTTGACATCAGATTCTTAGAGAAGAAACATACATGTCTGGAAAGTTGGAGACTTTGACCCTCTATCTTGTTTATTATGCCAAATAACTGTTGACTTGTGTATCTCAGAGGCAATTAGAGTTTTCTTTTTTTCCTGTATCTAACATGTGAAATCCATTAAAAAATTCTTTCACTCAAATCTTCTACTGCCCCACTTTGGGGTTTTCTTTGTTTCCATGGTTACATACAAAAACTACCATACAGGCAATTTTCATGTCACTCTTTTATCCAGATTACACCTTTAAAAAAAACTTCATGCAAAAATATCAATTTAACCCTTCCAATTAAGAGAACAGGAAGGTGAATGACCAACTGGGCATGTTTCATATTGTCTTATGGTCTTCAGAACAACTTCAGAAATAGATCAGTGGCAGATGAAAAAGTTGCAAAATAGCATTGGGTAACTGATGCACTACAAATGCAAACTAAGAAAATTATTCTCTTGTTTGTTGTTTTGTTTTTTCAAGACTTGCCCTTGGCTGTCCTGAAACTCACTCTGTAGACTAGAATGGTCTTGAACTCATGAAGATCCACCTGCCTCTTCCTCCCAAGTGCTGAGATTAATACTCTGTAACACTACTGCCCTACCTGACTAAGAAAACTATTCATAAGTAGAAGACTGCTGTACAAAGATACCAAGTTTTATCCAAACCCAGCTTCCTTTTTCTTAGCATCCCTTTGCCGTTGTGCAAGAGTGCCTCTGTATTTTATTGGTAACAGCATTGGATGTGGCGCTTAGCTCTCAACACATTAGCTGGTAATAGCTGCTGAGGATGTGGCAGTGCATTTGTATAGAAGGTCAGCATTAAGGCCGACAAAAAAGGGGCAGAGCCCAAACAAAAAAGACAGCGGGATAAAACACAAACATGCTACAGGTGGTTTGGCAACAGAAAAGCAGAGAGATCATCTCTTCTCCCTTTTAAGGTACCTTTTCCATTTTCTCCTTTGCAAACTGCCTTCAAAGCTAATGTTTCCTTGACTGCTATCTCACCACATTCTTACAGCCCTGATGGTCAAAGTTATTGTTATCAATTGGGATTTGGAAACAAAAGATTCTTTATAATATCACTGCCTACTGTTAAGCACATGCAAGGGTAGCTAGATTTATTGCATACCCATTCTGATCTAAGGACCCATGGATTGCATAGGTAGGTAGGTAGGTAGGTAGGTAGGTAGGCAGGCAGGCAGGCAGGCAGGCAGACAGACAGACAGATAGGTTGGGAGGATCTGGGTCTATCTGTGTAGCCCAGGCTACCCTCAAGCTGGAAATTATCTCCCTACTTCCTCCTAAGTTCTGGGACTTCAGGTATGCCCATCATGCATAATTGTTTTCCTCTGTGTGTGCACACATGTGAGTATAGACCAGAGGTTAAACTAAGGTATTTTCCTTAAGAAGCCAGCTATATCTTTAGCCAGGGATTCTTACTGGACATGGAGTTTGATGACAGGGCTAGGCTAGCTGGACAAGGAGACCCAGGCATTTCCTGTCTCTGCCATCCCAACACTGAGATTGCAAGCATGCACCACCATGCCTGACTTTTTACATGGGTACTCAATTCAGATTATCATGCTTGCATGGCAAGTCCTTCACCGAGAAAGACGTCTCTCCAGCCTCTCTGAGGACTTTTCATCATCTCATTTAATATTTTTATACACCCAGAGCTCCTTTTATATTCTTGTTAAAGGGAAAGAATTCTTTTGAGTCTCGTGGAAATTATGTGATAGACTCTGAGCACATTTCATAAGAGGTAGAACAACGATAAGTCTCTCCAAAAGTCATTGCTCTTAATGCATATTCTGCAGTGTTATTCCAACGTGTCGTTGAAAAGTCTCATAAACACACAAATAATCTTTAAAACTAGGCTTAAGTGGGTACATGGAATAAAGATAACCAAACTTATGAATCATCTTCAGATTAGAAAAATCACTCTTGATCTGTCAGAAGCTGACAAAATCCTACAATGATTCAATATGTCCAACTCTGTAGTTTCACTTCTGTGCTAAAGATCTGAGGACACACACTCATGGCCATTTTCATAGATATGCATGGCTTCATGAAGCTTAGTGGCACCCAGAACATCTGTGTTGGGCCTCTGTCAGGTGAGCCAGGTGGCCTGGCTTCTATATAACCTACAGTCAGAAACTCGGCCCCTCATTCATCCTCTGCATGAGGTTAAGGGTTTGCTGACATGTATTGATTATTTTATTTGTTTGACACAAGCCACAGACATTGTACATAACCCACAGCTGAGTCCCTGGGGGAAATGCAGTGGAACTCAGCACCAGCTCCTCTGGAGAGTGACACCAATTTGTTAAGGACCCTTCTTATGGTGAGGGACTGAAGCTACACATAAAACATGCTCAAATCTCTTTCATGCTTATTTGCGAGTCCAGAACATTTATTTTGAACATATTAGTATCTTATATTACACATTAAGGATACCCTATATCCCTTGACATAACAGATCTGTCTTGAGAAACAGAGAGAAAGAGAGAGAGGAGGGAAGGGAGAGAGAAAGAGAGAACAAGAGAGTTAGTGAGCAAGAAAAAACATTGTCTTTAGATACCTACTTACTCTAGGTACCAATTATCAATTTAAATGAAAGCATTGTTTATAATACTTCATAATTTGAAGAGTAGATGATTTATTTGAAACTAGAAAGCACAGTATTGATAAGTGAAAATCCCCCTTTCAACAGGAGGGTAGTCTCCGTAGACTAGATTTATTACACTGAAGGTCTCATTCCTGATCTTGGTGGGAGAGTAATATTGATGTGTTAATCCTAGACACCATTTTCTTTTGGGATACACTGGGGAGTGGTTGGGAGAAAATATTTAGTTGGACAAACACTTTGCTTTATCTCTAGTCAAGTGCTGGTGTCATTGAAACAAGTGTTTGAACAAGATTGTGAAACACCAAGCATGTGGCAAAAGAGGCGTGGGGTTGAGGCACTTCAGAGGTTATTCTGTTTTTCCATATTGCCATACTTCATTGTGTTCATTAAGTTGCTCTTACCAGTGATGTAGAATCAACTCAAAGGGCATCAACTCAAAGGGCATTTTAGAGGGCTGTGCATCACACATTAGTCCTTTAATGTTAATTGCAATTAGTATATAGTATCAGAAGGTTTTTATGCAAAGTGTTCTCTTGATCATTAAAGCTGTTTTAATCTAAGACACATTTGTGCTTGTTGGGAAAAAACAGGGAAGGGTATTTATCATTTCTCAATACACACATAGCTTGGATTGTTTTGTGCACAGCAAACTGAAGTGCTACTTTACTCCCAAAGAGCTTTTGGGACACAGTAGACAAAAAACTACATTGTTGATGCTTACAAGCTTTTCCATTTTCAGAATGGTATTCCTAGTACATCATTATTCAGACTTTGGCTAGGCTGACTACAAGTCACTGAATTTGTACAAAGAAACTGGCTTGCATCTTGGGCTCCTCATTCTCTTAGGCTAAGTCATCAATCTGCATCCAAAAATTTAAGTTACTAGATACATTTCTTCCTATGCTCAACTATCATACTTAAACAACTCATATCTGATCTGAGGATGGAAAAAAGATTGAGTTTTATTTGTGAGATGTGTGATCTGAACAGAGGAGGGTATTGGGGAAAACAAAACAGATTACTATAGTGTGGGGTAGCGTGGTTGCATATGATATATCTGCTAGAGGCTTATGTTTCAAATACTTGCTCCACAGCTGATGTTCTGGAAACCTTAGGAGATAGGATTTGGCTGGAGGAAGTAGTTCAGTGGAGGCGGGTCCTGGTTATCTTCTTCCTGTTCTCTCCCAGTCTTTCTTTTGGCTTCCTATTTGTTATGTGATGAACCGCTGTCTCTGCACGGTGTTCTAGTCACCATGATTTTCTGCCCCAGTAGACATGATGCAAGTTAAAATTGATTAAACCCTCTGAAACTATTAGCTAAAATAAATCCTTCCTTCCTAAGGTTGTTCATATATTCTATGATGTACTTAAAAAGTCAAGGATATTGAAGATTCCAGGAATTTGGAACATCTACCAAAAAATTCCATAGGCAATAATCATAGCCAGCCCAGAACACAGATCATGTAGGCTTGTAAGTAATAAGGCCATAAAGATGAGACTGCTCATGATTTTGGGTTCCATATCAAAATATCACCTACTCCAGGTGCTGGACATATTGTTGGGGGAATTAATGATTAGTCTACTGGGTTTTAGTCTTCCTTTAGTCCATTTCTGATGTCTATGTACCTATTCATCATTTCGAAATACAATACTTAGAACTATTGTTCATTGAAACAATAATTTTCTGGTGTTTATGGGTTTCATCGCTAAGAGTTTGTCTTGAGTATCAGATGAGACTTGGAACTTTTAAAAACTTCAGAGTTTTAAGACTGTGAGGAGGGCAGCTCTTGGAGAAAAACTAATGCATTTTCCAATATAAATATTTCCAGGAGGCACTGGGATCCAGGGACAGAAAGTAATGTCACCTAGAAAACTCCTGCTTAAAATGCTTATTCCTCAGATGGTGGCAATATGTTTGGAAATTGGTGAGCCTTTGGTTGAGACTTCTTTAGATGATGGAGGCCCCTGGAGGGAAGCCCTTCCTGTGTCTCTCTTTCCTTCCTTTCCACTACAAGACGCTCAACTCTGTCACACACTCCTATAGACCACAACATATTTTCCCCAAATGCAAACTGAATGATTCTTGACTAAATCTCCCAAAACTATAAAGGAAAGTAAAGCCATTCTTCTTTCTTGGACATGTCTGGTGTTGTCACTGCAATGAGAGTGACAGTCCACAAGGGACAACATGGGTTAGCACTTCAGAAGTGGTTGAGACATGGCAGAAGATGGTTACTTGAGTCAATGTTGAGTGGTCTCTGAAGTTGAGCAGGATGAAGAGAAAGGTGCATAGGGATGACTGAGAAGAGAAGGTGGAATGCTGGAATAGAAGTGACTGCCATTCCTGGTTAGACTGGAGACCTTCACACTCCAGGTCCCCCCCCCCTCAAATCCCCTTTCCACTTCACACATTTCTGTGATGCAGTTTCAAGTTCAAGTGAGGAAAAGATGGGACGTGTTCAAGAGTAGCAATAAGGAAGAACAGAGGCAATTGGCTTTACCTCACTCTCAGAACTGGGTAAAGAATATGATGAAAAAAAAATACATAGACATATAGCTACTAAGCAAGAGTCCATGCCAGAAAATTTAATTTCTGAACATAGGAAGTTGCTCAGTGACCAGAGATGATTCTAAACGCCTTCGTCTTCTTCCTATGTGCTTCTCAGTACAGAACTGTTTGCCACTGCTGGGACACCCACTCTTTATACAGTGGCACCTGGGTCTTCTCCTACACAGATTTCTATCCACCAACCACAGCAAAGCAGTCCCATGCTCATGCACACAGTGTTCTGTGAAAGGATACCAAGCCACATGTGCAATTCTGAGACAATGTGGAGAGTGGGCGGGCTGCCCAGCAACCGTATTCTAAACACAGGAAGAAAAAATTTCACTTTTAAAAATCTATCAAGGCAAACAGTATGAGAGGGCTTGAGTTTGGTAATGCTATGTATTTATACTGATAGAACTTTAAATTCCTTCTAAATTTTCAGTAAGCCTTACCTTTTCCACCAAATTCAATCTCATTAGTTGCAGTTATCGACTATACCAAGTGGAGAGGCTTTTAAAAACCATTTCAGTATAACAATATTCAATCTCTCAGTCATTTCAGCTAACATTTCTGCTAACTTGTGTATGCTGTCTTAGCCTGGCCTCTTTCAGAGCAGACATTCAAGGTCTTGGTAACTGATAAGCTTCTCTCTTCAACAGTTCCTATATTGGATGCTTAGTTGTGTGTTCCCAGAATCCTTTGATCTTTAAAAGCTTGTGTACAGCCTGCATTTACATAGATAATTTTATGCTGTATGTATGTTCATGGCAATATATTTATTTCATGTTAAAAACAAAGGAGTCTAGGGAAATGGGCTGGTTGTACATTAGTTACCATGCAAATATGAAGACAAGTTAAGATCCTTAGTGCCCATGTGAAAAGCCCAACTGTGATGCTACTAGCTACCTAGAATTTGTGCTCTGGAGTGGTAGAAACAAGAGGGTCCCTAAAACTTTCTGGTCATGTAAGCTTGCCCACGTGATGAGCTCTGAGTTCAGCAAGAGACCATGTTTTAAAAACAAAAAAAAGATAGTGCTCATCAACCTCTGGCTTTCACATACGTATGCATATACATAAACACATATGCATACCTCTTACACATATTCACACACACACAAGTTATAGGCAATGAAGAGAGGGTGATTAACTAAAACAGCATACACCAGGACTGTAAAATAAAAACCCTTAAGCAAACCAACAAAACACCACATTGTAGTAGGATAATATTTGCAGAACTTTTCCCCTGTATTCTAGCACATCTAAAGTCTGTTCTGTATGTAGTAATCCAAAGATCAGAGGTTTTAGACATTTTTAAACTTTCTTGGGACAGTCACCAAATTTTCTAGTAGAACTTTAAAATTTCTTCAACCTAAAAGACTTCCCAGCCTCTTCATGAAGGAGAAATGTATTCATCTGGTTCCTCATAGTCACAGCAATTAGGTAATATGGCAGTTCCTAAAAGAACCACTTTGATCCCCCAAACTTCCTGATCATGTCCATGGCTCTTAGTCAAAACCACATCTTCCTTTACATCCTGATTTATGGCTCCTAGTTCAACTCATATGGCCCTAGTTTAGATGAGACTTTAGCATCCCTTTTGTCCATGGTCGTTAAAATTTTCTCCTGATCTCTGCTTTATTATCACCTTCTGACTCCATATCTGGATTCTCATGGTTTCAGACCCATCACTCTTAAATTTCTGATAATAATGGCAATATCTCAGGAGCCTGATGCTTAAGGGGCAATTCTTGCATGCTTCAGGCTTCACAAAATATTTTGTGTGGTTGTCATGAATGCCCCAGAAGCATGTGACATCATGGTCTTCTCTTGACAGACAGGAAAACTGAAACTTGCTGAGGCTAAGGGATGTCCTCAAATTTTCATATTTAGCATAGAGTGGGAACAAGATTCAAGACCAGGACTATTTGTCTCTAGAAAATTAGCCTACATCACAGAAACAATGACTCCCTTGAAATCACAGTTGTCTGTGTAGATCATTTCTAATAATAAAAATTCTCTAATTAAAAGCCTTAAGTGATTTCCTATTTCTTTAGTGGTATACTCAACTCACATCAAGTGCTTCACACTATTAAGCACTGCTTCAATTGGTAGGATGCTATGATTCTGGCCTATAATATGACATACCTGATAACCTTCTCCTACATTCTCTGTGGGCTGGCCATATGACTATGAAGATATTAAAAAATGTGGTACAAATGAAGGCTTAAAAGATGCTTAGGATTTAAGGTTTATGATTTCTCATGGCTCTCTAGGATCTGTTGGTCTCCCTATGAGGAGTCCATGGCTAATGTTTTGAGGATAAGAGATCACATGAAATTGCTGTAGTTATGCCAGTTATGGCCTCAGATGTGTAAGAAAGGCCAAAGGAACTGCACAGATGACTCATAGATACATGAATAAACATAATTGTTACATTTAGTCACCAAGTTTAGGGGTAGTTTATGGCACAGTACAAGTCAAACGATAAACACAGCTATTTTCCACCTACGTTGCTCCACTCTTGACTTGTAACTCTGTTTACTAATATAGCATTCTGCCTTTCTGCCTGTTTCAACATGGGCCCTCTACCAGAGTGCCTTTTTTCTCATCATGGCCCACTTTGGCACATCTTTAATGCAGTGTTTAGATACTGTTTATATTCCTGCCTTGACATGTATGCCCTTTGGTCTGTGTTATCACAATACTTGCTATAGTTTTGAAATGTTACATTCCTGGTTTTCTCTTCTACTAGAATCTGAGATTCATGAAGACAGCTCAGTATTTCAGTTCATGCTCTACTCTTGCACCTAGCATAATGGCTGTACATAGTGGCAGCAAAGAATCTCTGGAAGTGGTTGAGAAGATGGAACAGCAGTGAAGAACATATACTGCTCTTTCAGAGTACTGGAGTTTGGTCCTCATACCCACACCAGGTGATACACAAATACCTGTAACTTCACCAGGTCTAACACCCTCTTCTAGACTATGCAGTCAAATACATGCACATAAACTTCACACACACACACACATACACACACACACACACACACGTACACCACATATAATAAAAATTTTAAATCTTATTAAGTGAATGACTGTCTGAGATAAATAAATAAAACCAAAAGGAGGTATCCTCAAGGAAGTTAGGAGGAAAGCCATCAAGTAAGGAGATAATTGATTTGAAACTCCTTAATACTTTAAAATGTTTTATTTTTATGTGAATATATGCATAGATGATCATATGTGTGTAGGCACATATGTGAACACATAGGTAAGTATGCGTGCATGCTTGTGGAGGCCAGCAGAAAACCTTGAGTACTGTTCCCCAGGAACTATCTACCTAGGTGTTTTTTAGACAGGATCTCTCTCACTTACTGGGAATTCTCCCATTAGACTAGGCTGCCTAGACATCCTAGTAGTCTGACCGTTTTTATCTCCCCAGGGCAAGAATTACAAGTATACCTTGTATGCCCAACTGGTTTAGATGAGTTCTGAAGATCAGTCCCCTGGTCCTAATGCTTGCAAGATGAGCACTTTACCGATGGAGACCTCTCCTGGCCCTAATTCAACTTTAAAGTACTCTTCTCTTGCTCATAGGATTCAAACTCTGCAAGAACAAGGCAGATGAACTTTGAGCAAAGGACTCTTCACATAACCAGCAATACATATATCTCATCTGCTTGAGACAATGGCTCAGAGGAATTCAAAGTCACTACATGAAACCCATGGGAAGGACTGGGACGGATTATTTGACTTGGTAAGTGTTGAGAGTAGAAACTGGATCCACTTTTTAACATGTTACCAGTACAGGGGTGAACAGAAAGGCGAGTAAGTGAATTTCTTTTTCCCTTTCCCATTCCAAACCCCCAACTACCATCATAAAACTCACCAGGAGACAGAGTTGATAAACTGACAGATAATATCAAATGTCAGCCAGAGCTTCTTTCTATCCCCAGGCTCTGGGGAACAGCCCATGAACAGATTGTTCCTGCCAGAGTATCTCATTATTTTAAGCAAATTGAATTTCTCATTGACTATGTTGAAAGGTTGTACTCTAGTTATAATTACCAGTTTTTACTTAATTTCCTTTTATAAATAGGTCGGTACTCTGTACTTGAAAGTAGTATGTTGATTACTGATTTTTTTCCCCCTTCTGTTGGCCTCAGGGACTGTTTAGTGCAGAAACTGCTGACTGAATGAATTTAATGAAACAAATACATATCCAATTACAAGAGGGTGGGTGAGAGAGCATGCACAGGCCAGCAGGTAGCAAGCTTACAGTCTGCCAGGACAGTTCACCTTATGGTTGTGCAGTTCATTCTAAGTGCATAGGGAGGGGGGGCACACGAGACTGGGGAACTGAAAAGGCTCCAGACATGAGCTCCTGTGGCTGGGAAAAGTCATCTCTGGGGAAACTTCCTTCTCTATCTGAATATGAGGATGTCCACTCATGGAAAACCTCCGTCCTAAAGAGAGCCAGGCTCCCACGACAACATCCATGTGTGACCTGGGAAGGGAAGCAGCTCAGATGTTCATTCCCACAGCAGGGTTTTCATTAAGAAAATAAAGTTTTTGGTTTTCTCTGATATGGATATACTACATTATTTGAGACTAAATATTTATAAAATAAAGAAATCCAAAGGAGGAAATGATAAAAATTATCTATAATTCCTTCATACAGAGAAAGAACAACAAAATATTCACTACTTTGCTCATATCATATGTCTCTCTCTCTTTCTTTCTCTCTCTCTCTCTCTCTCTCTCTCTCTCTCTCTCTCTCTCTCTCTCTCTCTCTTCTGTGGTGTTCATACACAGGTTTGTTATATGTCCATCTTTGTATTTTTTCACTAATACTAATATGTTGTAGGTATAACCTGTGTTGTGAACCTACCAAATGTAACTTTTAGTAATTAGGTCTATCCATATTATACATGGAATATTATGTTTTAAACCATTGCTTTTCTTTGTTTTAAATACTTCATTTTATTTACTTGTTTTGATATTGTAAACAAAATGGTATTAAGTGTTCTCATAATTAATATTTCTACAGAGCTTAATGTATCCTCTGAGTAAATTTAAAGAAACAAACTTTTTGGATAAGAGCATTATACTGGTTGAGGTTGTAACAGTGAGGGCATTTTCAATAGAAATTTTCTGTCACCTTATATTTACTGGATTGTATATAAGACTCTGTTTTACTATAGTCTTGTGAACACCAGAAATAAAAATTCTTATCATATAGTCAATGTTGTGAAACAGTTTAAGCTCACTGCTTCATTTCCAGATTTTCTGCTGGTATTTGTCTACCATAGCAAGTTCACATAAAAAGAACACTATTTTAAAGGGCAGGAGAGTGGCAAGTGAACCCTTCTTAGGAAATTCAAGGAAGGAAAGAATGTACAGACTCTACATCTTAGCACAGGAATCAAGTGACAGGTTTTTGGAGGCTTTGGCTGACCCAACAGAGAGGCCTCAGATTTAGCATTTTCTAGAAGGTTTGTTAGTAAATCTGGGCTGGCAAGGAGATGTCACATCTATCATGCTGTTTTACTGGGGAGGAAGTCAGTGTGTTGGGCATCAAGGAGGGACAAGAGAGGGTGAGAGTGGATCCTGAAAGCCTTAGGGCTAGTTGTGACAATTGAAGAAAGTTACTCAGAGATGAATCAGAAGTGATCACAGCCACATGCCGTGCCTTTGACTAGTTACTCTTGACTCGGTGTTGCAAATGTAGCCTTTGGCCATATAACTTGTTCTTCAGTAAAGGCTGAAAAGTCAGTGTGTGAATTTTTCTAGCTCCCAGTTTTTTGGTTTTGGGTTTTTTTTTTTTTTAAATAAATTGTTTTTTGTTTGTTTTGTTTGTCTTTTCCAGGATGAACTATAGCTACGTCCTTACCCATGAGCACTTCAGTGAGATTTTAACTAAAATAATAACTGATGGAGTTGAAACTTATCTGTAGATTTCAAATAACTAATGCATTTCTTGACTTCTTCTTTTTTTTTTTTTTTTTTGGTTTTTCGAGACAGGGTTTCTCTGTGTAGCCCGGGCTGTCCTGGAACTCACTTGGTATACCAGGCTGGCCTCGAACTCAGAAATCCACCTGCCTCTGCCTCCCAAGTGCTGGGATTAAAGGCATGCGCCACCACCGCCCGGCTTTTATTTCTTGACTTCTACTGTCACAGAAAATAAAAAAATCAACTTAATTATTTTTTCTTCTCATGTGTTCCTTCCAAAGAGAGATCATTACAAGTTAAGGGTTTGAATGCCTGCATGTGTCAAATCTTAAGGCAACAAATCTTTCCATGGTTCTGCAGGTGAACAAACTACAGACTTATCCTTGTGCAGTGGAAACAAGATTTCTGAGTTTGCCAGGAAGAAATCAGCACCAAGAGGAACTTCCTGCCAGGATGGAAGCCTAGCTAGTGTGCAACTCAGCTGCACTGATCCTAGGGCTCATGAGCACTACTGTCTGTCTGTCTGTCTGTCTGTCTAAAGCAGGTCTAGGCCCTTCTTCAACAGTTTGGAAGCAGTGTGGCATAAAGACTGTTGTATTTAAAGTCAAGAAACCTGAGACTATTTTTTTTCTTAATTATAGAACAGGTAGCACACCATAGTGAGACCTCATCTAATTTGTCTGGGATTCATACCTTTCTCACTGGACCACAATGGCAGTAGCTCATGTCCTCTGGCATGAGGAAAGGATACAATGTAGCCCATGGCTTAACCAGGTGCCAGTCTACTGGCTTGGAATGGAGTCACTGGGTATTTTCATATTCTAACAAATGGGGTTGGCATTGGCTTGGACTATTGAACAGGAGTAGCAGATGACTTACAGGTCAAATGAGTTAACACACAAACCATGCAAGTGTAATGTAATGAATCGAAGAGAGCAGGGTTGAGCGGGGGAAGTGTTTATTCAATGTGAAGGCATGGTCTCAGTTTCTATAGACATAGTGTCAGAGAGTGGGCTCTCCATTGTCTTACCTAGTCATCATCAGAGAGGCTATCTGCAGCAGAATATGGAAACAGATACAGAGACCCACAGCCAGGCATTACAACACACACACACACACACACACACACACACACACACACACACACACTGTCTAAATTGGATGTCTCCAGCAAATCCTTTTCATCAGATCTCAGGGAACCCCATGGAAGAGGAGGCAGAAAAAATGCAAGAGCCAGTGGGGCCTTATTTATAATAGCCAGAAGCTGGAAAGAACCCAGATGTCCTTCAACAGAAGAATGGATACAGAAAATGTGGTACATTTACACAATGGAGTACTACTCAGCCATTAAAAATAATGAGCTCATGAAATTCTTAGACAAATGGATGGAGCTAGAAAATATCATCCTGAGTGAGATGACCCAATCACAAAAGAACACACATGGTATGCACTCACTGATAAGTGGATATTAGCCCCAAAACACACAATACCTAAGATGCAACGCATAAACCTCATGAAACTCAAGAAGAAGGAGGAAGACCAAAGTGAGGGTGCTTTTGTCCTTTTTAGAACGAGTATCAAAAGATTCAACCAGAGCTCCCAGGATCTAAACCTCCAGCCTGAGAACAGACAGGGGCAAGCTGTCCTCTGAGAGGCTCTAACCAGCAGCTGACTCAGACAGATACAGACATCCAGAGCCAAACAGTGGATGGAGCTTGAGGACTCTTAAAGAAGAATAGGTGGAAGGATTGTGGGCCCTAAGGAGATAGGAACTGCACAGGAAGATCAACAGAGTAAACGAACCTGAACCCTTGGAGCTCTCAGAGACTGAATCACCAACCGTGGAGCATACCTAGTCTACACAGATCTACCTCCATGGGCTGAACCTAGGCCTCCCTGCACATATGATGTAAATGTGCAGCTTGGTTTTCATGCAGGTCTCAAACATCTGGAGTGGGGGCTATCCCAAAACATGCAGCCTGTATATGGAGTATGGTCTTCTAAAAAAAAACAGTTGTTCAGTTATTCATGGAATATTATTTTTTTATATCTCTAGTATTCAGTTTGCAACTACTTCATTGAGAATTTTTGTATGTATATTCATGAGGGATACTGGACTATAACTTATATATTTTTGTTGGGTTTACACTTGATTTCACTCTTTCAATATTATTTGCTTTGTGAAGGAGCTTATTGTGGTTCTGAATTTTTTTAAACATAACTCAAAAAGTATTGCTTGTTTGAAGGCTCTAAAGAATTCTTGTATAAGTATATCTGACCCTTGGTATTTTGCTTGTTTCTTTTCATTTTATTCTGTTTGAATGCTTTTTAAATTTTTTTGATTTGCTGAAAATAAAAATTAAAAAAAAAAAAAAAAAAAAAAAAAAAAAAGGATGCCAGGAGAATAAGACCTACTCAGTCAACTAAGCTAAGTGCATATGAGCTCACAGAGACTGACACAATAAGCACAGGGCCTATATAGATCTGCCCAGGACTTCTGCATATATAAAAATATGTAATGGCTATTAGCTTTATATTTTTATGGAACACCTGACCTTGAGAATGAGTGGGTCTCTGACTCTTGCGCATGCTCTTGGGACTCTTTTCCTCATGTTGGCTTGCTGTGTCCAACATAGATGATAGATTTTGCTTCATCTTATTATATCTTATTTTGTCATGTTTAGTTATTATCTCTTAGAAGTCTTTTTTTTCTAATGCAAGGCATATAAGAAGTGGATCCAGAAGGCAGGAAAGGTGGAGAGGAACAGGGAGGAGGAGAGAGGAAACTGTAATCAGGATATATTTTGGTTGTGAACCTGGCGTTTACCTACTGAGTCATCTTTCCAGGCCAATCAGGATATACTGTATGAGAAAAGAATCCATTTTTAATAAGAGAAAAAAATGAAAAGAAGAAAGTGGGACCTGGGGTTCTGCTGATGAAGTTTGTGGTCTCCGGAGAAGCACAGGAGGGTTCCTTCTCTAATGGTTCTTAGGTGATATTGCTGGGCATTTACAGTCCCTGCACTTTTGATAAAATGATAAATCTCATATATTTTTTATTAACACTATTTTAAAAAGGAGCTAGAACATTAACTTTCAGGTCAAAACTCACATAGTTCCAGTCTCTTGAGGGTTGGGGCTGGGGTGCTTGCTATTCTCTCTCTACTGTACATTAAGCAGTACCCTTAGGAGGTAAATCCTGAAGGTCACAGCCTTGGCTTCTTCACAGATGTTCCTGGGAAGCCCAGGATGCTAGAATCACACAGTGGCCTTAGCTAGCCTGTTGTACTAATTTCATGTTTACAGAAGGCCAGAGTCAAGATGTTCGTCTGAGGCTTAGCAGCTTGAGGGTAAGCATAAGATACCTGGGCCAGCTATGGACAAGTTTTGTGCCAAGGTCATTTGCTTCCTCCCCTGAAATGATCTTTCTTTTCATGGAAAAAAATGTCAGTATTGAAGCAATTTCCTTTCCTTCTGAGCTTCAAAGATCCAAATACAAGTCCTTTAAAGACATCAGGGTGCCTCAAGTCATCCTGGGATTTGTGGGGAATGGGCCATAGAGAGACTACTGGTTCTGAAATTGACACAATTTTAGTCGTATTGACTCAACTGGTAGAAACATTTGTGTTTCTTTAGCATGTAATTTGCCTGGAGGGATCAGGTATTCATCTTCAAGAGTGTTCAAATGTGCCTTTCCAACTTGGGCCCAGCAGAATGGCTCCTTAAAAGAAAGGTGGCGAGAAGAAGAAGGACCGTTCTGCCATCAACGAAGTGGTGACCCGAGAATACACCATCAACATTCACAAGCGCATCCATGGAGTGGGCTTCAAGAAGCGTGCTTCTCGGGCACTCAAAGAAATTCGGAAGTTTGCCATGAAGGAAATGGGGACTCCAGATGTGCACATTGACACCAGGCTCAATAAAGCTGTCTGGGCCAAGGGAATAAGGAATGTTCCATATCGCATTTGAGTATGTTTTGTCCAGAAAACGTAATGAAGATAAGGATTCACCAAACAAACTCTACACGTTGGTAACTTACGTGCCTGTTATCACATTCAAAAATCTACAGATGGTCAATGTGGATGAGAACTAACCTGCTGAATGTCAAATAAAGTTGCAGTGCTGCCTCCAGAAAAAACAAACAAATAAAAGAGTGTTCAAGTGTTATACTAGGTAATACAAAGAATTTGGCCTCTACTATTCCTGTTTCATGTTTTTCCTTTTGGTTGATTGACACATGGGTTGGGAAATCCTGAATTTCCAAAGGCTATAAATGTTTGCAACATTCCCTAGGATATTTTCTACAAAGCCTAGAAAAATTAAGAACTAGTTTTTCATATCAGCTCTGCATTTCTCCTTTAAATTAAGCCAGTGTGAAAATCACAAAGAAGGTGAGGAAGAAAACAAGGGAGAGAAGGATAGGGAGGAGGGGACAGAGGAAAGGTGAGGAGGAGGGAAGATGAGGATGGTAAGGAGGAGGGGTGATGAGAAGGAGGAAAAAGAAGAAGCAGGAAAAAATGACCTCGGATTCTTGAAATGTAATATTAAGACTAACCTGGATAGTTCTGTTATTTTGAGTTCAATGAAATTTAATTTGAAAGAGACACACACAAAAGAAATTTCTATGACATACTCATTTGAAAGTTTGCTTTCTACTTCATTTTAAAATATTTATTTTTCTATAACAGATGAGTCAAAATAGTTTGGAAAATTCAGAACACCGAGTGGCAAAAGCCATTCTCTGGAATTCAAAGGCATTTGTTTGTCAATATGCTCTTAGTCCACACATAGTTTCATTAAAAGTTATCTCAAATGCATTTATTTCAGTAATACATGAATATCATGGATCAGAGGAACTGCAATATGCATGTCTTATCTATAGCTATCACACCAAATTTTTAATAAATCCCCATGAAGGTCAAACAAAAAGTATCTTTTATATAAGTATTGTCTATTACTTTCATATTCTACTTGGTATGAACTCTCTCCTTTTTCCTCCCACGTCCCCCCAGCAAACAGTATTGTGGAAGAATGGTTGAGAGCTAGGATTCTAGACTGGACTAAAGCAGTTGTTGACTGTCTAGTGTGCCTGCTGGGAACTGAACTTGGGTCCTCCACAAGAGCAGTAAGTGCTCTTCACTGCTGAGCTATCTCTCCAGTTCCCATTCCACCTCTTTGTGCTACAGAAGTGTTCATTTTTTCCCAAGGGACAGATGCAAAAAAAAAGATAATAAGGTTTATAGCAGTGACAGATACATGTGAAACACTAAGTATACTTTATGTTATTATTCCTACTTTTTTATGGTAAGCACTCAGGAATCTCTCCTGTTCTATTGTGCTTTGAAATGGATCCATGTTGAATTCTTTGCCTCAGAAAGTAAAATAAGGAATAATACTTTTTTGCCTATTAAATGATAGGCACTGCATTATAAGCTTTTCAAACATTATGTGATTTACTCTTATAATAAGGAGGGACTAGATTTGCTCTAGTTTTGAGTGAATGCAGAGACAAGACAAGAGTTCCTCACTGTGATGACCATGGACTCCCAAACTCAGGCTCGAATCTAGATATGACTTTGGAGCCTGTGGGTTTTTCACCTCTTACATAGAAGAGATCTGAGGCTGCTTAAATGGTCAGTGACACATATGGAATTTCTCCTGTTTCTTTCTGGATTGGCCTCAGACTTTTCTTCACACAAGGTTCTAACTTTCATCATTGGTTTGGAATATTCTAGGCTGCCCAAAGGGAAAATCTTGCCTCATGTCATAGACATTTTAATTGCTCGGATAATAAATAGCTTTGAGTGAATAGGAAAGGCAACAGCCGACCTCTGCTTCTATTCATGCTTTGTAGTTTCCTTCTAGTCTATTGCTAACAGTCTCTTCTTCCATCCCTGTTCCTGTGTCAATCCTCTGGCACTCTTAGATCACAGACTGAACAGGAAAGAGTAGCAATGGCTATCAAGTGCACTAGCCTTTGTATGCAATGCACTCTGTCTTCTGGCTTGTAAGAACTCCCAAGAAAGCTTGAAAAAGAGGTAAATTCATGAACACATCATTAGGAATTCCAATTTAGTCATGCTGGAGAGAAACTTAGGATTCTGTACTTTACCTCATTCTTTGATATAAGCAAAGTTGGAATTTATCAGCTAAGCCATTTATTTTAAAGTCAGAGAAGAAGATGACCTGGTAGATCCAAGTGTCGATTGCACTAGAATGCATCACTGCTTACTTTCAGTTGTGTGGTCTCCCAATAGGCCTCCTTAAGGGACATACTTGAAAGAGGATACTGGCAACATTTTCTGGACTAGTCCCTTCTTATCTTTCAAATGACATCATGAAACAGGATTTAGCCTTCAGAAATAAAGACCTGGATATCGCTCAGACATCAATTCACACAGAGCACAGTCACATCTTGATTTCATCTAAGCAACATGCATATGGAAATTCTGCTTGAATTCCAACACCTTCTTAAGGGGTCAACTATATGGCCTTCTTTTGTTATCTTACGGTATTTCAGGGGAAAAATTAAAAGATTAAAAAAAAGACAATAACCAGATTTTAAGAATAGAAGACTTATTTCTCCTAGTGCAAAGTTAAAGTCTCAAGGGAGTTCCAGAATATGGGTATTGGTATTTATTAAGTATGTCTATTTCAGGAAAAGATTAAACAAAGACAGACTGCCTCAGAGTTGTCAGAGAGTGAAAACATCCACGGTGGAGAAGCTTAAAAGCATGCCTTATTTTTTTTTTATTAGCATCCACTTCTCTTCTGAAAGGCTAATTGTAAAATTTATAGAGCTAATTATCTCCCTAGATTAATATTTATGAATATACAATAGCAAATGTGAGCTGCAAGTGTTGTGTTAAGCTGTGGCTTTTCTCTTCACATATGCAAGCAAACAACAGATATCTCAAGGTGATGTTAATATTCTCTCTACAATGTATGTAAACAGTCATGCTAAATTTTTCTTCCCAATTGCTGCAAATTGGTATTTACCCAGTAACCGAAAACTATTTTTAACAGCTAACACTCCCAAAATGCATCTGGGCCTTTCTGCAACGCGAAGAAGAGCTTGGAAAATCGATTATACAAAGGCTCTGCTAATCAAACAACAAAGAGCCAGACTTCTCCTTATTGACTCATTTTTAACAACATTTTATTCTTTCTATGACAAAGGAAGGATTTGTTAAAAGCATCTTGTTCTTCCTGAAGTTAGAATATACTAACAGTAACATTCCCGCCCCCAAGAAACAGAAGAACAAAGTCAAGTACAATCAAAACACAGCTTTGCCCAGAAAACCAATGTGTTCTCATGCCAAGATACCCAGCTGAAAGCCTAGCTTCCCTGCATACAGTTTAGCTAGTTCTATAATGCATAGCATAAACTTTCCCTTGACCCTGGGTCAAGCAAGATGTAAAAAGTAGGAGTGGAGACAAGAGAAGCCCAATCTGATGATGAATGGATATCCTCGAACCAATTTTGAAACTGTGTTTGGTCAGAGGTAGGGAGGAGATATACATGTCAGGGCTCATGCATAAAGACAAGAAGACATCTTTAGAGAATTGGTTCTCTCCTTTAACTGTGAGGTCTGTTCATCAACTCCAGGTTACTAGGCTTGCATGGCAAGTGTAAAATTTTACTCATTGAATCATCTCTCCAGCCGAAGGCCCAAAGACTTTTGCATTAAAAGGTATTTGGAGCTTTGAGCTAAAAGGCCACTTCTTTTGCAGGTAGATAGCACTGTCACCAGTAACAGTAGGAAGCACACAGTGCTTTCCTCCTGGGCCTTCTAGGCAACTGAAGTGTGACAAGAAGAAGACAAACACCCTTTGAGGAAACCCAGTTATAACCAGGAATGTCTTAAGTAGTGGATTCAATTGCTGTTGCCCTGAATGTGGGAAGGAGAAGCTAAATCTGGGTATTGATAAGACCACATTTGTCCTTGGCGGTAGGTGAAGTTAGAGGTAGCAGATTATACATTTCTCACACAGTTCTTTCACACAGCTGTACTGCAAGTACTTACAACATTCAGACAGCTTTCATCATTTTCCTATATCATTACTTCTTTAGGGTAAAGACTATACTATTCTTCAATGCTTCTGTCCAGTACATGGGCTTGGAACCACCCATCTTTCTAGGGCTCATACTATATCTCCTTACACTGACAGGATCAGAGTGGAATGTTTCACTTCATATGACTTTGACCACCCTTGAATAGAACAAAAGTATCCTTTCCCTCCCTCCCTCCCTCCCTCCTCCCTCCCTCCCTCCCTCCCTCCCTCCCTCCAAATCCTATCATTCTGTAAAACAAATCTGTAATTTCTTCACCTTCCATTGAAAGAAGAGACTGGAAGAAAGTAGGAGATGCTCCTAATACAGTGGCTCCACCTCTTCCTTCATTACCTTGTCTTATTAGACTCTCAAGCTTCAAAGGAGATGGTGATAGTGTGAGTGTCTCACCACCACCCCCATTGAAGCTAGAAGGGCTTAGAGAACAGGAACACCTACCAAATAATTTCTGATTGCTTGAGACTCTAAGACAAAATACATACAACTGGAAGAATTATAAAACAAATCTATACCAAGCATTTGTGAACTAGAACTGGAAAGTATTTGAACAGCTGGTAACACAGGGTTGGTTCTACTATACAGTGAGAAACTTAACTCCATAAATTACTTAAGTCTCCTGTTTTCCTTAGTGTTTATCTATTCCTATGACCAATATACATTATCAAGAAATTATCTTAAGAGTTATCCCAAACCTTCCTAACATGAATTCATAGAAATTCTTTAGAGCTTCACAAGAAATTCATAGCCAAATGGGCTACAACAGGGGCCCATATGCTTCCTCAACTTTTGATAAAACATTTACAATGTTACAAAGACTTTACTATAGAAATATATACATGATCTGACTTAAACATCCTCAGTCCTCAAGAGAGGGTTCACTAGTATAGGGAGGTAAGGGGATTATACTAGATCAAGTGTAAATGAAATACCATTGTAAAAGACCTTCCTGGTATGTAGAGCACAGGTACATGATCACAGGGTTGAAGGAGCTTTGCTTTGCCTTGTTGTCACTGTGACTGTTTCATCTTTATTGTAACAGAGAGAGCATCCTTAGTGACTACTGCATTACCAGGTTGGTTATTTTCTTGATTTTAAAGATTTTAGCTTTGTAGAAGAAGTCTGGGTTTTACTCTGCATCTTTCTTGCTGAACTCTCACGTGACCCTTTTCCGTGGATATGGGAAACAACATGCCTTTCCCGTTACTGTGTCAGTGTGTCAGTTTTCATGAGTACTACTGACATGATTTCCACCCCTGCCAAAGCCTTCTTCTCATCTCTCATCCTGCCTGTCATCCCCCATTTGCCACGGTCAATCCAAACTACAGAACGCTGGAATTTTCCATTAAGAAACTCTCTTGATAGTAAGTAAATTAAAATTGGCACTACTTCTTAACTTAGCTTTCTCAGGTTGCTTCTTTATTCAAATAATTGGCTACTTCTAAAACTATTTTAAATATACAAAGTATAGCAAAAGATTATGGCTAATCAGGTATTTGAGGAACAATGCTTATCAAGTCGAATGAACAAGGCATCATATCCTTTGATCTGTTGGGAAAGCTACATGTTTGTTACCTTGTACATAACACACATTGAGCACAATAACTTTGTGGAATCAGTCTTGCTTTCTCTCTGCATCTTTTTTCTTGCCCAAGTCTCATGTGACCTGTTTCTGTGTGTGTGGAAACACCAAGCCTATGTGTGATACTTACATGCTGACATTGGGAGGAAATTCAAACTACGCCTAATTCACAAACATTTAAATAACAAAAACATATCATTTTTGGCATACAGTCACTAATGACTATAGTTAAGAGGACAGTATCAACAAAAATGTTGCAATTATGAATAGTTATGAACCTAAAAAATAAATTTCTGCAGAATTATAACCTTTTCACAGACAAGGACATTTATAAAAGGAAATCACTCCCCATCTTGCATATTATGTTGCCACAGAATTCTGTTGCTCTGTTTAGGTTTCTTACAATCACTATGAGATCAATTTAACCCTTAACTAGATCACTTGGTATATATTTACCAATTGGATGTTGTATAGCTAGTTAAAGCCTTTTTTGTTGCCTGTTCTATGATTCTCAGAAGATAGAGGTGGCAAAGAAGAACCTTAAAAGTAACACAATGTCTAGATTCTCTTTTCTCAAAGTTATTATGACCCATGCAATGAATTAATTACTAACCTCAGGGACTTTGAAAACTTCATGTTTCAATTACTCTACTTTTAAAAGGAAACTGTAGTCCAAAGAAGTTATGAAGTTTGTTCAATGTCACAAAGGGTTAGGGTCAGAATTCTTGTCCTTCTGGTTTCCCTGATAAAATATTGCACCATAGGACAGGGGAGATGGCTCAGTTGGTAAAGGTTAAGCTAAAAGGACAAAAAAGGCAGGAGTGACAGTGCATTCTTGTAATCCCAGGGTTGGCGAATTGGAGACAGGAGATTCCATGACTTTGAGGTCAGAGAGTCTAACTAAATCAGTCCAGGTTCATTGAGTTGGGAGGAGGGAAAGGTAGGGATGAAGAGAGGGAAGGAGGGAGGGAGGAATTGAGAAAAGTATCTTGATTTTCACCTCACACACTCAAGTACTTATACATACATATATATAATATACACATGCATGCACATCCTCGAAAGCAGATTACACACTTTGATGATCAGAAAAGAATATACAGTGGTTGGTCATGCTTGGACCCCTGAAAAAAATGGGAGTTGGGACTTATTAGTCTTATTATCAAAGAACCCCTTGAGATCCTAGGTGGCATTGAACCTCACAGAGAAACCCTGGCGAGTCAGTCCTTGCACAGCACAAGGAGGACTAAGTCGGAAAAGTAGGGTAGATGCCTCCGAGTTCTTCTTTCTTTTGCCTAAGGGTTTATACTACACGGATTCATCTAAGAACAATTATAATTTTCTAAAACGGTTTGACCTTGGGAATCCATTCCCTCCTTTTCAAGTACACATAAAAATGTGTTTTGAGATGCACTATTTTAAGGGAAAATGATTTAAATACATTTCTCTTGGGATAGCAACTATTATTGGCATGCAGAGGGAGAGCATAATTTAGAATAACCTTTTTAGATGCGTTTGTGAATCCCTCATGTCGATCCATATCTTGTATTCTCTCTATCTGTTCCTGTAACTCACATCTCATTTTCCCTGTGTCAGCATTCTATTTATAAATCATTGCATAACACCATCATTGTGGTTGGGCATAATCTTTTCTCTCTGCAGCTCCCAGTCAACAATGATTGTATCCCTTTCTCAGATTATTTGGAACTTTTAAGTATTCTATAAATGTCAGATGGTTATGTTTCCCAGAGGAAGTTAAAAATTCCTTCAGTATGTTTTCAAGCTAATGTTAGAGCTCCAAACAATGAACTGTTGCTAGCATTCTGGGCCACGACTGTCTCCATTAAGAGGCTATGGTTACCTCCTTAGAGATGCCTCTGTTAGGTACACAGGGGAGTTTTTCTAGGGTACAGATTATCTTTTTAGCCTGTCATTTAAGCTATAGTTTTTGTAAAACTGTAGTGCAACCCAAGTGGTTATGTAACTGAATGTGGGAGTCAGGGAAATTTGGCTAAAGCAAAAGCTTCTAAATATCTGTCAGTAAAAATTACCTAAAAATTGAAGCATCTGGACAGGCATTCTGCCTTACACATGACTTCACTGTAGCTTGGTCTGAACACATAGTGGGTACACTCTGCAGTGTGGGGGCCATTATACCACACAGTGCTTCCTGAAGCAACTTGGCTCAGATATTGAATATGGTATAGTCCAGTATGAACTGTGGTTTCATTGTAGTTTCCTGCAATTACAGAAAAATTATCATTTCATTATGTAAAGTATATTCTTCTACTGTCTTCCTAAAGTTATACCACAACATTTCAAATCAGTACATCTTGGAGTTGTATTGCTTTAGGATATTTGACTTTAAAAATTGCTAAAGACAAGCACACCAATGAAACAAAGTTGAAAACCAAGAAATAAACTGACAATTCTCTGGCCACATAACTTTTTAGAATGGTAGTAAAAACATGCAGCAGAAAACAGATAGTACTTGGTGCTGGCAAAACTTGACATCCACCTGAAGAAGAAAGCACTTAGATCTGTATCTTTCACTTTGTAAGACTCAACTATATAGAGAACAAATCTCTTAATTTAAAACCAGAAACATTGAAACTGCTGGAGTACACATATGGAAGGCTCTTCAAGACAATGGCCCAGGAAGAACATTGGGAATGAAACTCTAGAAGCAGACAAACTAGCCGTGAGAGTCAACAGGCAGGGCTACATTAGATTAGAAAGTGTCCGCACAGCAAAGAAACCTTCAGCCAAGCAAACAGCCCCCAAAATGAGAGGAAAATTTTAGTAACTGAGGTCCAGGGATGGTGTCCAGAAATTATAAAAACAAACAAACAAACAAACAAACAAACAAACACCTTGTAGACATTAAATATCAAGGAAATGATACTGCCAATTAATTAAGGAGATATTACAGTAAACAGATTAAAAGAAGAAGAAACACAAACGGCCAATGAGTATTTTTTAAAGTTTTCATCATCCCTAATTATCAGGAAAATGCAAGTTAACACTACTTTGAGCTAATACCTTACCCCAGGCACATTGGCAAGCATTAAGAGGTCTAACCATGAATTCTGGTAAAGATGTGGGGAAGCAGAAGCCTTTTTCACTGCTGATGGGGGTCAAATTGAGCACAGCTTTATGGAAATTAGTATGGAGGCTCTTCAAAATTAAGAGATCTATCATGTGACCCTAGTCTTGAGTATGCCCCAAAGGTGCGTATCTTACGACTGAAGCATTTGCACATCTACGTTTATTGCTTCTGTATTCACCATGACAAGGGAATGGAAGCAGACTGGTACTGGTGTGTTAGTCAGCTAGGAAGAAAAGTGAAATCATAAAATTGGCAGGAAAAATCAACAAATCTTGAAGGAGTAATATTTAGGTGAGGTGGTCTGAACTCTGAAAGACAAAAACTACATGTTCTTCATCATATGTAGATCCTATTCTACAACGTATCTATGTGTGCATGTATATAGGTGTAATTAAGGATAAAGTAGAAATGTAGAAAGGAGACCAAGAAAGGGTAATATTAGGTGAAGAAGGTAGGAACGGGGTAGCAAAAGGGACATATGGTAATAAAAGAGGTAAAGACTCTGGAGAGGGCTATAAAGGGGGGATGGGGAAATGGGGAATGATAACGGAGATGGAGGAAGCAGAAGCAGAAACATGCTCTATTAAACAATGTCATAGTGGAGAGGATCTGTAGCGAGTAAGTTGGCCTTGAACTCAGAGAAATCTACCGCCTCTGCTCCCCAAGTGCTAGGATTAAATGTGTGATCCATCAATAATTCTAAACACATTTCTGCCATTTTCTACTATATAGTGATGCAAAAATAACATTATAAGTATTTGCTATTATAAAATCAAAATATCGGTCAACTCCAAAAAACACTGATAATGCCCTATGTCCCATAGGATCAATATTCAGCCATGATTTAATCCCTTATGTAAAGGTAAGCAAGCACACCTATCTTATTTGTTTGCAAATTCACTATCAACTTTACTAAGTGTTCAATTGGGTATATGCAAAAGAATTCACTTAAAGTATGAATCTTTATGATTTATTATCAGTAAACATATGATTTGGATGCTCATTCTACTCATTTACACATCCAGGGTCTTGTGAGAATTTCTTGTGTAAAGAGGTTGGGAATGGAAAAACTTGATGAAGTCCTAATCGAGGATGTATATCATTAATTTCCAGAACCAATAGGAACAAGGCAGGGAAGAGTTCACAGGGGTAACGACCTAGTAAACTATACAGATCCTCGAGTATCCACTTAAACTTCACCAACGTGAGGTATATCTTTAGTTAGGATTTACATTTTCTCAGACCCATCTAGAAAATCAAGGAGGCAGGTCCTGGAAGAATTCTAGTGTCCTCTTAATAGCAAGTCTTTGTTCTTTCATGCACTGACTTCTTTTATCTCTTCTATGTCCTGCCATGTAGGAGAAACTATTGGACATTTTGAAAGTTTCAAAGTAGGGAGGGCACAGTGTTGAAGCCCTGGACCTAAAGATCATAGTGTAGTTGAAGAGCCACTCCATTCTTAAGAAACACTAACAGTTGAATGCAAATGTGTGTGACATCAGTGTGACTAATCTAGAGACATTCTGAGCTCTACAGCAATCAGTATAGAATAACATTAGTTTTAGATTTTATGGGAAGAAGCACTATCAAGTTTTGAACTGAATATGTAAAGAGAGTTTGGACCCAGGTTTAAAACTATAGATGAAATATGAGCAACAAACTCATCATTCTGAAAAGCAGCAATGCCATCAGTGTAGACTGTCCTTAGAGATGCACATTTGGTTACGGTACTTATAGCTTAGGGTTGGAATGTGCTCATGTAGTACTGGGCTCACTTTGAAAATCAATATTCCAACTTAAACAGTCTTGCAGAACAGACCCTGACTATGTTCTTTCATCAGATATTTTCTCAAATAAATGAGAACTGAGGACCTTGTGAAAATTGATAAAACAATTTGATAGTACAACTGAAACCAAATTCTATAACAATAGCAGAGAATTACAGGGGGTGGAGAGATGGCTCAGCCATTAAGAGTGTTACTGATTCTTTCATACCAGCACAGTCAAATCCCAGTACCAATGGCAGGAGGCTCACGACCACACTGACTCCAGCTCTCTGGGATCCAACAACCTCTTGTGACCTCAACTAGTATTCATAGATATGTACACACACATACACACACACACACACATACACACACATGCATACACATACAAACACACTAAAATAACTTAGGAATAATTTAAAAATGAATTTGTTTTTAAAAGAGCACATATTTTTCACTCTTACTAAGGATAATGGAGAACTTTATCAAACGGTTTCTCAGCCTGCAGAAGCTGAGAAATCTAACAAGTACAAGTAACCTTGGCTATATCAAAAGCTCTCCTCTCTACTTCGTACAGTTCTTTCAATACTTACTTTTGGTTCATGGTACTTGGCTTCCTACCTTGAGGCCTCCATTTCTGTGTATGCTTATATACTTGCTCCAAATACATTATCCTGCCTCTCAGCTATGATCTAAGACTGCTAGGATGTCTGCATTCTATATGCATAGTTAGTTTATTTTTTTCTTTCTACAAAAGCAGGAGTGGATGTAGAATTCTGTTTGGGGAAGAGAACAGCCTCTTCCAGTTTGACTTCCAAAATGAGAATGGAATTTTCACTTACATATTTCTCAGCTACATTTTATTTGTGCTATCACACAATTCAATGTCTTGCAGGCACAAGTAAGTCAAGTCCTAGTTTATCTTAAGGTCATTTAGGATAATGTACCAGACAGTGTGCATGCAAACTTTAAATAGATGATAATCAAGAAAAAAAAAAAAAAACAGAATAGATAGAACTTAGAGTAAGGAATAAGGGAAACCTTGAGGCAGATGTGGGTTTTGTTTGTTTGTTTGTTGTTTTTGTTTTGTTTTGCCAAGATTTGTAGTTTGATGAAAAAAAAAAAAAACGTTAGTGGAAATTTGAAATAAAAAAAATAAGAAATCCCAGGAAAATGAAAGCCATCCACAAAAGTAGCATAGTACAATGACACCATCAAGCTCTCATGGTTCCCGAGTCACCTCATGATAACAACCAAAATACAAGGCTAACCATGTCTGCAATGGTTTGGAGTAGATTCTATTTCCATGCACATTCTATAGACATACACTGATGCTTGAGCAATTTTCTCAAATTTATGCATTTGTAAGCACTGGACTCAAGCTACAAACATGGGTCATTTGACTCCCCTGTGAGAACCTGTGCTTGTGTCAGAGACATACTGCCTCTTTGCATATCCACTGGGAGGATCCAGCAATAGCATCTATTAACATCTGAAGCCTTTCAGGGGAATCTGATGTCAGAATAACCAGAGAAAGCTCTTGCTGATGCTCATTTGCCGGCACTTCCCTAAAGAAAAAAAAAAAAAGAACCAGAAAGTCCAGGTAGCTCCCCTTCCATGCTAACTACCCACCCAGCCCTCTGATCCTTCCTAGTCCTTTGGTTTTTCTTGTGTCTGACTCCCTGCTACATTTCTACCTCTTCACAGTGATGAGTAAAATATTTACCATTTTGGTCATGTGAAAAACAGAAAAAAATATCCAGGGCTAAAGCTTCAGTCACATAACGAAACAATGAAGTATCTGAAGCACGGCACTCTGTAGTTTTAGCAAAATCGATTGATAAATCTACTTCAATAAGATTTATCCTTCTAAGCCTGAAGGTCACGGCTGCTCATGATACTTGATCTTGTTATGGGTCAAAGGGGTCCATAAACACAATCTTTAAAAATTTTCTTGTGTTGTTCAATTTTAGTTAGATTATCTGGTGCTATCACACAAATCAATAATACACCTTAGTTCTTCCCCTTAACTTATATGTAATTTAAGTGGTATCATGTTTTTTGTTAGGACTCCTAACATTTAGTGAACATTCTATGTTGGAACTATTTTAGTTGGTTCTGTTGACTCATAGTCGCCAAATTAAAACTAGGCTTTCGGTTCTTGGAACGTCTCAGATCAATCTGATGTTAGGACAGTCAGACACTGATATTTTCTGTTTAGGCAGTATTCCATTTCCATGGTGGTAGAATTGATTCTGCTTTCTGAAAAAAAAATGTCTGAAATGCTACATATAGCACATATAACAAAGGAATATATGGCTGGGTCAGGTATTTTGAAAGTCAGAGTTTTTAAGACTTTATATTAAATACCATCCACCTCAGCTAATAAGTTTTGAGAATTGATAGGTTATTTCTCTACCATCTGTAAAAAGCCATTTCAAGCCAGATTAGATTCTATTAAAGACAGATTTATTAGAAAGCTACTCTTGGGTGGGCAAGTTCACTGACCCCAAGGATGAAGGCCAGAAAGTCACCATGGGGAAAGGAGAGGTAGGGTAGGAAGAGAAAAAGAGAGAAGGGGAGAAAAAGAAAACATCTGGATTATATAGGAAAGAGTCTCTGGGGGAAGGGCAGTCCAGCCCCTGGGCTGGAAAGTTCAGGATTTGGGGCAGGGTTATACCAGGTAGGGATGAAGAATGCTAGGAGAATCTGGAAGCTAGGTCTGCTTTGGTATGTGAAATGTGCACCTCAGTCCCATGTCCTGGGGTCTGAAACCAAACAATAATAAAGTGAACAAGGAGTGTAATATAAACACAACATATGGATTTATGATAAATCCTTTCATAAGTTGAACTGTATTCTACATTAGGCAAATCTATGTTTCCATCAATAATTAATACCATCACAAATAAGTTAATAGATCTGGGGCATGACTTGGTGGGAAAAATGTGTTTTCTGCACAAACATGACGACTTGATTTCAGATTGCTGGCACCCACATCAAAAGCCCGCCATGTCATATGTGCTTGTAGCCCCAGGGCCATGGAAGGTGGAACAAAAGGATATCTGGTCATTTAACCTACCTGAAAAACACTGAGCTCCAGATTCAGTGAAAATAAAAAATACAAAAGTAGGGTGCCTGACCTTATCTCCTTCCAAGACTTTCTATATGAGAGGGCACAAGTGTGCATGCTCTCTCACACACACACAGAGGAGAGAGAAAGATGGAGACACACAGAAAGAGTCGGGGTGGGGGGGGAGAGGCAAGAGTTAATTTTGAGAGTGCTTCCCTAAAGGAGACAAAACCCTGTGTTCAATCGTTAAAACCACCAAAAATTGATATGTTTCTGTTGGAGCCTATTTATATTTAAGAAAAGGAAAGAATGAATGAACTGATGGATTATGTTCACTGTTATATCTGCTTATGCATGTTCAAGCTGCCTTAGTCGAAAGCATTTGGTTCAGAGATACACTGCATTCCTAAGATGGTAAATGGTTGTACTTCATTCATTCTTCCATTGTTAAGACATTTAGAAATATTAAGTGTAGTTATGTCTAACAAAAACAACTCAATAAGGACTCATTTGTTTGAGTTTAAACAATATACACACTGTCAGCTGAAATTTTGAGACTGTGTGTATGTACTATTCTTCATGAGACATCCATACTTAGAGATAAAACTTTTTTTATATGTTTGTCACTATTTTCATTGGTGTATGTGTGCGTGTGTGTGTGTATGTGTGTGTGTATACATATGATCATGAGTGAGGTTTATGAACACATGCATATATATGTGTACGAAAATGATAGAAAGGGATGTTGAATATCTGATCTATCACTCTTATTCCTTTGAGAGAAGTTTTCTCAGAACCTAGACCTAGGCCAGCAGCCAGCAACCTCAATGACCCTCTTCTCTTTGTCCCCTCACTCTCTACCATGGGAAACAGCAGGTAAGTGTGTTGGCAGGCCTGGCCTTTTCCATGGGTGTTGGGGGATATAAACCCAGGCTCTTCTGCTCATGAAACAAGTGTTCTCACCCACTGACTCATCTCTCTAGCCTGCCATTATTTTCCTCATACCTTTCTCAATTGGGTTGATCTCTGATTAGACTTTTTGAGCCCTTGCTTTATTCCCATTGGTCAGCTTATTGTTAGTAATTAGTAAGAAAGTCTTTCAGATGATCATAACATCTTTCTCTTCCAGCTCTTTACACTGCCATAAACAGTTTTTGATTCCTGCCTGTACCACCCTACACCACTGATAGAGTGTCACATTTCCAATGCTTCTTGTTTACAGTCCTTCTATATTGTCATCAGTGGGTTCTGTGCTACTCCTTCATTTACAATTTGTTTGAGCCTCCCACTGGTCAGAAATAACGTTAAGAGCTGTGGCGTTTAATCTCTAATTCTCTTTTCATATGAACATACTTTGAGAGTTGGTTTTATCATGTGTATATTCTGTATCCCATTTTTTAAAAGATACATATGCATCTTTTTTAACTTTCCAACTTCTTTTTAAAATATAGCCTCTCCAGATGGGGAGACAGGTGGCTCTGTAGTTAAGTTCCCACCTGTAATTCCACTCTTGTAAGTCAGAGGCAGAGGGTCTCCAGAGAAAGTTGGCTAGAGAGATTCGCCATATTGATGAACACTGGGTTTGATTGAGAGACTTTGCCTTAATGAATAAGGTAGAAAAGTGATCTGAAATGAATCTAGACACCAACATCACAACTCTGCATGCATGCTTAGATTGGTGGATGGGCATATACACCTATACACATGTGTCCACAACATGTGTGAACAAGCACATATACACACACACAGATACACACAATCACACCACATACACATGAAGGAGAGGGAAAAAAGCCCTCTTGGACCCTGTATCACATCATATCATATTAATCATTTTCTCTATTAATATTCAGAGCATTTGAAAGTAATATTTCTCATCATCATTTAGTATTTTTGGCTTTTGTATAAAGTTACATATATTATAAATACAACAGTGAATGACCCAGAAAGAAGTGGCCTTTGTTTTAAACTTCTTTGCAACAGAAACTTTGCTGTCATAGAAAACATAAATAAATTTTGAAGAGGTCAATAAATACCTTTACTTCATTATTTTTAATCATGTGAAATATTTAATTCCTTATTTGATCAGAACCTTATTTAAGACTCAGTTAATTTGCAAATAGATTTTTAAAACATTTTATTCTTTTAAATTGCATGTATGTATCTGTGTGGGAGTATATGCACATGATGTAGGTGCTCCCAGAGATTTAAAAAGGATGTTAGAGGCCAGGTATGATTGGCACATGCCTTTAATCCCAGCACCTGGGAGGCAGAGACAGGCAGATCTCTGTGTTTGAGCCTAGCATGATATACAGAACGATTCTAGGACAGCCGGTCTACACAGAGTAACCCTGTCTCACTAATTAACTAATGCACTAACTAACTATCTAACTAACTTAACTTAAGAAAGAGAATGTCATATTCCCTGGAGCTAGTGTTACAGGCAGTTATGAGCTACCCAGTGTGGGTGCTGTGAACCACACCAAGTTTGTTGCAAGAGCAGCAAATGAACTTGACTTCTGAGCTCACAAACAGATTTTATCTCTTACATTGGGATACAAACATAATTTGATATAATTATCAAAATATGATTAAAATAGCTATAAATATCTCATTCCTGCTTTTATTTTATTGTCCTGAAAATTCCTTGAGGATTACTAATGGCTCAATGAGAATGATATACAATTTCCCAGGACAGTTGGATGCTGGAACTGTAAGACAATGCACATGTTATGCAAAAGCCTTGGAACTAATCATAACATCTAGTCCAAACACATCTAGAAAGAAACAGATCACAACAAGAATTAACTGTCTTGAATAAGCAAAACCAAATCTTTGAATTTCCTTTCTATCTAACTTCTGGCTTGAGGTAGGAATTCTTGAAAGATTGATTGTCTAGGGCAGTTTGCCACACCACCACCTCTGTCTTAGTGACCCCATTCATGGAGGTCTTCAGTATTATTTAGGAGTAAGACACATTTGTTAAAGCTGTTCTCATGATCACTCAAGTACATCTATTTTTTAAATTGGATACTCTACTTATTTACATTTCAGATGTTATCCCCTTTCCCCATTCCTCTCCCCAGGAGCTCTCTATCCCATCCCCCTCCTGCTGCTTCTATGAGGGTGTGCCCTCACCCATTCACCCACTCCTCCCTCCTCGCCCTCAAATTCCCCCACACTGGGGCATCCCGCCTTCACGGGACCAAGAACTTCCTCTCTCACCAATGCCTACATGCATATACAGCTGGAGCCATGAGTCCCTCCATGCATGTTCCCAGACTGGCAGTTTAGACCCTGGGAGCTCTGGTTAGTTGAATTGTCTTTCTTCCCATGGGGCCGCAAGTCCCTTCAGTACCTTCAGTCTTCTTTCTACCTCCTCCATTGGGGACCTCATGATCATTTCAATGGTTACTGCAAACATCCACCTCTGTATATGTCAGATTCTGGCAGAGCCTCTCAGGAGACAGGTATATCAGGCCCCTAGCATGCACTTCTTGGTATCAACAACAGTGTTTGCGTTTGGTGACTGCACATGGGATGAATCCCAGGCAGGGCAGTCTCCAGATGTCCCCTCCTCCAGTCTCTGCTCCACACTTTGTATTTGCTCCCTTGAGTATTTTGTTATTCCTAAGAAGGACCGAAGCACCCATACTTTGGTCTTCCTTTTTATTTTGAGCTTTATGTGGCTGTGAGTTGTATTTGGGTATTCTGAGCTTTTAGGGCTAATAAGCACATGTTAGTGAGTGCTTACCATGTGGTCTTTGTGATGGGTCATTCTACTCCACCGATAGATTAATTCTAGCTTCCAATCATTGACTAAATTTTAATGATCATTTTTTTAATAGTGTAGAATGACTCCATTGTGTAAATGTATCCACATTTTCTGTAATCATTCCTCTGTTGAAAGACATTTGGGTTTTTCCAGATTCTGGCTATTATAATAATAATGGATCTGCATGTTGGCAGCATCATTTAAATGGATAATGTCCTCACGAGCTGCAGCATCCTATACGGGTCTCATGGTAGACTTTGTCATTTTGAGGGAACTCAGAAGATTTTCAGAGTTGTTTGCCCGAGCTCAAGTTCAACCAACATTGTTATTTCCTCTTTCACTTCTTTGCCTGAGCATCTTATCACCTGAGTTTTTGATCAGCCAATTCTGTTTGATGTGAGGTGGAATCTAGAATGTTATGTTTGCATTTTCCGATAGACTAAATGATAACCTTTTAGATTAATTGATCATTCAGTTTCTCAGTTGAGAATTCTTTTTGTTGTACCCATGTTAAATATTCAAGAGATTCTGTCATCCGATCTAATTCCTGAGTCTATAGTAATATAATTGATATTGAGCGACTATCAAGATGGATGATTGCAATCACACAGATTCAATGACTCAATTGTACAGAGTAAAAAGAGCAATTCTCAATTTCAATTGGGAATAACAAAATCCAGGAGTAGGAAAACATATAATCCTCAACAAGAAAAGCAACTCGGGAATCCATACGGACCTCAAGCTAATACAGAACAATGATAAAAACGTACATGAAAGAACATGGCAAGGAAAAGTCATAGAATGGAACCAGAAATTAGACCTAATAACAACAATGGATTCACTAATTGCAAAGGTCTGTAAGCATCAGTGGAAAAAGATGAAATTTCAACAACGATGGGAAGGTCAAACTGTAAGTCAGCATGTAGAGTATGCAACCTACCATCATTCTTATTCCGAAAATCGTCAATCCTGGATTTAATTGTCTTCTCATTAAATCCAATATTCACTGAATTTAATAGATAAATGGAAGCCATCTAATCATGGGTAAATGATAATCTGAATTGACAAATCTTAAATCGCCTAAGAATCAGAATTAACAATTGGCTATATCAATAATGCTAATTTTATCTCCCTGAGACCTCCTAATGATGCCTCCCTCTACCTTTTCCCCCTCTTTTTTGCTGTCGTTATCAATGGTGAATTCATGCTTTTTTTTGTTTGTGTTGTTTTTTCATAGAGTGATAGTGTCAATAGTCCACATATATATTGATTATGCAGATCTTCAGATATAGAGCAACCCTTTTCTTTTACTGGTTCTTTGGGTTTTTTGTGTTTTTCTGTTCTTTTTTTTCTGTTTTGTTTGTTCGTTTTCTATGCTTCTATCTTGTTTTTTTCTTCTTCTCTTCTGTCTTCATCTCCCTCTTTGTATTGCTCCTTCTCCTTGTTTATTATTCTTCTCCTCTCTCTTCTCTCCTTCTCTCTCTCCTCCTCCTCCTCTCTTAACCCCCCGCTGTGTCCATGTGTGAGTGTGAATTTGAATTGCATATACTTCACCTTGAAGACCAAATTTCATAGGCATGGATGCTTACTATAATGAATTACTATCAGCCCTCTACCTTGAGTTTCTTCATTTTATTCCTTTCTGTTCTGTTTTAAGTACTTAAAGATGATAATCTTATTTTTTAAAACAAAACTTTTAGAACTTATATTTCACTGGCATAAGTTGAAAGAGAAAACATAGGTCCAACACATGAACTTTTCACAACACCTTCATGAACAAGTAACAATCTTTAAATTAGATCTCCTTCAGGTTTATGGTCTTAAACATTTATTCCTGATGTTGCCTTTCTTCCCTTCCATCTCATCTACCTAGAAAGAGTCTTACGAAGATGGAAATGACTGTCTGTGAAGAATTTCTTACTGTATCTCTCACTAATCTCTTCTGTTTCCTTGTAGGAAATGTTTCCCAGTACCTAGTAGGCTTTCCATCTTTCCATACCCAACCTTTTCTGTTCATGCTTTAATACAACCTATTTGAAAAAGTTTTATTGGCCTGTTCTTCATATACCTTATACATTTAGTCTTTTCTGCATAATTATGACACTCTATAATTAGTTTGTGTATCTTTTTTGCATCATCTAGAGAAAGTATTTAATGAGGGTAAAGAGGACCTGGCTGGCTTGTCCATCATTTTTTTCCACAGGTCATTGTAATTGACTAATGACTGAAAGAATTCCATCATAGCTGTCAAATAAATTAAGGTCTGGTTCTGAGTTTCTATATGAAATGCTATAGTGTTGCTGCTCAGACACTGCTTCACAGACTATATTTCTTCAAATGGTTGGAAAGTCATTGACTGATGCATTCACCCAGACATCCATTTCTGAGGGAACCTACATGACCAGAGTCATGGCCACTTCCTGGGAAGCCCTATCCTTCTAGGTGATGATCAATGCAGGGCTACACCCACCTGGATCTCCTTAATTCAGGGAAGTTCTAGCTTATCATCTAATTTAGAGCCCCTGACACTCATAGTCCCCTTTGGAGGCATTGAAGACACTGCTGGGGTAAACCCAGGTCCATACATATGCTAGGGAGAGCTCTATCACTGAGCTTTACTCCTTGCCCTGCAGGCTGTACTGAGACCACACTAAAGCTCAGCTTCTCACTTGCTCATACTCTTCTTTTATTTTGCTTTTCCTGAATACTGACCCACCATGGTATTCAGACCTCAGGAACCTCCCTTCCCCCAGCATGGTACTCTCCAGAGTCAGCCTCTCAGGGGACCCACAACAATAGCTGAGGCCTAATTAATCTAGTCTGGCAAATCAGGATGTAAACCAATGTCTAGTGAATTTTCAAGTCAATGTACTATTTCTCCCCATTTTATTTGTTAGAAATAAAACACATTTTTTGTTGTTATTTTTAAAATGAACTCCCTCCCTTCTATGCCTTCCCAGTTCTTCATTAAAACTGACTTAGCAAGAGAGGGGATGCTTAGTGTGCTCACTGAATCTATTTGCATCTATTAGTTCCCGTAGAATAAGTGTATCCAGAAAGTTCACCCTTTCATATTTCATTAAGACATTTCTTTTCTTGAATGAATACTATCTGTTTCTGCATAATGATCCTCTTCACTTTTATCTTAGTGGCAGATGTGAGTAATACTTAAATATGAATATATATATGCATATATATGTATATTTTAGTATGCATATCTCTTAAAGTCAAAATATCATGCCTGTTCTTTGCTTATAGATTTGTATAACTGTAGAAATATCTGAGAAGTCTCTAATACTAAAGTAAGGTTATAGGGAAAAAAAATTATTCTAGGAGAGTAATTTTTCAAGGACCTTACAGATTACAAAATAACAGGTTAGAAAAGTCCTTTAAAAAGTACCCTTTTTAATACCACGGATATGTGTGTGTGTGTGAGATTCACTCTGTAAGGAGAAACAAAAACAGAACCCAATGATTTACCACAATGTGGTTGCTTAGTCTTTTTTCCTGGGAAGGTTTAAAAAGCCCCCAAGAACATTGGAATTTCTGTTGTTGAAAATGTCTTTAAAGGGCTAACAACTCAGCATAGGAAATCCGACCTTTTCCCTGTGCTTTGCTGTAGGGATGAAGAAGCTGAAAATCTTCAAGCCCTGCCTGTTTGAAACCGTCTGTAGATAGATTTCAGTCTTTCAGGGGCTTCTTTTAAATGAGTTGTTAAAGCCTAATGTGGTTATCCTACACTCAGAGTTCCTGGGGGCAAGACTGGCATGGCTTTCTTTTCATTTCTTGGGTGTGAATAAATGCTTGTCACATGAACAAACATTGGTGAGTTATGTATCAGGACAGAATTTAGCATTATCTCCAAAGAAATTTTTTTTAACAGTTATTTTCAAGTGCAGCAAACGAGAGTGGAATATGCAATACCATAGTGTTTTAATTTTTCTAATAAAACACAAAGTCAGTACAGTAACTCAACTGCCTATAATTGCCGACCCTTAATTAAAGGTACATACATCATTTAAGGTGACCTAAGTAAAGTAAATGCAAAATTAGATAAGGCATAGCTATTTACCTTAATCGAAGCTAATGTAGCTCCTTATTTAATGATTATACAAATAGGCTCTCAGGCTTTGGATAACAGATCTTTGCACTACTGACATGCTTATTAAAAGGAAACCTGTAAATCCCAACCTCTTCCTAGTGGAGAATTTATGTACACACATTAAGCTTTCCAGGCCCTATGTATTCTTAGACCAGAAACAGCCAGGAATGACCTGGATAGTTTTCTCTTAGGGGCCTTTCGCACCTCAAGAGCCAGGCCTTGCAGAAATTACACTGAGGATCTGTGTTGCTCATCTAGCACGGGCGTTGAGGGTCAGACAGAATGAGGCTAATTGGATCATTGCATTCGTTTTCATTTGGGCAAGCCCATCTCCCAAGTGCAGTTTAAAAACCTCAGATTCAATGTATTCTCTCTCTGCATTCCTCTTACATCTGTTGGTCCCTGTGGGATTCTGAACACTGTTGTCACTGGCTGGCATTTCAGAACTCTCACCTCGTGGTTATTTTTTGACTGTTGTAACATAGCCCAGAGAAGCAGGTCAACATCGCTATTAATATTTTCTAGAAAAATGAGGGAGAAGAAAGCTGTAAGGGACTTGTTTATGATTGTCTCAGTAAGTACACAGGGACTTCAAATGCCCAGATAATAGCCTGGGCCACTTGACTGAACATTTCACTCCATTCCGCCATCTCTCAAACCTGAACCAGAAAATAAGCCCTTTTATCAATTAATTAAAAAGCACAGCCTGTAGAGCCAGGCTTTTTTTCCCCCAAATTTGAAAATTTTGGCTGTATGGTCAAGGACATATCTCACTATATGAGCCTATGTTTATTAATGTGCACAAAAGGGAAGACTCTGTTTTAATAGTATTGTTTTGAAAATAGCTAATGCAGTGTGCCTGATACTCTGCAGGACTGCTCCATCGAAGGAGACATTCTGGTCTGTGTGGTTTATGTGAGTAGTTATTTTCAAGGAGCAAGTTTTAAGTGAACTTTCTGTTTATTTTTCTTGGAGAGAAGCAGAAAGGAAGGCAGATCATATTGAAGGTGGTACTTCAGCCTAGCTTTCTACAATGGCATTCACTCTCCCAGAAGTGATGTACATTGTGAGAAAAAAATGTGTGTGTGCATGTGTGCATATATATTCATCTATATATGTTTATGTGTATATGTGTATGTATGCATATATATATATATATATATATATATATATATATATATAAATGTATATATAATTATACTCGAACAAATATGTATAAATGCTCTAAGTTAAATAAAAGTTATTGGTCATAGAACAGAAGGAGCAAGATATGATAATTAAAGGATCAGAAACTAATAAAAGTAGTCGTGGAAATTATGATCAAACCCTTTTGGTTTTGTCCCTGGTGATTTTCATATCAATGCAACTCCAGAGGCTTGTAACAGGAAATTATACCTTCATAAGTGCAATGGGTGGACATAAAGAGAGAAGGAAGGTAATACTGTACAAAGAAATCAACCATAGCTTGCTTTATTTTTCATTATTTTTCATTATTAATTCTGAACTCAGAGTCAGAGAAGACCTGCCTTGCTTTTTCCTGGAGAATGTGTTGATGTTCAGCCATTTCTGTGGGTGCATTTTTTAAGCTGAGCTGCAGGGGATGTCATGTGTTGCAGTCATCGCCATGGAAACCATTGTTGTCGGATGAATAGAACAGTTTTAAATCCTTGGTAATGAGCCTGAGAAACTAAGTAGGTCTTCAAGTTTAAGTTGTTTGGAAGTGGTTCATATTTCACATAGAGGCAGGGGAGGCAGAAGGTAGAGGGCAAAGGAGGGAAGAGATGCAAATAAGATATACTAACGTTATGCTACACTCCCACTTGAACTTCTTAATGAGACACACATGCAGGAACACACACACACACACACACACACACCATACACTGCACAGCATTAAGCTTCTAGCACTGAGCAATACTTATATTCACACTCAATCAGCTCTTCCTATTCACTTCTCCCAAGCCTCCACAACTAAGAACAATAAATAATTTTAAGGCATGTAATTATGAGACGTAATTTATGTTTTGAGTGCCTTGAGGGTGACAGTGTCATCTCTGTCTGATTCTAGGTTTATAGTGAGCACATTCCATAGACTACATCTTCATACAATGTAACAGCTTCAAGATGTTCCTATATTTGAAGCACTAGGGAATGCAAGAATCCCATCTTACAGTACTGATTTCTTTTGTTGGTTTGCTTTTTGTTTTGTTTTTAAATACATATGCTTATTAGTTATTTCAAAGTTGCATATACTCTGTTTTTATAATAATCAGCATTCTTCGAAAATCTTCTGAAGTCTTCTCCCCACTCCTTACCCATCTAATTTTGTACATTCATTTCTTTAAACACTCCCAATAAGCTTAATTAGTGTTGGCTATATACTCTCAGGAATGTGGTCACCCCACTGCAGCATACTGTATATAGCAGGGCTCACACCTTCTCTCAGCAGCTATCATCTACCAATAGCTCCTCAGTTAGGCATGGGACTTCATGGGTACCTGCCCCTTTGTGCAGAAATTTTGTTTGGTTTGAGCTTGTATGGGTCTTGCAGATGCTGTTGCAACTGCTGTGATTTCATATGTGGTATTATTCTGTTGTGTCCGGAAAACCACTTTTTTTTTTTAAAGTCATCCATGGCCTCTGCATCCTATGTCTACCTCCTATTTTTAATGATTTCTTAAGCTGTCTCTTCTTTCTTTCATTACACACAATTCTAACTTCCATCCTTCCCCTGACCCAGACCAAGGCAAAATGTCTAACACAGAAATAGTTTTGGAAGAGAAGAAGAACAGAGAGGGCAAGTAGAAAAGGGAAGGCTTTACTCTCCCGATGGCTGGTAGATTCCTATTAGGTTCTTTCTTTGCTCTGTAGACTCTGGGATACACATTCCTGGGCTTGGCGATAGAAACTGCAGCTTCCTAGATGTTTACATGTCAATTTTAGCGTTCTCTAAAACTGTGGCTCTCAAACTCCCTAATGATATAACCCTTTAATACAGTTACTCATTCTGTGGTGATGCCCCCCCACCATAAAATTATTGTGTTACTATGTCATAACTGTAATTTTGCTACTGTTATGAATTATAATGTAAATATTTGATATGCATTGCAGATTATCAGATATGTGATTCCCCCAAAGGGGTTCCGAGCCATAATCACTGCTCTGGAGGCTGGGGGAGGGGGCCGATGAAAGGAAGAATGCCAAGGGAAAATCTTTACATTCTGTTCTGTTAGGGTTTCTATTTGCCCAGAAAAGCTATTGCTCAATGGAAAAGTCTGAGAAGGAGATTGTTTTTCACAGCAAGAATCTCAATAGCAATGTGAGACAGAGAGATGACATTCATGCCCCAAATGGCAATGAAAGGAAGGGGCGGAAAGGAGGAAGGGAAGACAAAGAAACCAAAGAAAAAGGGCAAAGGAACCTTTTAGGATTAAGGATTGTGTGGGCAGTTCAGTAAATGAGTACCTACCTCCCCTATGAAAGTGCCACTTTCCTCTGTTCTTGAGAGACTCAGCATGACTATCAGAAAGAATGTTCTAGAATCAGACTGCTGGAGTGCAGGTCTTAGCTCTACTACTACTTGAGGCGAACAACTTAATTTTCTTGATGCTTCAGCTATATTGTACGCAAACGTAACTACAGCACAAAAGAGTTGTTGAGAAGTTTAAGGACACAATACACACAGATATTTCTAAAAACCTCCTAAAACTCAGGAAATAATCAGCCAAAGGAAACTGTTCTGGAGAACAGTGTCTGGTTTTTCACAGAGCTGGAAGCTTAGGAGTGACTGCAGAACCATTAATTTCAATCTGATCTTTCTCTCTCCCTGGGGTCCAGGGAGATGGAGAAAGATGTGATACCAGAGAGCGAGGGTGGTATTTTAGTGTGGTTTTGGAGTTATTATTGCTGGAAATCTAGCATCTCTGAAATCCTACCCTGATAACAACCTCTGTAGCTGGAGAAATCTCAAAGAGAATTCTGGGCAAGGGGCTACCCCGATGTTGGTTGGCGTGTTTGGATCCCTTTGTTCAGTATTTGAATTAGAGAACATGGTTTAGATGACTTAGGTTTTTCCCACTGACTTTAACCTTATGATTGCATCTGATTCTCTAACTGGCCTCAACAAAGGATCAACTCAAGAAGGTGATAGCCAATGGCCAGGTGCTGGGTCATAGCCCTAGGTCTCAGTGACAGTGGTCCCATCTCCCATGTCTCAACATTCAATTTCTCAGCTTTGTTTTTCTCCTTAGCATTTATCAGTCGAGATACTCAATGTTCTAATTACTGGTCTTATTTATTGAGAATGTCTCAAGGCTAAAATGTAGTTCCATAAAGAAAGAGAGTTCTGCATTTCTCAGAGCCTTGTCTCAGCAACTAAACAGTGGCTGGGATAAAGAAGGCAGTTAGGATGTATTTGTTGAATGAACTGGAAGAAAAGTCCTGGAACATGACTGTGCACTTAACATACAACACCCTAGGCATGTGGTAAATGTCAGCCCAATAATTAATTGTCCTGTAACAAAAACCAATCAATTCAACTAATTTTCTCCTGAAGCTAGGCTGGTGAATAGAAAACAGATACGAACATATACTTAGGTATCTGATAGAGGGAAGAGAGACTGAGAATTCCTTTACACTTACGAGAAAATTGTGAGAAGAAGAAGTAGGAGTCTGTGATGGTTATTCTTCCTTGCCCACTGACTGAACTGGAATCACTAAGGGGACATACCCCTGGGTATTTCTTTCAGGTGGTTCCAGAGAGGTTTAGCTGGGGTGGCAGCCTAGAATGTATAAAATAGGGCAAGAGACGGAGAGCTAGCTGAACAATGGTGCTAGGTTCTCTTCCTTTTCTAGATTGCAATTGCAATGCAATCAGGAGTCTCACACTTCTGCCACATCCTACCAACAATAACAGACTGCATCTCTTCCAACTGGGAGGAAAATAAACCCTTCCTTACATTGCTTTTGTAAGGTATCATGGCGCAGAAATGAGGAAGGTAACTAAAACAGGATATAGTAAAATTGAAAACATTATCTTCATTCCTACTAGTGCATAAAGGCATTGTGTCAGAGAAACCATCTGTGATGTTACTATAATGTGGCACATGTGTGCATGCATGTGTAGGGATATGGATATGCTTGCGTTTGCACGTGTGGATCCTGAGATGGGTGTTAGGCATCTTTCTTTACAGCTCTTCACCTTGTTCATTTGAGACAGAGGTTCTTGCTGACCTTGAAGCTCATTGCTTGGCTACACTGCTGGGCCAATGGCCTCCTGTCTCTTCCATGTAGCCTTGTGACTATAGTATTAGATCACCACGCCTGGATTTTCGCATGGGTTTTGATGTTCAAAACTCATATTTTCAAGTTTGCACAGCAAATGTTTAATGACTGGGTCATCCTTCCAACCCAGGGTTCTAGAATGAATTCAGAATAAAATTTTCCTTTGGATTTGTCCACAGACTACTGTGACATGAGAGTTATTCTTGGGAAGTTGACCTGAATTTGAATGAAATCTGTGCAGAGTCATAATAGATATAAATCAGATTGAGGATTTGGTGACACTGAACTCTCAACTAAAGATTTCCTTTTTAGCACTGTCTAGTTGGTTGGCAAGCAAGCTTAAAACTGCCAAGTCGACTTTGTGGTATATGCTATAGAAACCCAAGGAGCCACCAGATACCTCTAAAGTGTCACTAATTGGCACTAATTTATGTGCAATAACTATTGTAGCAAACTTTTTATACTCCTAGAGTTTCTTAACAAAGATGATGCTTAAGGTTTTAGAGGCCATTGTTACATGGGAAGAAAGTGGAGGGTAACAACATCAGGGTGATATGAAGAAAGCAGCCTATGCATCCCCTTAGGTCATTGGTCTCCATGCTACTTTGGAATTCTCATGAAATGTACTTAAATGGCTTAAAGACTTCACTGTACACATTTGTGGGATTATCCAAGTGCCAGAGTGTATGTGCTCTGTATTCTGACCACCAGTGCTGAATCAGTATGGTAGCATATGGGTAAAATCAGTTGCTGTCTTACCAACTTGTCCCCGATCCCCACATGCCCAATTAAAACACAACAGTTGGGATTGCCTTTGAGAATCTATACATCAAAAACTGTGCCAATTGCTTTGTCTGTGTTGTCTGTAATCTTTTGAACATCAAGCGGGAGTTAACTGATGAGTGAATGAAACCCAGATAATGTAATAACTTGCCCACAGCCATATGACTAGTGAATGCAAGATTAAAACTAGATTTCTCTGGCTGAAAATCCCACTTGATTTTGCTACAATCCATGACACTTCAAGGAGCTACTGAAGCTCTCAAATCAACAATGACATGGGTCAGCCTGGCTTAGTGTAGGTGGTGAAAGGGAATTTGTATTTAATTATATTTAGCACTGCTAAGTACTTGGGAAGAATTCGTCTCTGAACTTAGTAACTTTGAGAACTATATGTACTATAAAGTCAAGCTAGGCATGGAGAGGGAATTTAACTCAAAGAAACATTTCATTAAATGGTAGAAGAACTAAGAAGTCAAAGTAAGGATAATGAAAAAGAACTCAGTGATGGACTCAAGACCAAAATGGACAAGTAGTATGCCCAGAAGCATCATCCAGGGGCATCAGAGGAAAGGTAGAAACAGACACTTAGGTGTGTCGGAAGGGAAAGCACCTGAGACAGACACAATCTCTGGTGGCAGTGCCTGTGGATCCTCTTTTCCAGTCTTACCTGTTCCTACCTAGGGTCAAATGGAGAAAACAAAGAATTCAAGGACCAATAACCTTATTGCCCAGCAATTAGGACAGAACAGGACAAGATGAAAAATCTAAGAACACATCAAGAAATATGCTGTGACTCAAGGACGGGAACATCTGATTCTGTACTGTACTGATTCTGGGGTGTGGCAGGGGTAAACACTGGATATTTTGTGTGAAGACTGGGAGGTATGAGATCGGCAATGTGCTAAATATAAACACCTCAGAGAGGTTCTGAGTCATTTTCCAGGTAATTCTACATTCGCGATGCCTTCTTTTTTTTCCCAATACCTAACGATCACCAAATTCTGTGTACTGCACCTCTCCGTGACTAAATCCCATACCCACATTCTTTGCCTGCTGCCATGTCTTCCACATCATGATAGACTGAATCCCCATGGAATTCTATACCAAAATAAATTCTTTCTTCCTTAAGTTGGCTTTGGTAGGGTCTTTATTTTTCATAACTGTAGGACAAACAAACTTAAGCAAATAACCTTTGTCATAGAGACTATGATCATGCTGCCACTTCATGGCATAGCTCTGGGGGACTTCATCTACCAGACAACTTCTACCAGAGTTGGCAAAGCCCTGGTGACCTAGTCCACAGTATTTTTTTTCTCCAAACTGTTCATCATATTTTCCTAAAGCCTTTCTGCTCCAGAATAATGTCCTTCTTCAGTCTTGGAATGGGTTGTGTTGTCCTCTGGTAGGGCCAGGCCATGCTCTCCCTGTCCCTAGGTCTCAAATGACCTTTCTTAGTTGACTTCAGCTCATCTTCCCTTTTCACCTAGTTGTCCCATCCTCAGGAAGTTCTCTCTGATTTGGATCTCTGTGAAGTCCTTATGTTATCCTGTAACTGTCTGGCAGGAACCAAGACATTCTAAAAAGACACTTCTGCTTCCACCTCTGATTATCAAATGGGTCCAGGAAACTGGAATTTCTCTAGGAATCATGAATGAAGAAAAATGCTTGGTACCAGCTGAGTGAGCAAGTCTATCTTCCATTAAGAGACTGAGCACTTGCTAATCCACCCTGCAGGAGAGCTTGGAGTCCTGGAAATGAGCATGGTCCGACCACACCTTGAAACCTTGGTGGGGGCTGTAGTGACAGCAGTCTCTTCCTCACTGTTGGAAGGAACAGACTCACTTGGAGCTTGTTTGTATCTATAATCCTCTACACACTTCTCAGGTGCCACATTCCAGGAGCATAGCAAGCAGTCTAATTGTATTTCCCAAGAAAACTTACTGCCTTAGTGTTCCAGACTCTGATGTCAGACAGCTAAGCTCTCATCTGTATATAGGATATGCATTAACTAAATGTGCCATTCCCGCCTGCTCCTCCATAACTTCTTAGTTATATTTCTTAGAAGCAAGAATTCTTCCTTCTCAAAATGGAAATAAAAGATCCCCCTGCCCCCACTGCTGCCTGGAGGTAAGTGTCAGTGTGACCGAAAAAGGGCTACTATGAGCTACTCATGAACCGTGTGACATGAAACCTTCCTCCCTACTTTGATATGTACAAGAAGGGATCCTCACTTTTTCTGATGGCCTGAACTCACCTCAGAGCCCTTGTTATGTGGTCTTTTCATGGTATTAACATCTCTTCTAATAAATGCTTTACCCAAAGGGACAATCTACAATATCCTTTTTGAGCCCCAAATCTGAGACCATTTACACACCACTTTCAAATGCACTCAGAAGGTCCATCTGAGGTAAGAATGAACAAGAAGGTCTTTTCTCTCTCAATATCCTTCTTGGCATTGTGATTATACATTTGCACATGGAAGCAGGATCCTTATACATGCTGTCACCCAGGAAATACTGAAGGGCAGGCCTCATGGTGTGGTTCTGTCCTTGAGGGAACAAATAATTCAAGTGACTCCCTATTTATCACCCCCTTGTTTCCGTTAGGAAATGCCTCAGACCAGGAGGATGCTGTGTATTTCTTTTACCTCCACACATTACCTTTCTTTACTTAGAATTCTTTATTTCCTCTCCTCCATTCATCACTAGGCTATGCTGCTTGTAACAATGGACTGCCATTTCATTTCTCTCCTCTTAGCCTAGCTGTTCTTCAACCCAAGGACTCACCACCATGAAGTATTATCTCCCAGTTTGGAGAGGCGCGTGACTTTCCCAAATGGACTCTCCTTTGCGATGATAAACAACAATAACAAAAGCCTCATGTCAGAGAGACAAGGCGAACGCTTTGTCTGCCACCACCCACTCTTCTTTTGTTTCCCAGGAGGGCTTGCACTTTATTACATTCTGCATGCTCCTCTCTGGGGCTCTGCAGATGTGCAATCTTAAAAGTAGGGTATTTAAAAATAATAGTAAAAAGTCTCCACCCTGCAAATTGTAGGGCTTTATGCTGGAGCGGCATGCGGCTCCCTGAAGGGCTGTGTTATCAGGAGTTTGATGGTTTATGTTGATTAAAATGGTCTGGATGGGAGAAGGAAGGGTGTCAGAGGAAATGGAAGTTAAATTTCAACCCTGGAAAGTATCTGAGAAATAACTCTCTTGGGCCTCGTTCTTATTCAGAGGAAACATACAAAGTAAAAGAAATAAAACTGTGAAAGCCAGATCAGTCAAGCTGAAGGACCAGGTTCACAGGGAGGGTGGAGACCGGATATAGCAAGACCTTAAGAGGAATCAACAGTGCTGACACCTTGATCTCAGAATGTTGATTGTTTAAATGATGCACCGTGTCTACTGAACTTTTTGAAGGCGGCCTTGGCAAGTTGGTCCACCTAAGACATTGCTGGCTACAGATGACAGCCTAAGGGACAGGAGGTTAAATGCGTTGCCTAAGGTGCTGCAGGTCAAGAGCAGAATGGTCATCCAAAGCTCCTGTCTTTCCATTATAAGGGAGGAAATTAAGGCTTGGAGTTGTTGCCTGCTCAGCCTTTCGCAGCTGCTATTAACCCTCTACCCATACTAAGAACTGAACAGACACTCATTGTCACTACTGACTACCTATAAAGAAGGTAATTGGGGCTGGTCATGGTGAACAAGACACAACCCATTTTTTTCTACTAATAATGAAAAATATCAAAATGAAGCTTGGGATATGGCTTAGTAGTTAAAGTACTTGCTATGCAAATGTGATGATAGCCTGAGTTGAGTGGTGATCCTAAGAGCCATGGAAAACCAGATGAGATAGTATGTGTCTGTAACCTGGGCACTCCTCCAGTAAGACAGGAGACAGGAGAATTCCTGGAAGTCTAGCGCAGGCAGTGGTTGGCAAGACCCCTGTCTCATAGAGAATAGAAGGTAAGGTATGTTGTCTCTGACTTTCCTAGGTGCTGTTGCATGCATCCATGCATGTGCACACACACACACACACACACACACACTTGCATACATACACGCACACACATGATCACATATGCACACATATATACACATACAAATACATGCACACATGCATACACACATTCACAAGTCACAAATACACTCACATACATAATCACACACACACACACACACACACACACACACACACACACACTCACACACAAGGACACTTAACACACTTAAACCCAAGAGCAACTCTTTGGTATGGAGAGTGATGGGTGCCGGGGAGTAGACTCCTTGAGCCATGCTAAGCGGGTTTATTTCTGGTTTAGCTCTGGACATGTCCTAACAAATATCCTAACAGGAGAAATCTTTTGACAGTTTTAAATTTTGAAGAACCAAAACAGGTGTGATTATTATTTTATAGTTATGGTAGTTGCAATATTTTGCAAAATTAAAAATAGTTTTATCTTTCAGGGTTGAATCAATAATTTCTCCTGGCTAAAATTAAGTCATATTTTAAGATTGTTTTAGAAAGTGCACCAAGGTTTTCTTTATATTTATTTTGAGCTCAGTTTTAAGCTATTGTAGTTTTATAAATATGTATTTTCTATCCCATAATTATTTATCATATTTAGATTATTTTAAAATTTAAAAGCATGTTTGGGATGAGAAGACTATATATGTGTGGATGTATGATCATGCATGTGCATGAATGTGTGCAGTATGTGTGTTTAAGGTTGAAATGTCAAGCTGATACTGTGACAAACACCTTCCAGCATGAAACACACCAAGGACAAACTACATGTTTGCAGTAGTCATTATAAGTAGGGTTGAAAATGGATGATTCAGGAGCACATATTGGGGCTGGGAGGGACCTCACAACCATTTCTAATCTACCCCATTCATTTAATAGATGAGGAAGCCAGAGTACAGAAATATTAAACCATAGGCATACATTCCATGGACCACAGGGAACAATGGCCCTGGCTACTCATTCAGCTTCTTTCTTCGATGACAAGCTGCTTTAGCTTTCCATACTTCATTTGTAAAGTCATATGCTAACCAAACTGCACATGAAAACGATTTTCTAAAGAGTCAGAGCTTTCCTGAATAGTCTGTATCTCTGTATGGAACTAATGTTACTAATCTGGGCATTATGCTTCTATTCTGCATCATAATAAACTACTACAGCATAAGGAGAGGGATGATAAATATTTTGTGGAAAGCAATTAACAGTTAGGGGATGTCAACAAGCCCAGTAGCATTACTTTCTTGTTAATTTTAGTCTCTATTTTTAATTTTTAATATTAATTTATAAATTGATTAATGAATTTGATGATTTTTATAAATCATGTATAACAGTTTGTTTTATAATTTCATTCATACATACTAAGTATTTTGATCTGACTCGTGCTCCCAGGAACCCCTCTGGCTCCCTCCCTTTCCTATTGACCCATTCTTCTTTCTGATTTATTCCCTTTATGTGTTCCTGTAGTGCATGTGTGTGTGTCCCGTGTTTAAGTTGTTCACATGAACATGGATGTGGCCTATTATTTGGAGTTTTGACCATTTATAAGTGATTGAGAAAAATTACTCTCCCTTCCTAGACACCATTAACTGCTAATAGCCCCCAAGAAGGAGTGGGGCTCCATAAGCATCTCCCTGATTAAAAACAGACATTAAAGAATTCACTGCTGAAGTTGACCAAGAACTCCTTGCTCTCCCAGGCTTCTTGTCACTTTTTGGTATTCTAAATATGAAGTATTGATACTTCATAGTAGAAGAGTTGAATGAGCCCTGGTCAATGAAGTCACTAACTGCTCCAGAGGAGAATGATACTTAGCATATTAAAAGATTTACAGGGGTTGAAGGCACAGGAAGTTGTGTGTTGCTGTGCTTTGCTTGGGATGCCCTTTGCTATCCATTTGTAAGGCAATCCAATATTCTTTTCTTGTTCACTCTTCGGTTGGAAAAATCAGTGGAAATCAAAGCCCTCCTACAGTCCAAAACATATTTCTAACAGTTGTAGAAGCAATTACGGTAATTGCCTTGTAGGGTGTTCACCCCATCACAGCTTGGCTGGCCAGACATCCTACAGGTGGGGCTTTAGCCTATGCAAGACAATGAGGAACTTAAATGGGCATTTTTTTTTTTTTTGAAAAATACAATTTGCTAAGGGTGCAAATCAATTTCTCCTCAAGACTTTTTGATCCCAGAAAATCACTTTTATGCATACATAATTCCTTGATAATTAAGTTTCAAGAAACAAGGAACAACATACATGAGGTGCTGTTCCTACTTTCTCTTATATGTATGGGTGTTCTTGGGGTGCACATGTGTATGTATGTGGATGGATGCCAAAGGGAAATGTTGGCTATTTTTTCTTTGATGTCATTTTCCTTGTCTATGGAGACATGGTTTCTCATTAGCCTGGAACTCACTGGTTCCATTTAACTGGCTATTCATGAGCCCCATGGATCATTCCCTCCACCAATTCCCTCCATTGGGACTTTTCCATATGGATTCTGAGTAGTCAGACTCATGTCCTTTCTCATGTTTGTGTACTTTACCAACTTAACTATATCTCTATCCCTTCCTTTCATTTTTAAAGGATATTGTTTCACCCAATTTATCCATAACATATGAGTCCATTCTAAGTTATTGTGTTCTTAATCAGAATAATGATTACTCGTGCATCTAAATGTACATCTAATTTAGATGATGATGGTGGTGGTGATGATGATGATGATGATGATTGTCATGATAAAATACTGACCAAAATCAACCTGGGGCATAATAGAAATTATTTCAGTTAACAGGCTATACTCATCATCTAGAGAACTTGAGGCAGGAATGTAGAGGCAGATATGGGAGTAGAAACCACAGAAGAATGGTGCTTACTGGTTCACTCTCAGGCTCATGTTCAGTTGTTTTCTTACAATTCAGGCTCCCTTGCCTAGGGATGATACCGCCCACATTGGGCAGGGCCCTCCCATATCAACTAGAAACTAAGAAAATGCCCCATAGACAATGGCACAGTCAATGAGAAGGAGGCAAATCCTCTGCAGATGTTCCCTCTTCCTTGGTGTATCATGTTAGCAGCTAAAGTTATCTGTGACAAAGATGACAACTGTATTGACTCCCCAAAGCAGTTATGGCCAGTTTATTTCTTATCATTAATAATACAAGGATGATCTACATCAATCTTCCAGACTCAAGCCCATCAATGGCTACAAACTCCTTCCCTGCTTCACTGACCCTTGTACAAATTAACCCAAATCAAAATGAGCTCTTAAAAATTATATTAGCCTTAACTCTAAATAAAAGCATGTGTCAAGCTATACATTGGCACTATAACATTGTGTGAATTTAATCAGCAGCAATTTGAGTGAGGATGATCCTGCACCTTGGTTATGTGTGTGAATGTAATTAGTGTTTATTATTATGGGGACTATGAAGAGATAGCCCCAGTACTTCTAAAGCTATTTTGAATGGATAACTGGTGCCTTGGATAGGAATAGCTTACTGTGCTTGTCAGAATCCTTCCCATACTTTGAGTCAGTACTGTTCTGCGTCCTGTTGGTTAGGTAATTCTTTCCTCCTTGCTCTGTGTGGTTACTCTCCAGGAGAGTAGCCAAAATTGTATGCACACAGTCTCCTTCAAGGGACTCCCTCATATCTCAGTGCTGCTACTGATGGATGTAGCTGTGTTCTTTGTGCAAATCCTGCTTCTGCCAAAACTTAGGCATCCTTACTATCATCCTCTAGATCTTGCTCAGTTCTTTCTTGGAGTGACTTTGAGAATTCATTTATGATAAAAGTATTGACTGTTTGTTAAAAAGTCATTCTAAATTTGAAGGTTAACACTTAATATAAAGATGTAAATAATACAATACATATAACTATGTACCCTAGGCATATTTTTTCTTCTAAGAATGATTGCATCAATAACATCTTCATGATTAAATATTAGAAATCAAGAAATGAATGAGATTTATGTTATATATGGTTTTGTGTTTGTGTATTTTCTAGAATACTGAGGTAAATAATCACCTTCATTAATGAACATATTTTTTCCTTTGCTTAAGAGATAGACTTGGTGTCATTTCTTTCAAAGTGGAATTTGTTTGGGTCTGTTCTGCTCATACTTGCTATAACCTAAGTGAGATGTGTAACTGCATTATCTATATACACGCACAGCTCTCTACATTCATCTTCATAGATCATGTCTGACTTTAAGACCATGAAAAAACAGTTTTAGTAAGAAACAGGCCTTTTTGTGTTAAAAGTAGAATAGATGATTTTATAGGTGTGTGTGTGTGTGTGTGTGTGTGTGTGTGTGGTCTCTCCTATTTATCAAGTGTTCAAGAAAAGCTGAGGACTCACATAGGCTGATTACTTAACTCTGTATGTGTATCAGAGACAAACGGAAATCCACTGATATGTATGCACTGCAGTGATTAAGAAGCCAGACACTCCAGGCTGAAGAATGTTAAAAAGCAATGACTCTGGACAAAATATATTCTCTTAGATATAGAAGCTTACAAAGCATCCAGAAAGCCTACTTGATGCTATTTGTCATATTTCTCACCAACAGAATACTCAGTTGGGAAATCCTTGTATTTGTGCCATTGGAAAGGGCACCCGGGCTGGCTTTACTTCTTGTGGGTACTATCTTACTTAACCTTTCTGTTTATTTTTTAACTTCCAATGGGAAGATCCTCTTCTCTGGCATTGCCGGATACTTTATGGGGAGAAGCTAGTCATAGTGGTAGGAGTTCATAAAGATGACTTACACATTTTGAATTCTGGTTAAGAATAGAAGTGTAATGAGTGAGTGTGTCTGGATATCTCCATACTGTATACAACCAGTAATATTAGAGGTGTGTGTCCTTATTACAAGTTACTGGACAGGCAAACTCCTAAGACCTCAAAAAGAATATAGACAACTGATACTGTTGATGATTGTACACCAGGACTGGATAGGAAAACATTATGGATGAAGACATCACAAGACACAGGCTTAATCACAAGACACAGGAAAAGCAAACTGGAACTGGGCTGAACGTGTTTTTCCTTGCTGACTAGGACTTTACAATGCTGACAGGTAATATGCATGCAGCTGATGGAGAACTGACATTAATAGTCTTTCAGCTAAAGACCTTGTGTCCAACAGTACCAGCTCACTAGGTGAGGTAAGTCCATTGGTGCAACATTGGTAAGTCAGTTACCAAGGGAACTAGCCATTTTCTGATAAGATTTGATGCCCATTAAGCAAGAGACAATTACATGTATTAAGATCTGGTACTGTAAATCTGGCAAAAAAATCTCATGGCTGTGGCATTCATAAGCCCAAATGAGGCATAAATAATAGCTTTATACATAAATTATATTTATTCTATTATAAATCACTTATCTATAGAGAAATACATCTAAAAATTGGAAACATTTATATTACCAATGTGTCTCTATCAAATTTTATTTCTTCTGAAGCTCAGAGAGGAAAGTCATTTATTCATGAGTCATATCAGTAGGTCAGATGTTCTCAGCCTTCTTAATGTGATGACACTTTAATATAATTCCTCATGTTGTGGTTATCCCTAGCCATAAACTTGTTTCATTGCTATGCCATAATGGTAATCTTACTATTGTTATGAACAACAATTTAATTATCTGATGTTTTCCAATGATCTTATGTGATCCCTGTGAAATGGTTGCTAGATACCTCCAAAGGGGCATGACCCACAGGTTGAGAACCACTGTTTTAGATGGCAATTGATCAGGTTAGATTCCAGATTTACTTAATTATGCACTTCCCTTGCAGTACAGTACAGAGCAGGATGCTCTGCCCCTCTGTCTCTGTCTATTCTCCTATGACATTTTTTCTCGTCCCTTATTATTCTCAGTCAGCAGGAATAAGACAATGACTTTGGCCAAGCAGTCCACCCCTTCTGATGATTCTCATTTGTTGCATCAGAAGGTTAATTGGCAGAATGCCAGCATCTCCTTAATGTGGTATTCTATGCCTGTAATGTCTGTAGAACGTCTTCCAATAGTTGTTGTGTGTCATAATTGATTCAAGTCCCCAAAGCAAGCACTCTCATATTAACTGCATGTTAGGAAAGAGGCAATGAAATCATGGAAAGAGCTATATCTCATTAGGGACTCATATGTTTCTCAAGGCAAACCTCACTGGATGCTTAGTGTTGCATTTGTTTATTGTTCTGTGAAGTCAATGAAAAAAAAACACAACACACACACACACACACACACACACACACACACACACACACACACACACACAAGACTTTGGGGCCCTCTGGAGGCAGGAGGGTTGTAATCTACTATGTTGTAATAGCACAAAGCTGGTGATCAGGAAAAAAAATGTTCTGGCTAGCTTGTGATGCTTACATATGTCCTTCTCAGTAATGTACTCTGCTTCTTGAAAACAGAACCATTTGCTACCATGTTGAATGCTGAGAGGCTTCCCAGTAGGTCCCAGCTGCTGCAGAGGACCCCTGTCTACAGGAACATGCAGGTGGCCTGTTTATGAACTTAACTCACATAAAGGGCAATGTTGGTGTGTGAATGTGCTTAGTTGAGACAAGAAATGCACAAAGGACATTTCTCCCTCCTTCATTACCAATGATAACCTTGGCTAGCTTTTGCAATTTACTCAGTGGCAAGATCAGGAACGGGATTCTGCATCCTTATTCTGTACCATTAAAGAGCAAACAGCAGAGTGAATCAACACCAGGGAATGCAACATAAACTAATTCTTTAACTTTATCAACAGATTTTAATCTATTGTCATCTGAGAGGCTCTTTCACTAACATTTAAGGCAGCAGTTCTCAACCTGTGGGTCACGACCCTTTGAGGGTCAAAGGACCCTTTCACAGGGGTTGTCTGAGATCATAAAAAAGCACAAATATGTACATTATGATTTATAGAAGGAGCAAAATTACAGTTATAAAGTCACAGCAAAAATAATTTCATATTTGGGGTATCATCACAGCCTCAGGAACTGTATTAAAGGGTTACAGCATTAGGAAGGTTTCCACTGATCCAGGGGAATCTATGGAATTCCAGAAGTCCCATCTACTATAGAGAGTGAAAATCCAAATCAGCCATGTAAAACAATAAAACTCTGACCCTCAAACTGTAACTCTCCCAGCATATACTCTTGAACTACAGCAGTTAGCTGTTCATTAGTCCGACTTGTAGGAAAGCACATTGCTATCTCTTGCAGTAATCCAGGGCTCTGAACAATAACAGGAAGATACCACCTAAAATGATCAGGACTTGGTCAGCAAATCATGACATCCTGAATTTTTATTCTTGCTCCCGATTTTAGGAGTAAGAGAGAAAGCCAAATCTACACTTCTACTTGACTTCTACTTCTACAGATTATGGACACTCTGGTTGATTTGCTTGTAAAATCTTTAAACTATGCGGCAGTCTCTACTCATACAGACTGGAAACCTCTTTTTCCTATAAGAAAGTTAATCTTTGAGTCTCTGCACAAATATAGGGGATGGTGGTCAATTTCCTTATTATAGCAAGCTCTGAATAAGTAGGCATGACTTGGATGATGGTTAGTGTAATCAACTTGATAGAATTTAGAATCACCTAGGAAACAGACTTCTGAGTATATTTGTGAGGAATTATATTTGACTAAGGTTAGACTCTGAGGATATCAACAAAGATTCTCCTCATTGACTGAGGTGGGAAAACTCACTCACTGACTGAGCTATATAAGTGGGGGAGTAGAGATGAGCAGTAGTATACATTTATCACTCTCTAGTCTCGATTCTCCATGTGATGCTACCAACTGCTCAAGCTCCTGCCTCCTTGACTTCTCCACTATGATAGACTCTGTCTTTGAACTGTGATCCAGAGTAAACTCCTTCTCCTTTAAGTTGTTTTGTTAGGGTCTTGCTACTGGAAAGTAGCAAAGAGAGTGTGCTTTCTTTTTATATAGCCCAATGATTTCCCCCTTATAATGTAGTCTAGGGGTTAAGTATAAGGAATGGAGAAACAGTGAATATGTGTCAACCCTTAAGTAGCTCGGGGTGAGTTACTTGACCATCTGGATCTCAATTTCCTCATCTGTTAAATGGGGATTATGCTGTTTTGCCACTTAAAGTAGATGAGAGAAACAAATGACTCAGTAGGTGTTGGTGGCAGCCATTGCTTTTAGTTTGGTACAGTGTACTTCTTTATCCCTTCACCTCTTCCTTTGACTTGTATCAAGGGTCAATCATCCAAAGATGCAACTCTGTGAGAAAGTAGTGCTTAAAATTATTCATATTTATTGACAAGGTAACATTAACATATGTGCAAGATTTTTTGTCTGGGTTCAGCAAATATTCAACACTACAAGGTGTTAGAACCTCTAGATAAAGGTCTCACATGAGTGACCAGGTGGAACATCAAAAGGCAGCAGGGAAAAGGTTGGATCCAGGATAACACTGAAGGAACTGTCACGATATAAAGGCCACCAGTTCCTTCACATTTGTGCACTTTGTAGACAACACAGCAAATCCACCCACTTCAGGAATCCACATAGACACAGTCCTGGAGCCTTCTATGTTTTAATTAGTGGTAGCTATAGAAAGATGCCCTTCCCTGGGAGATGGAGAATGTCTGCACTGCTTTTCTGTGTTTGGCATTCATCAAGTTCCCTAGTGAACTCGGCCACTTGAACCATTCCCTAATTTGAATGAAGAGGACCTAACTGTCCCTCCCTGATGTTCTGTTACCTTCTTCCTAGCCAGAAGTCATTGTGTGGATAGCAAGGTCTTCTAGCACTTAGAAATTTAAAAAGCCCCTCTGCCCTCTCAAGAAATGAAAGTGCAGCTTAGAAATAAGCCAGCTGTGAGATTACTCTCAGTGATTACTGTAAACAGCCCCCATGGCCAAAAGTTCTCGAGGATCTCAAGATCTTCCTTTTGGAGCCTGTAGCCCTGGACTGTGTGCAAGAGATAAGGATAATTTGAGTGCTAAATGCCAGCAGCAGGCTGTCCGTTGTCTCCCATTAAATTGCACTGGGTCCTTGGGTTTTTGGTTTGAGGGGAAATATATTATGGTGTGTGTGCTGGCATGAGTTCTTCTAGACTTTGTGATGAAACAACTTGGACAGTGACACAGAATTAAAACTTCACCTTGAAGTCCCTCTCCACTCAACCGAGCACCACTGCCTCCAGCAAAAGGAGTTGCAATATTTTTAATACATGTTCAAAGTCAAGGCAGTGGTAAGAGGAATTACTAACTGCCTTACAAGGGTTTTAAAGAAATGGTGTGTGTGTATGTATGTGTGTGTGTGTGTGTGTGTGTGTGGTGTGTGTGTGAAAAAAGAGAGAGAGAGAGAGAGAGAAGAGAGAGAGAGAGAGAGAGATCCAGAGATGACCACTATTCCTTCATCTCTATTGAACTAATTAATCTGTGGCCCCAAATTTGCTAGAATAAAATGATACCTGGCAGGCTTCCCTGAACACCCAAAGGAAAAGAAATAAAAACCCAGAAGTGATTCCCTTATTTAGCCAGGCTTATTTTCTTATATTCTGCTTCAAGTAGCAAAGTCATTTGCTCTGGAAACTGTAACTGCACATGAGTATTTGCTGAGCTATTTCCAATGTGTTCTATTATGTCTTAGCCTTTTTCTGTGATGGACTGTGCATGTAGTTCTGCTGCCTAGTGGTGCAATTTCTAACCGGGAGGCATTCTCAATATGAGCTAAGTAAAAAAAGCAATGACCACATCGTTTAGAACTAAAAAAATAATAATAATACCAATAATATTTAAGAGCTGGAGTCCTAGAATTTTCTGTGTTGCTCCAGCAGCCAACATTTGGAGGCATTTCCTCGGCCTTCGCTGCCTGTGTCGAGGTGGTGAAATACTTGCCCCAACTCCCTCTGCTATCACTGTGATGAGTTGAAATCTTAATGGTGGAAAGAGTCCAAAAGTAGTGCACAGGGAGAGTCTTGGTTCTTTGGAAACCATTGAGATTTTCCCTAAGGTCAATCTGGCAAAGGACCATTCAACCTTCATAATGATAGGGCTGTCGGTTTCTCTGCTGAAGGACGAGGCTCTCTGGGAGGTAATCTGACTCGTGATTCCTCTGTGTTTTCTGGTGATTCATCCTCCCTTAGCCTCTGTGTAACTGAGGGTAACAGCAGCTTCTTTTCTGCCTACTAAGGCTTGAGTGTGAATAGATACTTGTTTTTCCCTCTTGGAAATCCTCTCCTCCTACCTGAAAATTCTTGAAGTTTAATGGTTCCATATACTTGGATTACACCCACAACCCCTTCCAAATCTGACCTTAAGTACTGTGGACTTCAAAGTCTTCTGTTCAAAAGGTCCCAAGCCTATGTGCAGAATCTGCCAAGCCTTTTTCACTGGGCCAACAATGCATTCATAGTGTTTATAGCCATAGGTCTAAAGGATGGTGACGTTAGGTTGCTTCTGGGGCTGCTAATTAAAGGAGCATATGCAGGTTGGGTTGTCTGGGCTCGCATAGATAAGAGCAACTCATCAGACAGTCCAAAGCTGGGCTGATGGCAGGGAGACAAGAAAGGCTGGCATTGTCAATACCACAAGTATCTAGAAATCCAAAGGTATCCCAGTGTTAAATTCAAAGCCACCTGGGGTCACTATGAAAGGATATTTGATAAGGTAAGTAGATGGAATATGTTTTATTTTAAGCTTTGATCAATGTATAGGTTTTTAATTGTACTCAGAATCCCAGAGAGTCAGCGGCAACAGGCCTAAAGATTATACCACAGTTCTGAGGCTCTTCACAGTATTGTGGCTAATTTCCCTTAAATAATTCTCCTCGCTGACGACAGAGCCATTTTGTCTAGGTCCCAAGTCCCCCCTCTCATCTGTTTCTCTGGGACAGCAGAGCTGCTTTATATTTCTGTAGCCATATCACTTTGGCTGTCCATGCTACTGGGAGTCTGACTGCAGGCCTGGAGAGAGGAAGGATTTTCTCCCTTTATCCATTTCCTGTGTGAACACAGTCTCACTCATTCTGTCAGTTGCTTTAATTCCAGCTGCAGGAGTAACCAGGGAATCTACTTTGTTGTCTGTTTGCTGTTTGCTTTTCAAAGCCCAAACACCTAGCCTTAGCATGTCCTTTCGAAAACCATCAGTACCAGTTACTGAAGTCCCCTCCGGATTCCTTCCTTCAAAGTGCTTCCTCTCATCTTGTATGCTTAATAATTCTGATTGTTGTCCACAGTTTCTTCTAGCTCAGTTTGCTTCAAGCATCTGGTCTACCTTCTGTGCTTTTTAGAACTCTCATTTTGCTATTAGTTATCCAGAAAATATTTCTTCATATTAACTTCTCTGTTGGGGGTGGCAAGGAAGCTCAGCCATCTGTACCTGCCTAACAATCATGAGGACCAGAGTTCATCTCCAGCACCCATGGAAAAGCTGGGCACAGTGACATACTTTTATAACCTTACCACTGAGGAAACAGGTAGATATGTGGGTTCAATGGCTAGCCCACCTAGCCTGTCAGGGAGGTCCAGGTCCAGTGAGGAACTCTCTCTCTCCCCCTGTCTCTGTTTCTCTATCTCTGGAGTTAAGGCTTAATATAATGGGATGCCATGACATTTGCTAAAATTCAGGTGTGTGTGTTGTAGGGAGCTCAGGTGGCTTGACCATTGGCCCTGCTCATTCCTGAAATCTGACTTTAGATATTCTACCAGACCATTCAAACAATGCAACCTAACCATCCCATAGAAGCTATAAGGTATCTGATCCATCGTGGTGTGTGTGTGTGTGTGTGTGTGTGTGTGTGTGTGTACACAATGTGTGCATATTCAGTGTGAGTACACGTGCAGGTGCAAGGGCATGCATGTCATAGTGTGTGTGGCGGTCAGAAGACAACCTTTGGTGCTGCTCTTTGCCTTTCTCGCTGTCATTCAGATCCCTTTTTCTTGTTTCCTGCTACATCTGCCAGATTAACTGGCCAGAGAGCTCCTGAAAGTTCTTATATCCCTACTTGTGGTGGTTTGAATAAGACTGACCACTGTAAGCTCATATACGAGTATTTAGTAGCATTACTTGAGAAAGATTAGGTGTGGCCTTGACAGAGTAGGTGTGGGCTTGTTGAAGGAAGTACATCTCTGGGGTTGGGTTTGGGGGTTTCAAAAGCCCAACTAGGCCTAGTATCTCTCTTCCTGTGGCCTGAAGGTCCAGATGTAGAACTCTTAGCTACTTTTCCAGAACTATGCCTGCCTGTGTGTCACCATCTTCCTCATCATGATGTTAATGGATAAAAGCATTGAAACTGTAAGGAAGCTCCATTTAAATACTTTCATTTATAAGAGTTGCTCTGATCATCGTGTCTCTTCACAGCAATAGAACTCTGACTAAGGTATCACCTTTCATCTTGCTGTTGCAGCAATGGGGTTACAGATGTGCACTCCCACATCTGGCTTTGATAAGGTTCTAGGGATTCAGATTCCAATCCTCATGTCTCTGCACAAACACTTTGCTGACTGAACCATCCCACCAAGCACTATACCTTACTCTTTTGATAGAACAGACCTATGCCCCAAAACCCTATACCTGTAAACAATGCCCCAAAGTACAATAGCTATGTGGTCCTAAATATTTTCCATCTTCCTGCAAGCTATGCATTTACATTACTTATATCTACTACTGATTTATTCATCTTGTGTTGTATGTTGTATGTTTAGCCATAGTGATTCATGGGTATGTCTCTCCATAACTGGTTGAAAAGAGATAATTAAAATACAAAACAGGATCTCTTTAACAACATACTAGTCTTTTTTCTCTTTATCTTAAAAATTGATCTTTGTCATAAGTTCTGTGGCATTAAATTACCTAATCCATGGTATTAGCACATATTTACTTTAAAATTATCCTGTTTATAAATAAGATATCTAAAAGTCCACTCAAGTATTAAGTGCTTTACATTACATTAAGTTTGGGGATAAAGTAAGTTTCTCTCCCCCCACCCCTCAGTGGGGGAAGACACTTCTTTGGGACTGTAATGATGTATTGGGATTGTAATGATGATTGTTTCTGAAAAATAATTCAATGGCCTGAAGTTAATCATTTCCTAAAAATGAGTGTATTTTCTTCTGCTGTGAAATAGATTTTAACTTGCTTTCTGGAAAATAGAGGAGATGGATACGGGACTACAGAGAAACTAGGAAAGAAAAATTGTGTTTTAGCATGGAGCCTATATTTTCAATTTATCCAACCATTATACAATTTATAGTCATCTCCAATGACTTGAAAAGTTTTGTTTTCCAAGATTAATCCATTTCTGTGTTTCTTGCATTATTTCCTCCCAGACTGATTGGAAGTTTGATCAGTTTCTTCCTCTCTCCATGGTTTTGCCACATCTACAAAACAAACTTGTGAGGATGTAGTAACGAAACCACTGAGATGGTTGCTTGATGATTAGAGGAAAAGTTTTATTGTGGGTAAGAAAGAGAGAGAACACACAAAGGCATCTGGAAGAGTCCAGAGCCAAGAGAAAAAGAAGCAGACTGGGAGAGAGAGAGAGAGAGAGAGAGAGAGAGAGAGAGAGAGAGAGAGAGAGAAGAGAGAGGAGGGAGGGAGAGAGAATAGTGGGTGGGGCTAGAGGAAAACCTTGCCGTTATGTACAGAAGGAATGGGTATCTGGGAGGAAGAAGTGTGAGTACTACAACAGTCTGGGACCTAGCACAGTATTTAGCATAGTGGGAAGGAGCTTTGGAGGAGTTGGAGAGATAAGAAAGGCAAGGATGTGAAATGTATGATAGGTACTTATGAGTAGATACTGACTTTGATATGCCCATAGACACCAAAGCAAAGAGAGAGACACATGTCCCTTTCCCCAGAGTCAAGGGAAATGGGTTCTTTTGACAGACAGGATCCCGTTTTGCAAGTTCCTGAGGAATACTGGCTTTTACCAAAGCACTAGAAATCCTTCAAATCTAGCTTGAGCTGAGCCTAGACTCAATTCTGGACCAAGTTAGTGGGCCTGCCTTTTGTGGGAGGGCATGGGGTATGCTTGAGAACTGCCAGTATTCATGTCTTATATTTTTAAGAACAGTTCTGGGTCGTCTCAAATCATTGTGATCTTTTATGTTAAACTTCTTGAAAGTGTTTCTAAAGTTGCTGCTCGATTTTTTTTCTTCCTTCATGTGACCCTAACCTTTCCACAATTGGCCTCTATCTCTACTTTTCCTCTCCACGTTCCCTATAAGTCCAAAGCATTTTTTTTGTCTTGATCTTTTTTGGCCATTACACAGCATTTGCTTCTACTCAAAATACTTTCAACTATGGCAGCATCTTGGTATTCTATTTCAGCCTTGACTTGCTCAGTTTCTTTCACTGTTGACTGATTAATCTTTAAATATTATGTTCAGTGCTATTCTTTTTTCTTGTTGCTGAAATCCTTGGTGATGTTATTTCATTTTAAATGTAAGTAATATCTACCATTAGAGTCTAAATATCTATCTGTGTGTCCCAGCTCTTTTCTGGACCCCAATTGAACACAGCTTGAGTCGCACCTAAAATTTTCTGTGTCCTCAAAGACATGTGCCATCATGTCTGATCTTCTTTCTATCTCATTATGACCCTTTTCTCTGCGCTTCAGTAATTAAGCTATTGGCTCAAGAACATGCTGCTAGGCATCTGTGGAGTCGAGATTCAAATCAGTGTTTTTCTGACTCCATCATCCTGAGATTTATCTTCTCTGGTTTTACTGTGACAAACAAGTTCTACCTTAAGTACCTGAAGAACCTGAGATAATGTTAGGGGATAATATTATGTAAAATTAATGATTTATGGATGATAGGTTCTTAAAACCTGATAGTGCATTTTCCTGTTTCCCTACAAAAATTACTGTGTTGGTTAGTTTTATGTCAACTTGATACAAGCTAAAGTCATCTAAGAGGGTGCTTCTATATGACTGACCTATGAGCCAGCACAGGGTCTGATTAATGATTAATATGGGAGGGCCCATTCTTTTGTGGTTGATGCTGCCCTCAGTAAGTGATCCTGAATGGCTTAAGAAAGTAGGCTCAGTAAGCCATGAGGAGCAACGTAGTAATCCCACCCCCACCCCTCCATGGCCTCCACTTCAGTTCCTGGCTCCAAGTTTCTGCCTTGAGTTCCTGCCCTGACTTCTCTGGATAAACTGTGATATAAAATAAATTCTTTCTTTCCCAAGTTGCTTTTGGCTATGATGTTTTAACACAGCAATAGAAACCTAACACAATCTCTGAAGGTTTGTACCATGATTAAACGAATACTTCATTCTGAGTTTCTGAAAATGCCTATGTTTAGAATATTAGGCAGGGTTTTTTTTTTCCACCCCCATGTTCCTTGAAATATCCTTTATTAAGACAAAATAAATTATTTGATCAACATTTATAGGTAAAATGATAAATGACAGCCTAGAATCAAAACACATCTCTGAATTTAATCCCATACTGTAACGCCTGCTCTCCATGTTTAAATGTTCTCCCTCTAATTAATTTCAGGTGTTTAAAGCTATATTATGGTAAGTTGTCATGGTTTTAAACAAGTGAGGATAATTTCGCCATCTGCACCATTTTTTTCCTTCTGTTACGAATCCAGCATTCTGAAATAAGAAAAATTTAAATGTGCAGAGACAGCATTCAATGCCAGAACAAAGAGAGAAGTGCTAAATTCATGGAAATTCCCATCATCCCTCACTCCTGCTGAGACTTAGAGGGTGTCTTCTTCAGGATGGCTGCCCCATATTTATACTTTATTTGGAATGCTCACTATTTATGTTTAATGTTTTACCTCTTATATCATTTAGGTGTGAAATTTTTCAAGGACACACCTTAATGACTTAGACATCTCCAAGATCTCTAGTTAGTTTGCTTTTGAAACACAACATCACACTGCTTAAATGAGACATAAAATCATGGTCAGAGATCAATATTTAACATGTTCTATCAAAGATTGAGCTATGACTTGATTTTATCCTAGCTAGCTATCAAGACAACAGTAGCCGGGCAGTGTGGCATTCACCTGTCACTCTAATCTGAGAAAAGAGAATTGTTAGTTCCAGGACAGGCTGGTCAAACATAATTAAATAAGCAAATAAACTACTAACTAGAGCAAGGATGATGATATATATAAGAGTTTTGTTATCATTATCAAATATTATATAGGACATTCATAAAAAACATTGTCCCAGCAGTGGGTCCCTTTTCTTAACTCTGACTTCCATTGTAACTAGGATTCCAACTATACAAGATGAAAGTGCTATTTCCATAACAGCTTGTTGGGAGAACTCCATGTTTCCCCAGGATGTACTTGAAAAAGATTAATGAGTTCCATATAAACGCCAAGTCAATCTGTTCCCCTTGTCAATCACCAGCCCATGAACAAGCATCTCTATCTCTGTTGATATGTTTCCAAACAGATGTGTGGCTTAAATTTTAATTAAATCATTGGAACAAATGATTCCTAAAGACTTTTGAAATCTGTGGTGGAGGAATTTTAGAGTAGTACCATCTAGATGTCACCAAACAGACTCTGCCCAGTTGAACACATCTGAAACAGCAGTACAGAATGGGTAACAAGTTGTCCGTCGTGAAGAATATGAGTATTGTACACAGCATTGGCCATGAAGCCACTTCAGAATACAATTTAAAATGACTACTTTCTCATCCAAAACCTTCACTTCAGGCTTTCCAGTATCCAGTCAATTCTAGGCTTATCTTCCTTCTCATCATGTAGATTCGATATGAAGGCTAATACAAATATGATCCCACAGGAGGGGATGGGGTTCTAAAATATATTGGGGGCCTTTTGCTAGTCTTGTTGACCCAGTTCACAACTAGACATGAAGACAAACACTTTCTTCCATCAGGGTCAGACTAAGATGATGAATGACTGCAAATGGATGCCAATCTAAAGCCTTTTCATTGGAGATGTGGCTAACTTATTCTTGATAGATCTGATGTTGGATTGTGTATTTGTTGTTCACTTGCTGATACTGTAAGGCTAAATGCATACCGAGACACAACTCTCATTTTCTATGCTAATATCAGCAGAAAACTCCCACTTGACCATCATCTTAATTAGCTAGTTTGCATTACAAATACTAAGAACAGTCATCAGCTGCAGGTGTAGGTCCACCCTCTGGTTTACTCCTATGTAATTGGAAGACATGACATTGAAAAAGACCATTACATCTGGAATAAAAGGACAGTGTGAAGTGCACACTGAAAATCGTTTTTTAATAGAATTAATGAGTAGCATGCTGCACTGGCTGCTTTGGAAACCTGTCCCCCTTCACTCTGTCTGCCCATCTCAGCATCTGTTGTGTCCAAACACAATGTAAGCAGGCAGGGATCAGCATGCAATAGATGCATAGCACTTGAGAATGGTCCCATTTTACAACCATCACCTCTCTTACTTTCATCCATAGAATGATGACATCAAGACACTCAAATAGTCATCCTAGAGCTAGCAAGGTGGCTCAGTGGGCAAAAGTACTGGTTATCAAGCCTGACAACCTGAATTCTGTCTCTTAGGTCCCATATGGTAGAAATAGAGGACCGAATCCTACATGTTGTCCTCTGGCCATCATATGCACATATGGCCTGTGCCAACCTAAAAGAAATTTAAAATTGGAAAATGTAAAACCAAACAAAGTTGTCTTTGATGTGTGTGTGTGTATGTGTGAGAGAGTGAGAGAACAAATAAGATAATGCTACAGTGAGAGAAACAGAGAGAGACAGAAACTGAGAGAGACAGACAGAGAGACAAAGAAAGAGGGGAGAGAAAGAGGGAAGGGAAAGAGAGAGAGAGAGAGAGAGAGAGAGAGAGAGAGAGAGAGAGAGAGAGAGAAAGAGAGAGAGAGAGAGAGAGATTGAGAGATTGAGCCTTTGCTATAATAGCTGGAAAGTAAAGAAAGCAGATACAAACTGACTCTTGTTGACTGGCTTCTACAAGGCTTTGCACTCTCTGGAGAATGGAGAGTACTTGTAAATTACTAGGTAAGCTACAGTTTGGAGAAAATGGCACCTTCTATAACCTGTACAAAGTCAGAGATGCAGACATTGGGGCAGAGAGTCTTTGTCATTGCTTATACTCAGAAAATGATACTACAAAGGAAGACACTTTGGCATGCCAAATACTTTGAATTAAAGCACATTGGAAGGTGTCAGAAATGGCCCAAGAACCAAGGGCTTTCTGGTTTCCTCTGCCCTCCTTTGTCCAGCCTTTATTCTTCTCTGAAGTGAATCACAGAAAGTGGAATGACCCTTTTTCCAAGGTAAGTCATAGAAAGCAAAACCCATTTTACCCAAAGCAAGATATAAGGCCTAAAAATACTACTGTTTCCGTGTTGGCACTGGCCTTATAGAACTTCTGTGACCTCCTTTGTCTGGGAGTAGATCAGAAGACCTTTATCCCAGAAGGGATTCTGCAGGATACTTAGCAGGAAGGAATATACACAGACAGGCCAAAAATAAACTGAACAGACGGGGCCTCGCTGAGCTGTTCTCCTTTAAGTCTGTGGCCTTTCTCACAGACCCTTTTGGGCTTATTGGACTTTTCCATGGCTGCCCCTTGTGCTTCATCAAATCTACACATGGCTACTTTCCCCTGGATCTATGAGTGTTCCTTCTAAAGGCTTCTGAGCCACTTAATACCTCAATGAAATAAAGTTGTCATAATTTATGTCCTTAACCAGTTTTTTTTTTTTTTTTTTTTTTGGTTAGAGGAGGGTCAGTCATGATGGTCCTTGTGAGAAAAGGCATCCCACCCTTTTGCTACTCCTTCACCCTAACGCTCGGATGTCTTAGTGTTTTCATTGAGATGGAGGTCATTTTGGCATTTGAAGTGATCAAATATGGAAGTTGCTATGTGTGTAGTTGATAAAATGAGAGGCCTTCAAAGCACAGACTACAACTACCTGCCTAATCTTCCAGATTATTGAAGAAAAAAATGAAACAAAACAAAACAGCACAGCAGCGACTGACTGTGTTATGAACAAGCATTGATGTAGTGAGACAGGAAGAATGTCCATTAGGAAGAACACACCAGGTCCGCTGTATACACTTCTGACTGTATGCAAGCAAAGCTTGCTACATATGACTCATCAGCAGGGTTTGACTCTGCCCAAAATGACATGCAGTAAAACTGCTACTGCTCACTTACATTGCCATTAATGAGCATACAAATTTAAATCAGAGACTAGGAAGTGCTATTGTGTGTCTAGCTTATTTCTGTCCCTCTCAGGCTGATAAGGCATTCTCTAGACAATTGAAATTATGGGTAATTTGTAAAAAAAAAATATAATAATAAGAGCTACTTTTTGTTAGATGAAACAAAAATCAAGTTTCCTTCAATTAGCACCCTGCAATATACTATGATAGCTACTCCTGGGGAGCTGGTAGTGTCAAAATAACATTAACAATAATAATGAAAAGATTGTAAGAATGAAAATTGATTTTTTTTTCCGGTTAAAAGATAAATAGTCTTTTCTTTAGGTGTCTCTCAAATAAGGGACTTGCAGATGAATGATTCTCTTTCTTGGCTCCCTTATTTGCTAATACATGCTAATGAGAGAACATGGCCATGAGCTGAGTGCCTTCATTACCATCTCAGTCTTCAGAATGGAGAAGGACACAACTGTGGGCTGCAGACAGGCATGCTGTGGAATTTCTCACTCTTAGCCTCCTGCTGATTGGGAGAGGCTAGATTAACATATTCATATCTTAGTTTAAAAAATCAGTTCCCCAAGCTTAACACTAAGCTCTTGTTATGTAGACAGCATGTGTTGTCCAAGGTGCCATCTGCAATCATACTTATTGTCAGTGTTAACTAGCTCATAGAAGGATTATGAAGCATCACAGCAGAGTCACCTCACAGCCACCTTTCTAAGCCATTGCTTTGGCCTTCTTTATTTTCTCCAGGTAACCTGTGCCTTTTGGTCTTTTTAATCTTCTGTGTTCTCATCCTGTTCTCCCAGAAAGCTTAGAGAAGTCACCTATTCTATGCTGACATGTTAACTTTGTGATCATAAAAAAAAACATAAAACAAATGAGGATAATTGTAAAAAGTTAGTTATCTGTGAGTTGAAATAAAATATGGCGAGCTAGCTTGGTAAAACATACTTTGTAATGAGCTAGCCATCTGAAGGACTGGTGTCTAAGATCACTCAGGAAGTAGAAAACATTTTACGGCCTTGCCATATGGCCTTGGTGTGTTGCTTCTCTGAATAACAGAGGAAATGACACCTTCAAACATCCCTTTCAAGACAAATAAATGGCAAACCAATGGTGAAAAGCGTATGTATTGGCTTCCTTATGGGAGAAGCACCTGGATGAAGGAGGTAGATAAGTCAAAGAAGTATTCCTTAGCTACTGAGGATATTCTCCGTGGATCCCTGCATGTAAGCTTATCCTTGTTCATGGATCCTCTAGCAACTGTGGTAGAAGAGAAAGGATGTGGAGAAACTGGAACCCTAGGGTGTTGTTAGTAGGAATATAAACTAGTACAGTCATGATGGAAATAGTATGAGGATTTCATTTTAAAAATTAACAAAATCTTATCCGTGGATGTATATCCAAAGGAAATAAGGATGTTGTAGAAACATACACAGGCTGTGTTCATGGCAACATTGTACATAGCAGAATCAACATGGAACCAATCAGCCTTATAGTCATCAACACGCAAAAGAATGGAGACTAGGTATAGACAGTGGGGTCTTGTTTAGTTACAGAAAAGAAAGAAATCCTGTCATTTGCTTCAAAGCAGAAGGATATTACCATAAGTAAAACAAGCAAGGGTCTGAAAAACATCCTCATTATCTTAGCTATATGTGTGATGTTAAAATAATGGACTCATAAAAGAGAGCAAGATGAAAGTGATTGGATCTTAGAGAGGGCCACAGCTACAAAGGTACCTTTAGATAGGTGGTGGATGGGAGCAGTGAGTACCGTATAGTAAAACTGGAAAGTGTTAAAAAAATATATATTTTACTCATTCTTTTTGAATATATAATATCATCTGAAAAAGATGATAGGTGAGGTTTTAATCTGCATATGCATGTAAATGTGTATTGAGATACCATGATGTCCTCTGTAAATATATAAATTAAAAATAGAGAAGAAAGTACATCATCTCCAAAGAGCTTTCTCTATCAGATCTAGAACACTGGAGTTTTCAGATGCGTGTTCTTATACCATGCTATCATTCAGACACTGTGTGAGACTCTTGCTTCTAAAGAAATGATCCGTATAGCCCTTCTCCAAGAAATTCACAGCCTGTATGCAAAAACAAAGTCTCCTAGATTAAAAAAAGGTCACTTGTGCATAGTGATCCTGAGAGATGTGTCTTGGTGTTATTAGGATGCTTCTTTGATAGAAGGCCAACTACTGTGATCAAAATTCCCCAAATAAAACAAAACATGCCTACCCATTCTTGAAGTATTAGTGAAAGAAAATGATTTCTAAAGATTATCCTTAAATTATTTACAGAGGTACTCAAAGAGGCCCAGTTGGAAAAACAAAACAAAAAACCCCCACATACCAACATGTTCTCTCCATGATATAGTTAAGGGTTTTATGTAGCTATGAGAGAGCGATCAACCCGTGGCATCTAGAAGAGTCCAGCAGAAAAGTGAAGTAGAATGGCTAGCAGACTGGGCATAGCCAGGACTAGGGAAGTGGGAGAGAAATAGCAGAGATTGTGAGATATCAAGATACAGAGGAGGAGCTAAGACAGGTGGGTGCCACTGTGATGAACAAATGTGATAGAGAGGTGAGAATGATAGAAATATGAAATGGTGTGTGTGTGCAAGAGAAGGAGGTAGAACTGGAGACATGGTGGTGGTGATGGGAGAGAGAAGGCTGCTGGACATGCTGTCATTACTCAGTAGGTCAGTATCCAACAGCTTAGAGCTTATGAAGATGAAGACTCATCTGAGGAACCAGATGCTCCTAATGGAGCAGGATCCCCATGGCTTTGGGAATTCTGGGAAGCCTGCCTTAAGTGAAGAGAGGTTCACTTTCTGGATTGGATCTCCTTGAAGCAAAATTACAGTCTGGGATAACCACCAGATTATAGGTTGGGTCGGTGGTCCATGCTGCCTCCCCAGTCTCCCATGAAACCTGACATATGTAGTCTGGGTTGCTGCCTGCTGTCTCTGTGATGTCCTCAGGCAACAAAGAAGCATGTGTAGCCACCATGGTAAGGCCTGTGGCCCATGAACCCACTAAGGGACATTAATTAATCAGTGGTCTTGACACAGCCAAGGGCCATATTGATGTCCCTGACCCTGTGGCCTGTGTTACCACCAAAACCTATGAGGTTGCCCATAGTTTGGACTGCTGGCTGAAACCATGTTAATGTCCATGGGCACAGGAAAGCTGGTAACACCCTTAGTGGGAAAGTTGGCCCCACCCTTCACTGGCTCACAGCACAGTGATACGGGCACAGGAGAGCTACCCCCAACCTGATAGCATCTGGTGCAGGCAGAGAAACACTCATCCTCTCTTTGGGGGCTAGGGGGTTGCTGAGCACTAGAAATTAGATCATATTTCAGTGAATGTATAGATCACACAAAACGGACTTTTTTTTCTTTTGTTTTCTGTGGGAAGAGGTCATATGGGAAGTGGGGAGGGCATGGGAAGACTGGGAGGTAAGTGCCAAAATGTGAGATTTCCAAATGAGCAATGAAAAATAATTTTTAAAAAGAGATGAAGGATAGCGTGTGTGCATACACACATACACACAGGGGAGGTAAGAGGAAGTAAAATTACACATATATACATATATGTGTCTATATATAAGAGACAGGGGAGAGAGGGAGGGAGGGAGAGAGAAACAAAGCTAACATGGAAGCTTTGAGATGTATAACAAGTACTTCTGAGTGTGGACTGAGGGAGCCTGGAGGTCAGCATGGTCTTCAATATTCAATCACAGATACACATCAGTAGAGACCTATGTTCTTTCTACCAGAGGTAAGGGAAACAGCTCCTTTTGGCAGCTGGGAACCGGTTTCACAAGTTTCTGAGGAACGCATGATTTTCTCTAGCTGCCAGAAACCCTCCTGTAGTCCAGATTCAGTTTATTTCTGGATATTTGGACAGCCTGAGAGATCTAACAGAAATTAAATCTCTTTGGAAGCAACTTAAAAATGAAGCTTAAGGAATATTTCCAGTGCATATGACTGGTTCCTTTGGTAATAATACATGAGTGGCATGAGGCCCAAGATCTCAATTCCACTTTAATACTGATTGATGCCATGTTTATTCAAGAGTCCGTGTGTAATATTTTCATGTGAATTAAGCTTAACCATAGCTCCACGATCTCTAAAATTCTGTTGGATTCAAAGGCAAACATACTTAGGAAACGGTGCACACATTCATACGCCAGGTCTTCTTTCAACCTTCCGTGCTGAGCTCTCTTTACGTAGCTCAAGCTGATCTCAGACTTTGTGATCCCTTTTGTGATGGTCATGCTAGGTTATCACCTTGACTATATGCGGAATAACGAAAACCCCAAAACAGAGGGCCATGCCTCTGAGAGACTTTTTGCTTTATTTGAAGTGGAAACATCTACTTCCAATCTTATCTTTGAGGTGGGAAGACACGTTTATAATCCAGATCTTTTGATGTGAGAAGACAATCCTCTAGTCTGGGCCATGTTTTCTGCTTGAAGCATGTATATGGATATGGATAAAAGCAGTTTTCCTTTTTGCTTGCTTACCCTTACCTTGCCAGCAAGTCCATTTATTCATGAGCATTTGAGCTTATTTCTTCAGGATTGGGGTATATACTGAAGACTAGCTGAGACACCCAGTCTCATGGATTGAACTACTACTGGATTCTTGGAACTTCTGTTCATAGATAGCCATTGTTGAATTAGCTGGACCACATCCTGTAAATCATCCTAATACTCTAGCTCATATATATATATACATATATATATGTATATGTATATGTATATGTATATGTATATGTTATGTATGTATGTATGAATATACATATATATGTATATATGTATATACATATATATGAATATATATTCATTATATAATTTAGGTTACTCTAGAGAACGTTGAAATATATACATCTGAAGAATATGTCTTATTTTAAAAGTAGATCTGTCTTTAAAATAGAGCCTTGAGATCATAGATCAATGGAATAAATGAACAAAGATCCTATTTACAACTGTAAGCAGTTGTAATTCTCCCTTTTGTATCTTACAGTTAGCAACTGAATAGTTAAATATGACATGCAGTAATGTCACATAGGACACCTGGTTGGGAGATGTAAGAAAATTGTCATGAGTTTGAAATAGGCTGAGGCTATAGTGAATACCAGTGAATCAGGGTGACAGAGAGAGAATACTGTCTTCCATGAATGTAAATATATACATAAATGAAAATATATATTATACCTGGTTTTCTTTCTCCCTCCATCCTATTCTTCCTGTTCAAAACACTGCCATAAAGTATTAAGGAAGAGCTTAGAAATTATAGTCATGGTACCTATCGTAACAGATTCCTAAGAAAATGTGAGCATATAATATATTTAGCATACTCTATGATGTAGAACAGGAATGGAGAGTTATTAACATAAAAACAAAAGTTCTAGAACCTTGACTTACTTTTCCAGACTCTACCTAGATACTTCTAGAGAGCTGACTCTCCCTCTGGCCTTCTATAGTTCAGTTCTTTACATCTAATTGAGGTCTGGTTTTAGATGTTATATCCTAGAAGCTCATCTCAAATGATTGCCTACCTACTGCACCTGGCTTTTTGGCTGACGTTGCCATTTTACACATACCCTACTCACCCTTGACTTCAGTCCTGGAGAGTCTTCCCTACTCTGCTTTGGGTCTAGAATTCCCATCTATAACTCACTCGGCCTGTCCCACAGTGGAGGGGTCGTGGTTTCTCCTGTAAGGGTTCAAACTCTTGTTTCCAGCCATGTCTCACTCCATCTTGCCCACACTGGGCTGCCACTGCATCCTATTTAATCATTTGAAACCTTACCTCTGTTTTAAGAACACATTTAATAGGAACTCAAATTTCACAAGCTATTTTTTTTTATGACATGGTACCATGACCTTTTGTCAGGTCCCAATTTGAAACCATCCAGTTTGACTAAGTAGTTACTAATCTGTTTGGTTTTCGTTTAAATGCCCCCCTCCCTTTCCCCATGTGCTCATTATTGTGGTTTATATTCAGCTTCTGATGGGAGCTAACCATTTTTGTGAAGCCTAGAGCATAATAGGTATTAAAAGCTCAAGCCTTCTGATGCATCTGCTATTTGTTTTCCCTCCCTACTAATTAGTGGGTCCACATTCTCTTTTGTCTTGTTCCTAATGTATTTGTGAAATATTGTCGGGCTGCCCTTTGTTTCTTTCGCTGGTTGCATCTCATATTGTGCCCTGGCTTTCCGGCTGCTGTTCCCATATCACACATGCCCTCTTCTCTTACCCTTGCCTTTAGCGCTGTGGCCCCATTCTCCCTTTGCATATCATTTCATCCTGGCTGCTTAAAGTGCAGCATGGGCTTTGCTCTCCATTGAATGTCTAGCAAAAAGAAGGCTCGAGGACATGCTCCTAAACATCAAGAGAATAGGAATATTTTGGCTCTTCTAGTGCTTGGACAAAATATTCTAGTCTTTTTCTGGCTAAAGGTCTACTGGCACCTACCCAGTAGCTTGGGAAGCTTGTCATGGTGCCAGGTCATGTATGGTCTGGATAATCTCAGGTAGGCAGTGACTTCAGTAGGCATCATACAAGATGTCAGCAATGAAAGGCTCATTTGTACGGCTCTTCTTGCCATTTCTTGTTCCCGGGAAAACTGATAGAAACTTTATAATTCTCCATAAGTTTTTAAGCAAATGCCAGAAGTACACTGTTAATTATCACTTGTTCTTTCATAGTTCAAAGATGAGACTGAGCTCAATTCATCTGTTTGGTCACTGCTGGGTAAGATGAAGAAGTAAAAGGTTTAGCAGCTCCAGATTCTAAGAAAAGAATTGAGCACTCTCAGAATGTTTGTCATCCTTTCTCATTTCTGTGGCCAAATATGTGACAGAAAGAAATTTGAGGGAGGGAGGATTTTTTTTTTTTTTTTTTTTTTGTTAATTTACTCTGATGGGTATTCCTGGTTTTCAACTTGATTACATCTGGAATGAACTTCAATCCAGAAATGGAGGGCACATAGACCTGTGATCCAGATCTTGAGGCTGGAAGACACAGGCTTATGACCTGGATCTTGACATGGAGATCTTGAGGCATAGTGGCTATGAAAAGTTTAGGCCCAGGCAAGGGAGTACACACCTTAAATTCCAGGAGACTCATGCAAGCAGATTTCTGAGTTTAAGGTAAGCCTGGGGCAAAGTGAATTCCAGATTCCAGGTGTGGTGGCATACCTTTAATCTGAGCCATAACTTCTACTGGAGGCCTACATAAGGATACTGGAAGAAGGAAGACTCACTCTTCTTGCACTTACTTGTCAGCACATCTGTTAGAACCTACCTCTTCAAGATTCCAGTTTATTAGAAGACCATGTAAAACAAGTAGCTTCATGGACTGTTCAACCCCTAAACTTTTGGATTTCCCATTCACAACTGTCCATCATTTGGTTAGTTGACCTACAGACTGTAAGTCATTACAATAAATTCTCTTAATACAGAGAGACATTCCATAGGTTCTGTGACTCTAGAGAACCCCGACTAATACATCTACTTTGTCTCTGCTTTGGCTTACAGTTCTAAGATATGGCAGGGAAGCATTGAATCAGTAGCGTGGAGGGGTTTGGTTGAATTTTGTCTATAGTCAAGAAGGAAAGAGGACAGGAAGTGGGGCCAGTCCAAGAAACTTCCAAGCTATACCCCTAGTGATCTACCTTGTTGAGCTAGGTCTCAGGATTACTCTTAGCTGGGAACTGAGTATTCTAATAAAAGAGACTATGGCGTCAGAAATTGTAATGTAGATTTCGTTGACTTGCAATAAATAGAGGTATGAGGGCAGCCATACTCCCCCTCTGATGAAGCAGCCAGAGGAACTGATCTGCTATAAATGCAACAATTTACTTCCACAGGACTGTGGGAATGTCTCTGGTGCTTTGTAAATAACTAGGAAGGCAGAGTCTCTTTCCTGTATCCTTGTCTTGTGTGTGATCTCTCCAATGGTAATTTTTGGTTCAGCATAAGTGAAGGCAGTTTTAACCAGGTCTGACTTACCATTTTCATTAGTCTTTAAAACCTGGGGCGAGCCTTGTGGTCTGGTGCAGCTCAGCATCTGGGAGGTGGCCTATTTATAAGCTGAACACCCTGAAATTGTTCATCTTGAGAAGCCTTTTTAGAAGAAAATGAAACTGACAGGAACTTCGAGGCATTCTTAATTCTCAGCACCTTTGCTTTCAATGGATACATCTGTCAGATGTTTTCCTTTTTCTTTTTCTACCACTAGGAAGTCAATTAGCTGTTGATTGTGAAGTTCCAAAGTTCTGTATTGCTAAACCCAAATTTGGGACTAATTAAAACATCCTACAAGCATTTACGAACATACGTCAGAAAGAATGTCATGGGTCATTTCTGTTTGAGAATTAAGATGCAAATCACTTGTGAATTTATCTTATGCTTAGCCTAATATTAGTGCTTACATAATTTACAATAAAGATTTCCCCACCAAGCATTCATGTATCTGTATTGTAATCAGATTCTGAGTTAAACCTTCAAAACGTAGTTATTTAACTAGATTTAGGCCAGAATTTCTTTTATGGACACAAAGATCAGGCTCCCTATAACTACAGAAAATGCAATGATGACTCTAAGTCATTTTACAATTTTTTTTTTAAATTTAATATTATATTATTGAAATCTATGACAGAGTGGCAATCCCCGTAGACAAAAAACGACCTCATGCTATTGTGTTCATATATTAATATTTTATTCTTAGTTCACTGTTTAGTCAAAGTCTTCAATCCGTGTCAGATGTCCCTGCATTGTTATTGATGTCAAGCTTCGTTCACCCTATTTTCTTATGCTATATTATGTTATTATGCTATATTATATTATTATGATGTCTCTGATTCATCCTTTCCTTACCTTTTCAGTCTGAATTCCTGACAAATATTTATTTAATTTTTTTTTGTTGGAAATTTTTTTTTTTACATTTCAGATATTCTTCCCTTACCCCATTTCCCCCCTCCCTCCCAGGAACTCACTATCCCTTCCCCCATCCTCCTGCCTCCACATTGGTGTACCCCCACTCACCCTCCCCCATACCTCACCTCCCCACCCTCGAATATCCCCCCCCCATGTCCAGCCTTCATGGGACCAAGGATCTCTTCTCCCACTTATATATATAGCTCCCTTGCATATATAGCTGGAGCCATGGGTCCCTCCCTAAGCGCTCCCAGGCTGGTGGTTTAGACCCTGGGGCTCTGGTTGATTGGGATTGTTGCTTTCCTCATGGTGTCGCGATTGCTCTCAACTCCTTCAGCCTTCACTCTATCTTCTCCATTGGGAACCCCATGATCAGTTTAATGGTTAGCTGTGAGCTTCTGCCTCTGAGTATGTCAGACTCTTGCAGACTTCTAAGGAGACAGCTATATCAGGCTCCTGTCAGCATGTACATCCTGACATCCACATCAACCTCTACCTTTGGTGACTGCACATAGGATGGATATCCAGGTGGAATGGTCTGTCTCTCCTTCGGTTTCTGTCCTGTACTGTGTCTCCATATTTGCACTCTTGAGTATTTTGTTACCCCTTCTAAGAAGGACTGAAGCCCCCACTACTTGGTAATCATTCTTCATGAGCTTTATGTGGTCTGTGAGTTGAATCTTGGGTATTTCAGGCTTCTGGGCTAAAATCCAATAATCAGTGAGTGAATACCATGTATGTTCTTTGTGTTACTTGCTTCCTGTGCCAAGCACCTAGCAACAGATCTCTCTCTCTCTCTCTTCCCCTCTCTCTCTCTCTCTCTCTCTCTCCACAAAACACACACACACACACACAAATTGATTATTATTTTATGGAATGTGTGTGCATGTGTGTGTTTATGTAAGTGTGGGTACAAGCGTTCCATGGTGCATACAGAGACAACCTTGGGTGTCAATTCTTTGTGTCCACCCTATTCTAGACATGATCTTATGTCCATCTCATGCTCACCAGGCTAGCTGGTTTGTAAGCTTCTGGGGATTCTCTATTATCTCCCTGCTTGCTGTAGGGCCATTGTGATGATCATTATTCAAACTGTGCATCTGGCCTTTATGTGTGCACTAGGGATAGGAACTCAAGCCCTCCTGCTTGTAAGTGCTTTCCCACAAAGCCATCTCCATATTCTTAGAAGTGATGTTTTACATTGTCTTGCAGTTCATCTCTTTTTCTTCTTTGCAGTCTCTGTCTCCCATTTCTTGGTCCTTAGAAGTGGCCTCCTGTTTTCCTAATACGAAGCCATTTATCTCATACCATTTTGTGCTGCAGTGTACCTACTTTGATGTTCATTAGAAGAAAATAAATGCTAATATTAAGTGCAAACATTAGCTTCTTTCAGATTCTATGCATCAGCACTTAGTGCTTAATTAAAGATTTTACTGAATCTCCATTAGTGTTTTGCAGCCCAAGATAATAAGAGAGAAATTTTGCTCCTGTAGTGTTTGAGTTCAAAGAATTAAACCACTAAACCCATAAACTAAAGAAACCCATGGGCAGATCCATGAGCTGTCCAGAGTCCTTATAGCCAGGATAAGCAGCTTGTCTATGACAGAGTGGCAATCCAGTAGGACAAAATATGACCTCATGCTATCTAGTGTTTACGTAATTCCCTATATCACTCTTTCTTATTCAGTCATCTACAAGGGTTGAAGAATGTTCAATATTTATCTTAGGGTCATTTTAGATCTAACACTGGGACTGTAGAAAGCAAAATATCTACTTTCATATCAGTAGTATCAATGAGAGGAGAGAGAGAGAGAGAGAGAGAGAGAGAGAGAGAGAGAGAGAGAGAGAGAGATAAGCTGGTACATGGGAAGGAAGCAGCACAGGAGGATGGTGATAGGGATTGGGCTGGGTGCCACTCATTGCTTTGCAGCCACCTGGTCTCCTAGTGACATAAAGGAAATACTATGCTTGGTTGGAATGTCCAAACAGCTGGGTGGGTTTCAAAGAGATTGTAGGTGGTTATGACATGGTTTGTTGCTTTTTCATTGGCAGTGAAATCTGATGATGCCAGAGAGGCCATTATTGTTCACACCAGAACCTGGCAAGCACAGGTGTGGGAGGCTGGAAAGCTGGAAAAGGAAATGCTGTTTTATGAAGACTTTCTAGCACATTAACCATATAATTCCTCAGCAGGATTGCTGGTTCTCAGCAAAATGCAAACGTCTCCCACACAATGGGCAGAATGGGGTTGCTTTTGGAAAACCTTCAGAGCTCTTGTTGAATGAGCATTACAGGGTCCTCTCAGAATCAGGGGTAAGACCGCACTCTCCCCGCTACTGTCTTTGTCTACCTTTTGAACACTTGTCAGTCTAAACTGCTTCCTCAAATTGAGCTAATTTCATAAGACAACTTGACATTAACTCTGGCAGATGTCTTCAATGCCCTCAACTAAGGCATTAAGGCTTCAAATGAGTTTGGGTGTCAGCCTGAACTCCAGGAAAGAGTCACATGTCAAAACATCATATTTCCTATTTCAGTGGTTGAGCTGACCAAAGACAAGGTGATGGATAGCTGACAATCTTCCTGATCCATTTTCCCTCCCTCCTTCCCTTTCTCCTTCCCTTCTTCCCTCCCTCCTTCCCTCCTTCCCTTCTTCCCACCTCCCTCCCTCCCTTCCTCCCTCCCTCCCTCCTCCTCTGTTACTCTCCCTCCCTCCCTCCCTGTTACCCTCCCTTTCTCCTTCCTCCCTCTTTCCTCCCCTCCCTCCCTCCCTCCCTCCCTCCCTCCCTCCCTCCCTCTCTCTCTTCATTTCTTCCTTCTTTTCATGTTTAAATTATACTACTGATTCTTCCCCCAAGAGCCAAAATTCTTATGGAGGGTAAACATACTAAATTGGATAAAAGTGTGAGCTCTGAGCTCAGATAGCCTGAGTTTGTTTGGAAGCTGCTTTCACTTCTGGCCTATTAGGCCATGTCTGCATTAGGATTAGTTATAATAATGACTTCTCACAGTATGTGTAAGGGGTCTGAATGAAATATAATGGCAGAACAAACAGTCAATAAATGTCAGAAGTGATTATGTAACTGGTCCTTGTTTCATGGAGGGATAAGAATGAATTCACGATCAGTTGTCTCCATGATTATTCCAGTAGCTCCGATGTTCACAAGGTAGAAGGTCATGGGGTCTCTCTCCAAGTATGCAGATGCCAGTGGTGTGGAGAAGATGGAGAGAGAAAGGAACTGTAAGGGTCAGGCCTGCTCAGTCAGGGTGAGTGAACATACCAGGAAGAAGTGGGAGAAAGGAGAGAGAGAGAGAGAGAGAGAGAGAGAGAGAGAGAGAGAGAGAGAGAGGAGAGAGGTGTGCTTTGGATTCTGATAGATGAGCAATGTGTGGGAAGATCTAGAAAGGCCTCTTCTCCCTTCAGATCCCCCAAAGGGGTCGGGGTTGAGGTGAAAACAGTTCTGTGGAGGTAAACTTTTTTTTTTGCATTAAAAAAATGATGCTGAATGTTTATTTTCTGCCATTTTCTTTCTCCAGATCTATGGAAATAATTTACAGAAGACCCTGGAGGGTAATTAAGCTCACAATTCCTTTGCCAGTAAAATGAGAAAAGCCAGCTCTCCGTAAATTCTGAATTCCACCGTGGATGTTGCAGCAGCAGAACTAAAAACAGCTGCAATCTCTCTCTGCTGCAGAGTCGACTATAATTTGCTGCTACCCTTGCTCCCAGCACATAGCAATCAGCGCTCAGAAGTGCAGGGATTTAAGATGATGAATGTTTTATTTCTTAAAATAAACAGTAGCAATTTAGAAACACAGTTATGTATTTTACATTTATTTTTTATATAGTAAAAATATATTGGAAACTTCCTTACTGTCAAAAAATCCCTACACGCACTTGTCAGAAATATCAAGATGACACGCAAGTATGGAATTCAGATTTAAATAATAGACTTCTGAGATCTAGTCCATGAAACTTCTGGTTGTTTGGTTTTCCCTGACCCAATGATGCAGATTTCACACTCCTGCTTCAGAATTTTTAAGGCTGTTATGTTTAATAGCTATGAATTCTAATAGTTAAAAACTATACTAAAATGTGAATATTTTTTAACATTTTTACTTCTGCTTCCCCCTTTACCTTCCTCTCTACTCCTTTCCCCCACTCATTACACTCCCTTCTCCTTCCCTAATTTCTTTTCTTTTTTGGGTGACATGTTACTGCTATATATGCCTGTCTAGATTTGAATTTGCCACCTTCCTGCTTCAGCCTCCAGAACACTGGAACTACAAGTGTACATATTTTGTCAGTTACATCTTTGGTTGCAATAAAATACCATGATCCAATGCAACATATGTAAGAGTTTATTTTGCCTTATGGTTTCAGAGGACTAGATAATGGTGGAGAAGGCCTAGCTGCAGAGGCAGGAAGCCGAGAGATCTCATCTCAAGCACACACAGGAATATGAGAGAGTGAACTGGAAAAGGGGATGAGGCTGGAGATTTTCAGTATCCACTCTAGTGACTCACTCTCTCCACCAATATTCAATGAACTAAATTTTCCATCATCTCTCCAAATAGTACTGCCAACTGGGGACCAAGTGCTCAAATACATACATTTAGAGGAGTCATTCCTCATGTAATTCACAATCACCACTATGCACGAATAGCTTTGATTTTTACTACCTAGGACATTCCAGTTTCCTGATGAGAGTCCTTGCAGGATGTGACTTCTCCAGCTGATAACTTGACTACACATGGTTTTCCATGTCTTTACTATACAAACCTATTCTTGCCAGAGCAGTCATCATCTCTGTCTATATACTCCAAGACCTGTGGCTGTTCAGACATAACCGTTATTGTATTGATGGCCAAACAGGAATACATGGCATCATCGTGTTAGAATGCTTCTCCATTTCAGAGATGCTCAAAGAGAATAAGAATGATACAATGGTGCTCGCTTCAGTATACATATACTGAAGTTGGAACAAAACAGAGATCAGCATGGCCCCTGAAGAGGGATGACACACAGATTCATAAAGTAGTTCATAATAGGAAAGAAAAGAACAACATAGTGTAAATCTCAATACCCACATGCCCTAGGAGGAAACCAGTAATGTGACTGATCAAAGCTCAAAGAGTAGGTGGGGGAGATAGCTTGGTAAAGTGATTGCCATACAAATATGAGGACCTGAGGTCAATTTTCCAGACCCCATGCAGCAGCATGGTGCTTTAGCCTTATAGTCCTAGTGCCGAATAGGTATTGACCTACTGGCCACCCGACACAAAAGCAAGTTTCAGGTCAAGGAAAAAAAGCATACACTCTCAGAAAAACAAAGTGGACAGCATCTTGATGAATGACACCTGATATTGACCTCTGTCCTCCAGAAGACCACAGTCACACATACACACACATGAGAGAGAAAGAGAGAGAGAGAGAGAGAGGAGAGAGAGAGAGAGAGAGAGAGAGATCAAAAAATGGCGATATGAACTGGCAAAACAAGAGGCATGAGTAGGCATGAGTCTCCTGTATCTCACTGCAAATCTTTCCCACTTAGTTTATCTACTGCCATGACCTTGAGGATCCTGGATCCTCTATGAGCAACATCTCCCCTCCTTCTTAAAGTGAAGTGAACAGTGATAATAACAGAGTATTAGCAGGCACAGTAGGACAGGAAGCTCAAAAGAATTCCTTGAATTCAAGTCGTCCTTTTTACTTCCTCAAGGTCATTTTATTTTATTTTATTTTTTTTTTACCAGATAAACTCACATTTGCCTTTCCTAATTATTAAATAAAAGTACTCAACTATTACCATGACTCTTTAAAAATTATGGTGGAAGATGTTCAGTGTTTAAATGAATGACCTTTAGGCACAGCAATGAAGACAATAAGGGCACGACCTCAGCAGAGGATTACTATGGGTTTCATACTTACCATAACTGCCTGATTTCATGAGTCCTTCAGGTAATGAATGCATTGCATATCCAGACTCAACTATGAGAGTTTGGCATGATGCTTATAAAATATATGATATGCCATTGTAGAGTTCATCACCTGTGTACAGTCCTGAGGGAGAGAGGAGTTCATTTGCCCAGGACCCCTGTCCTTAACAGCATTTTCATTTTGCTTATTGATTGATTTATTTTTTTATTTATCTTTGTACCATATTTGGTTCCTTTTATTTCTTTTGTCTACTTCAGATCTCTTTTCAAGTCAAACGTTCAGGCAAAGCAGCTTGGTTCTGGCTGCTATTATGCATTTACATAACCTGTTATGTAATTCCTCATTTGTCATAAATGTTAATTAGCTGTGCTTTGCAAGTCACACAGAGGTTATCCCGATTTTGCTGATGAGGAAATTGAGGGGAAGATTGATTGGGAGCAACAATTTGAATCACAACACATAGTGACCTCATAGCAATTGAGGACTTGGCACCCATGCTCTGTGTTCCACGGTTTGGGGCTTAATTGACAGATTTAGCTAACTCTAATTGGTTTCTTTGAAGAAGGAACTGGGAAACATGTTACCAGTGCCCTTCTTTCCTACTATTTCCAACCATACAAGAATCTCCCCGTGGTGGTCCACAGCTTCCCTCCAGCATCTTGCCTTGGCCTTTCAGTGTGTGTTGCTGTTGTGTGTATATATGTGTTGTTAGTGAGGGTGTCTATGCACATGTGTGGGCAGGTATCCAGACACATGCATGTCACGTGGAAGTCAGTAGATGTCTTTCTTAGATGTCATCCACCTTCATGTTAGTTTCTGAGACACAGTCTCTCAGCAAACACAAAGCTCATCAATTCTGGACCGTTTGGCCAGTGGGTCTCAGAAATGTGCCTGACTGATCCCCTCTCAGCCATGAGGCTCAAGGAACATTGCTTTGCCTAGGCTTTCTTGAACTGGAACTTCCCAAAAAACTTGATCACTGTTCTACTTGAGTTGCCTGCTTCCTGCATGTCTTGTGAATAAGGGTCATGTTTGTTTTGTTTCTGCATCTTCTGGTTCTCTTTGGTTATTGCGAGCCGGAAAAGCACCTCAGGAGCTACTGTTTACATAGAAAGGAATACTTAGGTCTGGGGAGAGAGATAAGTTAGCAAAAAGTGCTTGCTTTGCAAGCATGAGGAAGTTAGTTTGATTCCCAGACCCTGCCCTCCAAAAAGTCCTCAAAACAAAATAGAGGCCTAGTGTGGATGCAAATGCTTAAATCCCTGGCCCCTGGTATGAGGACAAGTCAGATGTCTGGGGCTGGTTAGTGAATCCCAATCCCAGTGAGAGATCCTGCATCAAAACCAAAACAAAATGTGGATGATACATTGCCTTTTTACATCTGGCCTCAGGTGTGTTCATGTACCAATTTGACATGAAACACCCCCCCCCCACACACACACACACAATGCATCAACATACACACAAGAAAAGATACTTGGCCAAGTGGGTTATCAGCTATCAAGAGATCAGCTCTGGATCTGCCCATTCTGAGGATAAATTCTATGAATAGATCATGGATGATAACTAGCTACCCTCAGGGTCAGTTCTTTCTGGAAAACACCCCCATTTCCATCACTCTGAGCTGAGTTACCTATCTCATTCTAGAACAAATAAAATGTAAAACTTTATTTTTGCATATGTTCCCTGAGGATCCTAGGATATCTTCCAAAGCCCTCAGGAATTCTGTGTGCTTAACAAAGAATTGAATGAATTCGTCAGCAATCTATCAGGAGTGGATAGCTCTGGGGCATTTGCACAGGCAATAGCTGGTGGAAGAGCCTCTGGCAAGAGAAGGAATCTAGACTTTGCTCACATACATTACTTTTGTTCTCTTTTTGCAGTCAATATTGAATGTGGTGGGGCCCGTAGCCAAGTGGATTCAGAAAGTTCATAATTTAAATAATAAGGATTTACACCAAGTCAACCCCTGATGATGGGTACATAGACTACTTAGCATCATAAGAGTTCTTTTCTGTAATTTGTACTTCTTTTTATATACACTGCTTTCCTAAAGGTACCTTGAAGCTACATGATATGATAACATCCCTATATTGCCTTTATTTTTCATTTTTTTCTCATAATTTAAACTAGGCAAAGAAGACATTTTTTTTAAAAAAATAAAGTAGTTGCTTTTAAGAATTGATAGATCTTTTAAAAGATTTGAAATAGAGTGCAAAAGAAGGGAGGATGGAGAGGTAGCCTTGTACCACAACCTGACTTTGGTCCCCAGCATCCATGTGAAAGAGTTGTGCACCTGTATTGTCAGTGCTGGAGAATTAGAAATAGGAGGATCCCTGAGGCTTGCTGAGCAGCTAGTCCGCTAGAATGATCAATCTTTAGGTTCAGTGAGAGACCCTGTATCACACAATAAGGTGAGGATCAGTTGCAGAAGATTCTAAAAACTGACCTTTGGCTCCACATGCACATACACATACAAGTATGCAGGAACAGAGCACAGACATGAACATGTATACATATGTGCACACACAAGAGAAGAAAGTTTAAAAAAAGAAAGAAAAAAAGAAAAGAAAAAGAAAAGGAACCCTTCCATCCAGTAAGATTGCCATATCAAGGGAAAAAAATGCCATTCTTTCATCAAATTCAACCCTTGGGATCTGTTGGAAGGCTGATCTATAATATCCCTTGGTTGTTAATTATTATATTAACTATCACATGGCCTTTAGCTTGTGAGCAGATTTAAGAGGAAACAATTCGAACCAGACCATACCAAACCAAAAGTAACTTCTAAACCAACAACACAAGGTCTTATTCAGTGTTACAAGAATTTGATCCAGTAGGAGTGCTTAGCTTGAATTCTCTATGACACTGGTTATTACTTATTGCATGTAACTCAGAACAATACAGGAGCAGTAAAGGGATTCAACCATATCCAGAAAACAAATCCTGTCATACAGTTCTTAATGATGTTAGAGGAATCACTGAGATGAAGGATCTCAGGTCAGGCAACAGTAAGCTTTCATAATAGAGCAGCTTAAAACCATCTCATGGGTATTTCTTTCTAAGCTTGGGATGCTGGCCAGAGTGCTGATATGACCACCAGCTTAAGACTAAGAGATGAACTTTCAATCTTCTAATGCCAAAGGGATTTCAAAAAAGGAAGTGGAAAGATAACTGTGTTGAACAGGAGGGAGGAACACCCCAAATGGCAGAAAAAACAAACAACAAACAAAACATACATACATACATACATACTACTATTAGGAGTTCCTGAAGTATCTAGACTAGGGATCTTTGAATGGATAAAGTCTTGTGATAAATGTGCAGTGGTGGTTAGCATGGGTAATACATTTTTCTATTGTTAAGATACAGAACTGCTGATATTTGGCGTTACACATTCCAATTTGTTTCCTTAGATGTCATCAGCAACACAAATATTTACAGAGTTCCTCTTTAGACAAAAATGAGGTGTACAGCTTTTGGTCACAGGGAATTCTTAAGATCCTTGTTCTACTTATACCCTGGATTAAGGTACTGGTTAGCTCCTAATCTTATTTACTTATTTATTTATTTCAATAAAATTTTGTTTATATATTTTATGTATATGGGTGTTACATTTGCACACAAGAAGACATCAGATCCCATGAGACATCAGATCTTGTAGTGGTTATGAACTATCATGTGATTGCTGGGACTTGAACTCAGGATCTCTGAAAGAGCAGCAGCCAATGAGCGTAACCACTGAGCCATCTCTCCAGACTAATTTATTTATTTCTTAAAAGGAAAATGAGAGTATTTTTTTCTGGTTTCCAAGGTCCTGCATGAATATACTGATCGTGACATCAAACTATGACTCATTTCAACACTTACTGATTCCTCAGGAGGAAGACAGTAATACAGCTCTGCATATTATAGTATTTTCATGCACTAGATAAGTAGGATCTGTGAGTGCAAATTATGACTATAAAAGCAGCAATGAGAGTAACAAGTCTCTACATGGATCCTACTGTGTGCTGCCAATTGTGCAAAATGATTGACATATTTCCTCACATATTTCTTACAAGCTTCAGAGAGTATAATAGTATCATCCATGTTTTACAGATAGGGAAACCAAGACCCAGACAGATGAAGTAGCTTATTTGACGATGCATGTCAGTACCTGTATTTAGGCTCAGTAGGGGTAGGACAAAGATATAGGGGTCAGTTGCAGAGGTAGTGTTGATATTAGCTAGACATTCCTTCCCTCAGCAGAAGACTCCTCCTTTAAATGTTGAATTTGTCCTCACAACCTGTTCTTTCCTTTTTTGGACCTTTTCTTATTGTTTATTCTACAAACCACAGAGAAATCTCTTATCATCTTTATCTCTATCCCTATCCCTATCTAATCTATATATCTATATCCCTATATGTCACCTATATCTATATATCATCTATATCTATTTATATGGAATATGCAATATATATATATGTATATGTATATATCACACATATGTGTGTGTGTTTTAAAGTGAAGCAGAGCACACAACTCTTTAGTTCCCAGCTCTTATATTACTTCCTGTGTGATAAAGACCCTAACACAGATTCTCAGCAGGCCTGCAGTGTCTCTGCATTCTGCTTTAATCATTCCTCGTAGCTCATCTCCCTGCTTACCCAGTATTTACATTGACTAGCTGTTCTCTTCTCAGAACACCCAGGTTCTTCTCCATTCATGTCCTTTGCATGTGTCCTTCCTTCCATCCTCAGGATCCTTACTCTGACTACTTTCTTGGCCTCCTTCCTCTTTCATTCATATTTCTGCCCAGACAGCTTCTATTTGGACTTACTCTATGGTGGTGGGCCTCACCTCTGCCTCCCCTCCTCCACCATTTCTTCTCTGCTTTCTTTTCTTTGACACCTAGCACCATCAGACCATTCATTATCACATGTGTGTTTGCTGTTAATATACCTCATGAGAGTAGTAGAGGTTTCAGTTCATTTTGTGTACTACTTATAGCTCCAGCGACAGAACACATCCTGATACTCTGGTAGTGTCATTACACATTTGATAGATGAGTGAATGAATACATTTAATGAAATATCACCTAGGAAGAGATGAGCTCCTTAGCAAGGTAAAAAAAAAAGTCAGTGGAGAATATATCGATTTATCCCCCCAGTTCCTGTTACCAACTCTCATTTCACACCACACACACACACACACACACACACACACACACACACAGAGAGAGAGACAGAGAGAGAGAGAGAAGAGAGAGAGACAGAGAGAGAGACAGAGGAGACAGAGAGAGACAGAGAGACAGAGAGACAGAGAGACAGACATAGATACATACAGAGAGAGGAGACAGGTCGATTCTACACAACTACACATGAGAGTAACAGTGATATTTGTCTTTCTCTGTCTGGTTTACGTTACTTAACCTAGTGATCTTCAGTTGCAGCCATTTTTCTGCAAACACCAGGTTCTCATATGAGTAAAATCATTGTGTAGTGTTAGGTGTGCTAATGTACTCTGTGAGAGAACTCATGCCTGACACTGTTCAGATTGCCAAGAGCCAGGGTCTAGATCGGTCCATGGGCTTAGGGAAAATCACATACTGCTGTTTTGCTAAGGGACCATGCAATGAAAAGATTCCTAAAGAGGTTCTGATATACCCGTAGATCAGGGTCTTGTTCAGCCATCAAAGAAACTTTCTTTTGCATTAGGTGGGAATGTGAGTAATGAAACATTTAGAAAACTAAGCACTAAATGATTGTTACAATTAAACCCCTCTGCTCAGGGCTCAGAGAGTCATGAGGAAGAGTAGGCAAAAAGCATACAGAGCCAAAGGGGGTAAATGACACCACAGAAACAGTGTCTTGTAGACATACAGGATTGATACACATATAACCTCACAGAAACTGTGGTAGCATGCACAGTGCCTGTACAGGTTTAAGTCAGAAAGGGTTCTAAAGATGAGAGAGGCAAATAGACACAGGCTCCCATCTGCAAGAATCTATCTCCAACTGACATCTGCTTATACAAGAAATATTAATTTTCATCAATAGAGTCTCACTGGGTATGTTAACCACGACGAAGGGCAGGCCCCATGCTCAGCAGTAAATGCCTTTGCAAAATAAACTCAGTGATCTTTTTTGTAAACATTCTTGCTCTCATATTGCTTTGTTAGGATAGTTTTTGTCTTAGTGTTCATTTGTTGATATATCATGTTTCTGAATTTATGTTTTTATGAGTTTTTATTTTCTATATGTGTTTGCTTCTTAATTTTTTTTTAAAATCTGCTTTTGTTTGTTTATTTTCTCTCTGAGTATATGTGTGTGTGGACGAGGGGAAGGGGGAGGGGAGAAGAAGAGGGAGAGGGAGAGAGAGAAAGAGAGGAGGGAGGGGAAGAGAGAGGGGAGAGAGGGATGGAGTTGAATAGGTGGGGAGGAGGAAGGGGAGGATCTGAGAAGAATTAGGGAGGAAAACTTGTCAGAATATACTGTATGAAAAAGTTTTTCTAACTATGTGGACTAATGGATTGAACATACAGCTTTCAAGAAAAGAAAAAAAAAGAACAACGAATATTTGTTCAAAACCCTCAGCCGTCACACAAATGCAAGTTCCAAATACTTTGAGATGTACCTCTCCACAGTACAACAGCTATGATCAGGGATAAAACTGACAATAAATGCTGACAGGAGGTGGGGAAGGAGGGTCCTTATATCCCATCACTAGAAATGTAAGCTAGTTCAGTTGACATGTAACTCCTAAACAAAGTCAAAAGTGATAAGTATAATTTCTTTCCAGATAACAGGTGGATTCTAAGGTAGGTACAACAATGCACAGGCAAAAACAGATTCAGAAGCAGAATCCTCACCCATCACACAGCAAGACTATTATAGATATTAGACCTGGTTTACACAAACCAAATTCATCGTCAGTAAAGATGCTGGCTTTCCAGTACATCCTCTATGTGTTACTCTTTGCTGAGCTTGCTGATGGGGTGAAGGAAATTCTAAATAGCACCCAATTCCTTAATTCTTTGACTGACTGAGGAATCTCAAAGCCACACTGGAGCTGTTTGGGTTTTTATTTTATTTTTTTTTTAATCTGTACTAGGGCTAGACTTCCAAGATTTAATAAATCTTCACTCACAGATTTGTATAATGTGGCTAACAGCAAAAGTTCCCATGACAAAGAATGACAATGAGTCTCTGGTCTTTGATAAAGAGAAAGTTCTTTCTAGAACAGCCTACAAGTTATCTGCAGTATAACATTATCAGGATCCACATGGACTCCCACAAACAAATTACAGTAGGATGGATGCTTTACACACAAGGGACACCTAACCCCAGAGCTCTGAAGTCTGGGTGGCCTGGACTAATGCTGACAGACTCTGTCTGACGGAGTATCTGATTCCCAGTTTTAGATGGCTGTTTTCTCACTATATACTCTCTCCATAGAGGGATAGATGAACTGCCCAGGATTTCTTTATAAGACCAAAAAAAAAAATCCACTCCTCAGGATTTTACTCTCTTGAGCTAATCATCTTCCCAAGGCTCCCCCTCCTAAAACAAGCAGCACTCTAGAGATTGGAATCTTAGGATTTCCACATCTGTTTGGGGGACACACAAATATTCTATTGCAAATGTCACAAGAAGACATGACAGAATGAGGACAGTTTACTCAAGAAGAAAGAACACTATCCAGTGCCTTCCATCTCATTACAGCCACCTCCTGATTCTTCCAGTACGTGACATTATTTGTGAAAGGGAAATCAAGCATACAGGAAAAACAGTAGAATATCAAATTAAACAGATCCTCAAGCCCTTGTGTGTGGTGGTTTATTCTGAATAAATACATGTTTCACAGTAAAAGTAAGGTCTAGGTTTCCCATCCATATGGCCACCTTGGGATTCAGGACATTTAATCATTACTATTTCATTATATTTGTGTGTGTGTGTGTGTTGTGTGTGTGTGTGTATGTGTGTGTTTGGTGTGTGTGTGCACGGGTGTGTGCATGTGCACACTTGTTTGTATGTTTCTTTTAAGAAATCTTACTGAGAAAATTATTGAGAATGTAAACCACGAGGCACAGATGCCTCCAATATTCTGAATTGACATTACTCCCTGCTACAGAATATTGGAAGGTTTCCTTAATAACTCCTAATTGGAGCCTTGGTTCAGATAAACCTGACAGTCCCTTTAAGATGGCTTTGGTGGCTCAAGAACCTGCTGAGACTCTCTGATCTAGGTTGTTTGGCTTAAGGATTTGAGAAATCAAATAGAAGCAGCTGCACTAAGGATTTTGAGCAATTAGGTTCATGCAGATTCTGGAAGTTGCTTATTAGGTTTGTCACTTTCAATCCGTCTGGTATTTACGTGTTCAAGCCGAATTGCAGGTTGCTCAGCGGGGTCAGTGGTTTTCCTTTTACCTGCTAGACAGCACTGTACAACCTCGAAGGCTTATCTGCTGGAGGCAGGATGCATGGTTTGGCTGCTTCTTGCGAGGCACATGCATTTTTGATTTGACTGTGTGAGACAGCTCAGACACCTAGGAGTTCCAGTTTGGACCAGTTCAAGACTTAGATATCATTCCCAGGTTGTTCTGGGATTACTCTTTTAATTTTGAAATGTTCTTTCTCTGCTTTTTTTGTGCGATGCACAAAACCAAAAGTAAATGTTGTGGAGAGTGGACTCGTCTCTTTTACAGCATCATCTGTCTGGTGTGGATTCAGAATCTGTAGAGTTAATTAGATACAATCTCTGGAACGGGGCTTGACCCTTTCAAACTTCTGCTAAATTGGGGAATTCTCAATATCAAAGACTCTTAGAATGTGCTAATTAGTGTATGATTCTCCCTTCCATCTTTCTCCCCAATACCTATTTTTATAACACCAGCCTTCATTTGGACAGCAGAAGTTTGAATTCAAAGACATTCAGAAGGCTTCTATATGTGTACGTCACCCCTTCCTTTCCAATACTTCATTTCCCACCCTAATAACTTGTCAGTTCTCAGTTTCCAGTGCCATTTTGGATTGTATGTGGTTCATAATTTTATATCTCCTTTCTCCCTATCTGTGAAGTGGTGTGAGAATATGCTAAGACACACCATGCCATCTGGGATGAAAGCTTTCAAAACTCTGGTGATTTGTCTATTTTCTGCACTTATGACCTTGGCCTCTTGAGATTCTGAGAGGAATTTTTCCAGGAGGTGTGAATGAGTCTGAGCAAAAGCCCATTGGTTTTCCTTGGCTTCTTTCATTCACCTTACATCTTTTATACTCATGGGTTTAAATTTCTTCAAAGATGATGAACAGGGGCCACTGGGTTTCTTATGATGTATTCTAAAACAGTGTCAGGACAGAGACAGGGATTGATCGACGAAGATGAAATGACTGCCTATTCTCTTTCATCTTGGCAGTGAGAAGGTAGATCCAGCAAACACATGAGGTCCAGCCAGTGCATTTTGTCAAATGGTTCCTGTTTATGCCATCTTCACAGGGGTGGGGAGGAGAGGTGTAGATAGTGGAAGAAGAGGTACTTTTTCTGAGAGCAGTATTTGAAAGGGGCAAGGTAATTTTGCGAAACTGATGGACCATCATTGAAAATCTGGTTGGTAGCTTGTTTTCCCTGAAGGACTTCTTGATGCTTATGTGAGATCTACTTAGATGCCTCCTTTTATCCTTTTAACATTAATAATATAGAAGGAGGAGATGACTTAGGTTTAGGTTGTTGATAAACGAAAGAAAAAGGGTTGTTTCAGTGACATATTGAAGAGTTTAGAATTTGAAGGAGGAATAGCTAACATGAAGTAATGATTAGATTCTGTTCAGTCCTCTGAATTGCCAACAAAATATTGCACATCTTTATCTTCTGGTCTGCAGAGAGACCCCATCTCAAGAAATTCAAATAATAGGACTTACAAGACAGACATAATGGCATAGCCAGTTAAGGCTCACACTACACCATTCACACATGACCTACTTGGTGAAGGTAGACAATTGACTTCCCTAAGCTGTCCTTTAACCTCCACATATATGCTGTGGTTGACACACATGCATGCATGCGCACGCAGACACACAGACACACAGACACACAGACACACAATCTCTCTCTCTTCTCTCTCTCTCTCTCTCTCTCTCTCTCTCTCTCTCTCAAGTATACACACACATAGACATATAAACTCACACCCCATAACAAAATAAATAAATAAATAAATAATACATAAATAAATAAATACATAAATAAATGTAATTAAAAATTAGAAAGATACTAAAATAATTATTATAATGGTAACAAAAATATTCAATGGAGGTTGTCTTTTTAAAAAACAATGTGAGAACAATTGTATATTTATAGGCAAACAGGAAATGAAAACTAAGAAAGGAAGGACTAGAGGGCAGAAGATTATCTAGCCAACCTACATAATATACCTCATACAAAAAATTCACAATGAATCACTGGCTTTAGTGTTGCACATAAAATATCAATTATGTTAGAGTAAAACATGGGAGAACACCCAGAGGAAAGCAAGAACAAGGGAGTATCAATCATGGTATAAAAACTATAGTACTTGGAAGGAAGACTCAATAAACTGTGCTTTCTAAAAGTTGAAGATTTCTGTTCTGTGAAAGACCTGATCAGGAGAGTGAGGAGATAAACTGAGAGTGTCTGGAAGATCACCTTTGTAAACTCTAAGTCCATGGAGAACTTATGTCTAGAACTTTCAAAACTCAACAGTAAAATCAAAACAAAGCAACAGGTTCTCCCAAACAAAAAGCACAAAGATAAATAATGATAATAATGATGATGATGATAATATAGTGGGCAAAAGACAAGAAGAAGGCATACACATGTCCCATAAGCACATGAATGTTTGTTTTACATCACTAACCGATAGAAAAATCCAAGTGTAACTATACATTTATCAGAATGACTCAATGAGAAATCAAATACTGGCAAGGAGACAAAGAAAGTTAGTTGCTTATATATGGCTTTGGATATGAAATGATAAAGCTAGCCTTAAAAATCTTATGTTATTCAGACTCTACTTAGGAAATTGCACTACTTGATATTTATTCCAAAAATGAAGACTATAGTAATATAGAAACCCAAACCAGAATATTGATAGAGTCTTTTTACTTATCACAAACTTGGCACAACTCAGATGGGCATCAGAGAAAAGAAGGTTAACAAACTGTGGTATATCCATACCATGGGGTAGTACTCAGTAATGAAAAGGTAGTACTCATTAAGGCTATGTTCAACAGCCTTGAAGAATACCTAGGAGTGTATCCAGCAATTATGTGTGTATGTGTGTGTGGGGGTGCATGTGTATGTGGGTGCGTGTGTGTGTGTTGTGTGTGTGTGTGTGTGTGCCTGAGGTTGATATCAAGAATCTTCCTAGATTACTCTTCACATTTTCCATTTCAGAGTCTCACTTGAATTCAAAGCTTTCCAGTAAAGGCTTTTCTAGTTAGCTAGCTAGCTTACTCTGGAGAAACTTATGTATCCACCTCCTGAGCATGGGAATTACAGGTGCATGCAATTTGCATTCAGCATTGAGGTGCTAGGAACCATTTGTGAAGTATTTTTCCCATTAAGCCACTTCTCTAGCCTCTCGGATGTCTTGTATTAACATAATTAAAATGACACCACAATTTTCCCTGAACTTGGGATGGGTTTTTAGCCCTACTTAATAGTTTAAAATATTCTACATACCAATGCAGTAAATACACCTGAGATAACCACTGTATGAGATTAGGAACTGAGAACCCTGAATGTTTGACCCAAGGTCAACTGGTTGGCAGAAAACTCAGTTTGCTGGCCAGCAGCATCACAAAAGAGTATTTTATCCAATGCCACTTGTTTGATAAAAGATCCAAATTCAAATTTTCAGTAAGATTTATGCTAAGCACATATTACTTTTACATCCTTGTAAAGTGTGAAAAAAATCCAAACCAACAACCAACACCAACCAACAAACAAACAACTAATCAGCCAACCAACCAAACAACTAATCAACCAACCAAACAACCAACCAAAACAACCAACAACCAACCAACCTAAACAAACAAACAACAAACAACCAAACAAAAAAAAATCAAGCCCTTATAAGTCAGTCTCCCATGGATGAGATATTGGGGAAAGACCAATATCTTCACATGAAAGAGATGGTCTTAGCCCTTACATGTAACAGGGATCAGTGAGGAGGACATATATTTTCTCACTACTGTTTGCCATTTGTACTTCAGGAAAGAAGAAGAAAATATGACTTGAAAAATGGTCTCTCCTTACTCTTTCCTCCAGCTCTCCCAACCTCCTCATAGTCTTATCTAATTTGTGAGTAAAGGTTTTAATGAGACCATTAATTGTACTACATTATTTGGTATGTAAATGTCCCTTTGTAATGGAGTGAATTAATCAAATTTTAGCTGGAAATTTCTACCTCCTAATATTTCATGGCTTTAATGGACTCATTTGTTGGCTTTTGTTCTTGCCGTTTCAGCACCCCCTATTAGCTCCATGATGGGAATGAGTATAAAGGAAGATTGAGCTTAACTCTAATGTGAAAAAAAATCACTGTAAAGGAATTTTCTATTGTTTTATATGGTAGATGTCTAATAACTTCTAACACTGAACTGCAGCTTTCTTAGCCCAACTCCAAACCCTGTGCAGTTTGGTCACCTCTTACAGTCTTCTCTATGGCTTGCCAAGTTTCTACCCTTAGTAATAAAGCCCAAACTGTTTTCTCTCAATGGGACCCAAGAAACTTGCCAACTTTAACCATTACTTCATTTGCCTGACTGCTTCCTCATTATTTGTGAAACTCGCTTATCATTATAGTATAATTTTAAAGTTTTGTTTCTATTTTTATTTATGTGTGTTTGCCCTATGTATGCTAGTGCACACAGGGGCATAATGAGCAGTTGAATCTTCTAGAGCTGTATTACTGGTAACTGGGTGCTATGGACTGAACTCTGCTCCTCTGAAGAGCGCAAGCAATCTTAGTCACCAAGCCATTTCCAGCTCCCTATATCCCTATAGTTTTGATGCCACATCCCACAAGGTCTTCACTTGTGACTACAGATCATCCAACCCATGGCCAGACTCTGGATCAGTGACTGTCATTTCTGTTTGTCCTAACTAAAGTGTGGACATGCTCCCTCATGTTGCACTTCTTTCTTGGAATTTCTTCAAAGGGTGGGGGATCTCCATCTCCTGCTTGCTCAGGCTTCAATGTTGGTGCACTGTTAGGCTTCTCCCTCTTCTCTTGTTTGATCCATAAGGCATCCTGACAGCTTTCTCTGTACATTATCTCTAGGCTTTGAGCACTTCGATTCACTTACATCCCAATGCTCTCATGTTTGACAACTCTGTCTCTGGTATGGATCACTACAGGACTCTCTTCCTTCTGGTCTCCTGGCCTCAGTCCTTACTCATAATGGATCAAACCTGAATTGTTTTTGGCAGTCTCATGGTTTCAGTGCTGGTTCTGAAGCAGTTGGGGCTATGAAACCTTTACAGGATGGTGTCTGACATGAAGAAGTAGGTTCCTGTTGGTGGACCTTTAAAAGTTGTATCCATCCTTGATTCCACCCTTATTCTTTGCCTCCCTCCATTCTTCTGTGATGGGTGAGCAGCTCTGTTATGCTTTCTCTGCTTTGACTGTTCCCCGTGGTGAAACCATGGGTGAAGATAAACTCCATTCTGTACCGTGTTTCAGTTCAATGTTTTCATCGGTGTCTCAAGAATTACTAATACAAATTTCATCCAGTCCTTTTCAAAGGCCAAGACAGAATGATGAGGTTACATGCATGAGGTGGTAATGTCACTAACCTGCTTAAAACTCTTGAGAGGCTTCTCAACTTGCCTTTAGTACACTCCTGTCTTCACAATGGCTACCTACCCTTGGCTCCCATTCCTTCCTCAACATCCTTCTGTCTGGTCCAGTTACATTCATTGCTGTGTTCTGTTGGCCATGTGAAAGTAACTCTTGCTTCAGACTGTGCCTGTCCTGTGTTCCTTCAGTCTGAAAGCAGTGTCACAGATGGTGTCTCATATTAACACCCTCCTTACTCTCTTGACTTACACATTGAAAACCTTCATCCTGGCCTCTCATCTATTGCTCTGTTTCCTTCTTTTGTTTATCTTTAGCAATCTTCTTGCTTCCACTTAGTATATAGTTGACTGAACAATATTTTTTTTAGTGTTCTGGTATCTCTTTCTTCTATTATGCTCTCTGACTGGTAGGCAGGCAGATTTTTGATCCTTTCTTATTATGTCACTATATTAGTTACTTTTCTATTGCTGCAATAAAACCATGACCAAAGTAGCTTATAATAGAACCAGTTTATTTGGGTTTATAGTTCTACAGGATAGAATCAATGCTTGTGGAAGAAAAAATATAGTAGAGCAGGGAGCTGGGGGCTCATACTTGAACCACACACAAAGCGAGAGAATGAACAGGGAGTTGCACGCATCTTTAAACTTTCCAAGTCTGCCTTTTCTTAAATACTTAATGCAACAAGACCATGCCTCTTTAAACTCCCAAACAGTACCATCAATTGAGGACCAACTATTCAAACAGCCAAGACTATAGGGAATGTTTCTCATTCAAAGCATCACTGTTGCTATGTTTTTAGTACCTGGGCCAGTGCTTAGTATGTAATGGACATACAACAGGTATCTTTCTATGAACAGAATTGATGATTTCTGTCTTGGCTTTCATGACTCTCCATCTTTCTCATGCCCTCTATTTCCTTCTTGGCTCTTTATCTTTCTTTGTCATAATATGGTATCTTCCTGAAGCTTTTCCTAAGGGATGCCATCTTCTTCTTAAGCCTATTCCTTCTCTTATTCCTTTCTGTTAACAATCCTCTTCCCTTTGTCATAGTCCCTGCCTCTGGTGACTTCTACTCTTGACTTTATCATAGTCTCAAATGATAATTAGGGTGTTATATAGGGCAAGATAATAGATTACATCTGACAGTGGAATTTCATTATTGCTTTTCATGAAGACCTTTAACTTTTGCCACATATTATACAAACAATCTCTACATCTTTGTTCCTTCTTTTAATAACTTTTTAGGAACCAGAATCACATATGGTGGTTTGGGCTTGTGCCCATTCTTCCTTTTGTTTATCCATTCCCATATGATTTTATCAAAGATATTTGTCTCAGTTTCTTTTCGCATGGCATGATAAAAGACCCAAGAGAAGTAACTTAAGGGAGAAAGGGTTTATTAAGACAGTCAAGAGACTAGTGCCAACCACAATGGGTGGGCTTTTGTTTTTTTTTTTAGTTATTCTTAATTAACACAATGAAGATATCTCCCTACAGACATACTTGTAGACCATCACCCAGGTGATTCTAGATTCTGTAAGGTAATTAACATTAACTTTTGTTCTCATTATATCCCAGGTTCTATACATGGTCTCTGAGTATATATGAAGGCAGTGTAGAAATGGAGATGGTATTAAAACAACCAGAAAACCTTCGAAGATTCCAGTTATTAAATATTGATGCTACTTCTAAAACACCAATTAGGAGACTTCTCAGGTAGTATAGAAAGAAATGAGGGAAGCTTCTAAATACAGGGTTATATGATTGGTTATAGAAATTCCAACAAGGGGGCTGGATGCTGCTCAGTGATTGCCTCACAGTTACAAGGCCCTGGGTTCAATTCTCAACACCATAACATATGCATACACATACAAATATAAAGAATCCAGATACTTAGTAGAAGATTCATAAATAATAATATTCATTAAGTTTATTAAATACACATTAGCATTTAATGTGCAAATGCATGAAGTAACTGGATATTTTTTAACTTTAGCAAGAAATGACTTATTAAAAAATTCAAGTTTTGAGGTTGTTAGAGATTCTTCCAGGCTCTTCATCTGGAACTCTGAACCAATTTGTTTAGCCTTAACAGTTCAGCCCTTATATTCTTAGCTAAAAATGGGAATACTGGGGAAACATTTCATAGGATCCTTCTTAAGGATCGAATGAGATAGTCCACATCAAATGAAGTATATACAATCAGGCACATACTAAGTGCTCAATAAAAAATATCCTACTTACACTAAAAGCAATGTTAAATGCTACAGTCTAAGGAGTAAAAATGGATACATCTAACAAATTGGCATATCAATCAAATATACAGAGATAAGTGGAAATTTCCACTTCAGCTACATTATACCTACTGCTTCTGGCACATACATATATAGAGAGAAAATGCCTACAGAGAAGAGGTTCAGTGTGACAGCCAGTTAGCTTACTCTGTTGGAACAGCAGGACTCATTACAGAATCCCGGAAATAGAAATGCACAACTCTTTGCCTGTGCATCTCTCTTTCTCAGAAATGGTCCATGCTGCATTAAACATGGGTAGAAAGGTCACTTAGAGTCATTCTAATTATTGTGCTGTCAGATGGTAGCAGGTAACAATTTTCCCTGCCAAAATTTCTTAGTTTTTCTGTAAAGAAGGAGAGAAAGTGTGGATGTTCACTGGATCAATGCTGGGTGCCTGTGGACCTTTCTGTCTACTAGTATGGAGAACATGATTAAAACGTGGGTGCTTTTAAGGTGCCTTTGAAGCTCTTTCTGAGAAGTGTCTTCTTGAATAACTGCAAGTCTTGTGCTATATATCAGAAAAGGGGCTCTATTAATACGTAACAGGAAAATGGCTATCATTTCAACATAGAACATATTAAGAGCACGGGTCATGGCTGTCTACAGTCTCATATACAATGCAAACTTTGAGTTTTGTTTTCTTATTCATAGAAAAATATTTATTCCAATAAGAAAAGATTGACTGTGACTCAGGTTCTTGAGTGTCTGTAGACTGACATTAAAATAATGCAAGAGAGTAGTACTGTGATTCTACTTTGGATTTTCAGCTCCATTTGTACCTTTAGTTATGTATGTTTAGAATGTAGATTCACATTCCTGTGTGTCCAGTATCCTAGCTTCATTTCTGTTGTGGTGCTAAAATGCCCTGTTTACTTCAAGGAGAAGTAAACATCTACTTTACTCACAACTCCAGGTTATAGTCCACCATTCCAGAAAAGTCAGTATAGGAACTTGAGGCTGCTGGCCAGATCCGCAGCCCAGAACAGAAAGAGTATAAATGCATGTATGTTTATCTGTGCTATACCTTCTCTTTCTAACTTAAATAGTTTAGGACCCAAATCCAGGGAATGGGGCAATGGTTAAGTCTTCTCACCTCAATAAGTCAATCAAGACAATCCCTGTGGCAACCCATTAGGTAAGCATGGTATAGCAATGTCTCATTGAGACTCTCTCCCCAGTGAGTGTAGATATTGGTAAGTTGGCAAAAACAAACATTACATCTGGAAAGCGTTGGACATTTGTTTGATAAGTTGTTTGGGACTCAAGTTTTTAACACATAAGAGACATACAGCAAATCCTCTTTGGTTGCATGGTTAGGAGAAGTGATTCACTCTACATTACCATGTGAGCATGTTTGATAGGTTTGACATAAAACAAAGCTCTATTAGCTCATTTCTCCGTCTTAGTTATTGCTTTTTTATTATTTATTTACATTTTATTATTTAAGTTTTATTAAACCCACCAGACTTTTATTGTGTTATTTCATTTTAAAAGATGAAATTTATTAAAAAGGACTGAGTCTAATATTTAGAGAATGTCTTCTATGGCATCTTAGAACCTTATGTCTTTGCCTAGCTGGGAAGAGTCAAAGGCATCAGGGTCTTCACCTACAATTCTACCATTTAATAACAAAATTTACCAAAGTAAAATGACTCTATGATGTTGAATTTATCCTTTTGTGAAACCTTTTTTAAAGCCAATATTTGAAAAATCATTATTTTGAGATTCTTTTATTTATCTTTATTTCTTGTCTTTGATAGAAAAAAGGAGTAAAATGAAGAGATAATGATGCTCGAAGCAGCCTTTTTGCTGGGGCAGACTACTAACTAGTCTGCTCCCATAAAGACACCGTATCCTGACCTATCCTAGAGGAACTACTATACTCAGAGCAGCAGAGGAACCACTGTACTCAGAGAAGCGAAGGATCCAGAGCAGTTGAAAAAACTGGACTCCCAGGGGCTCTAACACATCCAGGATCATAGGATTTCAGGATCCCAGAGGGAACCCAGAGTCCCAGGAGCTCTTTCACCCAGGATCTCATGACCACATGATTACAGAGACAGCTGGACTCTGAGGAGTTCTGACACAACCAAGATAACTAGAAAGACAGGTTCCAGTCAGAGACAGTGAGTGCATGTAGCACTAGATATAACCAGATGGCAAAAGGCAAGTTCAAGAACATAAGCAACAGAAACCAAGGTTACCTGACATCATCAGAACCCAGTTCTTCCACCATAGCAAGACCCAGACACCAGAAAAGCAAGAGTCAACTTGAAAATCACTTCTCATGTTGATGATGGAGGAATTTAAGAAGGATATAAATAACTCCCTTAAAGAAATACAGGAGAACACGGATAAATAGGTAGAAGCCCTTAAAGAGGAAACACAAAAATCCCTTTAAAGAATTACAAGAAAACACAACCAAACAGATGAAGGAATTAAACAAAACTCTCCAGGATCTAAAAATGGAAATAGAAACAATAAAGAAATTACAAAGAAGAATACCCTGGAGATAGAAAACTTAAGAAAGAGATCAGGAGTCATAGACACAAGATCACCAACAGAATACAAGAGATAGAAGAGAGAATCTCATGTGCAGAGGATATTGGGAAAACATTGTACCAATTGTCAAAGAAAATGAAAATGCAAAAATCTCCTAATCCAAAACACCCAGAAAATCCAGGACACAATGAGAAGACCAAATCTAAGGATAATAGGTATAGATGAGAGTGAAGATTCCCAACAATAAAGGGCTAGTAAATATTTTCAACAAAATTATAGAAGAAAACTTGCCTCACCTAAAGAAAGAGATGTGCATGAACATACAAGAAGCCTACAGAACTCCAAATAGACTAGACCAAAAAAGAAATTCCTCCCATCACATAATAATTAAAACATCAAATGCACAAAACAAAGGAAGAATATTAAAAGCGATAAGGGGAAAATGTCAAGTAATATATAAAGGCAGACATGTAAGAATTACACTAGACTTCTCACCAGAGACTATAAAAGCCAGAAGATCCTGGACTGATGTCATACAGACCCTAAGAGAATACAAATGCCAGCCCAGACCATATACCAGCAAAACTCTCAATTACTATAGATGGAGAAACCAAGATATTCCATGACAAAACCAAATTTACACAATATCTTTCCACTAATCCAGTCCTACAAAGGATAATAGATGGAAAACTCTAACACAAGGAGGGAAAATACAACCTAGAAAAAGCAAGAAAGTACTCTTTCAACAAACCCAAAAGAATATATCCACACAAACATAATTCACCTCTAATAACAAAAATAACAGGAAACAATCACTTTTCCTTAATATCAATGGACTCAATTCTCCAATAAAAAGACATAGACTAACAGACTGGAATACTAAACAGGACCCAGCATTTTGCTGCATACAAGAAACTCACCTCAGTGACAAAGAGGATACTACCTCAGAGTGAAAGGACTGGAAAACAATTTACAAGCAAATGGTACCAAGAAACAAGCTGGAGTAGCCATTCTAATATCAAAAAAATCGACTTTCAACCAAAAGTTATCAAATAAGATAAGGAAGGATCTTTCATACTCATTAAAGGAAAAATCTACCAAATGAACTCTGAATTCTGAATATCTATGCTCCAAATGCAAGGGTACCCACATTCATAAAAGAAACCTTGCTAAAGCTCAAAGCATACATTGCACCTCACACAATAATAGTGGGTGACTTCAAACCCTACTCTCAGAAATGGACAGATCATGGAAACAGAAACTAAATAGAGACACAGTGAAACTAACAGAAGTTACGAACCAAATAGATTTAACAGATATCTATAGAACATTTCATCTTAAAACAAAAGAATATACCCTTTTCTCAGCACCTGATGGTAACCTTCTCAAAAATAGGTAATATAATTGGTCATAGAACAGGTCTCAATGTATACAAAAACATTGACATAATCCCTTTCATCCTATCAGATCAATCTGGACTAAGGCTGGTCTTCAATAATGATAAAATCAATGGAAAGCCCACATACACATGGAAACTGAACAACGCTCTACTCAATGATTATTTGGTCAAGGAAGAAATAAAGAAAGAAATTAAAGACTTTTTGGAATTTAATGAAAATGAAGGCACATCATACCAAAACTTGTGGGACACAATGAAAGCAGTGCTAAGAGGAAAACTCATAGTTCTAAGTGCCTACAAAAAGAAACTGGAGAGAGCATATGCTAGCAGCTTGACAACACACCTGAAAGCTCTAGAACAAAAAGAAGCAAATACACCCAAGAGGAGTAGATGGCAGGAAATAATCAAAATCTGGGCTGAAATAAACTAAGTAGAAACAAAAAGAACTATACAAAGAATCAACAAAACCAGGAGCTGATTCTTTGAGAAAATCAACAAGCTAGATAAACCCTTAGCCAGACTAACCAGAGGGTACAGAGACAGTATCCAAATTAATAAAATCAGAGCTGAAAAGGAAGCCATAACAACAGAAATTGAGGAAATTAAAAAAATCATCAGATCCCACTACAAAAGCCTATACTCAACAAAACTGGAAAATCTGGATGAAATGGACAATTTTCTAGACAGATAGCAGGTACTAAAGTTAAATTGGAGCAGATAAAACATCTAAACAGTCGTATATCCCATACAGAAATAGCAGCAGTCATTAAAAGTCTCCCCACCAAAAAAAGCCCAGGACCAGATGGTTTTAGTGCAGAATTCTATCAGACCTTTAAGGAAGACCTAATACCAATTCTCTTCAAACTATTCCACAAAATAGAAACAGAAGGAACACTACCCAATTCATTCTATAAACACAATTATTCTCATATCTAAACCTCACAAAGACACAACAAAGAAAGAGAACTTAAGATGAATCTCCCTTATGGATATTGATGCAAAAATACCCAATAAAATTCTTGCAAACTGAATCCAAGAACACATCAAAACAATCATCCACTATGATCAAGTAGGCTTTATGCCAGGAATGTATGGATGGTTCAACATAAGGAAATCCATCAACGTAATCTACTATATAAACAAACTCAAAGGAAAAAAACCACATGATCATCTCACTAGATGCTGAGAAAGCATTTGACAAAATTCAACACCCCTTCATGGTAAAAATCCTGGAAAGAATTCAAGGCCATACCTAAACATAGTAAAAGCAATATACAGCAATCCACTAGCCAACATCAAAGTAAATGGAGAGAAGCTTGAAGCAATCCCACTAAAATCAGAGACTAGAAAAGGCTGCCCCTCTCTCCCTACCTATTCAATATAGTATTTGAAGTCCTAGCCAGAGCAATTAGACAACAAAGAAAGTCAAAGGGATATAAATAGGAAAGAAAGAAGACAAAATATCACTATTTGCAGAGGATATGATAGTATACGTAAGTGACGCCAAAACTTCGACCAGAGAACTCCTAAACCTGATAAACAACTTCAGCAAAGTGGCTGGATATAAAATTAATTCAAATAAGTCAGTAGCCTTCCTCTATTCAAAAGATAATCAGGCTGGGCAGTGGTGGCACACGCCTTGAATCCCAGCACTTGAGAGGCAGAGGCAGGCAGATTTCTGAGTTTGAGGCCAGCCTGGTCTACAGAGTAAGTTCCAGGACATCCAGGACTATATAGAGAAACCCTGTCTCAAAAAAAAAAAAAAAAAAAAAAAAAAGACAATCAGACTGAGAAAGAAATTAGGGAACACCTTTCACAAAAGTCACAAATAATATAAAGTACCTTGGTGTGAATCTAACCAAGCAGGTGAAACACTTGTATGACAAGAACTTCAAGTCTCTGAAAAAAAGAAATTGAAGAGGATCTCAGAAGATGGAAAGATCTTCAATGCTCATGGATTGGCAGGATTAATACAGTGAAGATGGTCATCTTGCTGAAAGCAATCTACAGATTCAATGTAATCCCCATCAAAATTCCAACTCAATTCTTCATAGAGATATAACGAGCAGTTTGCAAATTCATTTGGAATAACAAAAAACCCAGGAAAACTATTCTCAAACAATAAAAGAACTTCTGAGAGAATCACCATCCCTGACCTAAAGCTGTACTACAGAGCAATAGTGATAAAAACTGCATGGTATTGGTACAGAGATGGGCAGGAAGATCAATGGAATAGAATTGAAGACCCAGAAATGAACCTACACAACTATGGTCATTTGATCTTTGACAAAGGAGCTAAAACTGTCCAGTGGGTAAAGAACAACATTTTTAACAAATGGTGCTGGTTCAACTGGAGGTCAGCATGTAGAAGAATGATAAGAATGAAAATCAATCCATTCTTATCTCCTTGTACAAAGCTCAAGTCCAAGTGGATCAACGATCTCCACATAAAACCAGATACATTGAAACTAATAGAAGAGAAAGTGGGGAAAAGCCTCAAATACTTGGGCACAGAGGAAAAGTTCCTGAACAGAACACCAATGGCTTATGTTCTAAGATCAAGAATTGACAAATGGGATCTCATAATATTGCAAAACTTCTGTAAAGCAAAGGACACTGTCAATAGCACAAAACACCAACCAACATGTTGTGAAAAGATCTTTACCAATCCTGCATCTGATAGACAGCTAGTATCCAATATATACAAAGAACTCAAGAAATTAGACTCCAGACAATCAAATGACCCTATTAAAAATGGGGTACAGAGCTAAATAAACAATTCTCAACTGAGGAAACTCGAATGGCCGAGAAGCACCTAAAGAAATGTTCAACATCCTTAGTCATCAGGGAAATGCAAATCAAAACAACCCTGAGATTCCACCTCACACCAGTCAGAAAGGTGAAGATCAAAACCTCAGGTGATAGAATATGCTGGCAAGGATGTGGAGAAAGAGGAACACTCCTCCACTGATGGTGGGATTGCAAACTTATACAACCACTCTGGAAATCAGTCTGGTGGTTCCTCACAAAATTGTACATAGTATTACCTGAGGATCGACTATACCACTCCTGGGCATATACCCAAAAGATGCTCCAACATATAACATAGACACATGCTCTACTATGTTCATAGCAGCCTTATTAATAATAGCCAGAAGCTGGAAAGAACCGTGATGTCCTTCAACAGAGGAATGGATACAGAAAATGTGGTACATTTACACAATGGAGTATTACTCAGCTATTAAAATCAATGAATTCATGAAATTCTTAGGCAAATGGATAGAACTAGAAAATATCATCCTGAGTGAGGCAACCAAATCACAAAAGAACATACATGATAGGCACTCACTGATAAGTGGATATTAGCCCCAAAGCTTGCAATACCCAAGAAACAACTCACAGACCACATTAAGCTCATGAAGAAGGAAGACCAAGTAGGGGTACTTCTGTCCTTCTTAGAAGGAGTAACAAAATACTCAAAGGAGAAAATATGGAGACAAAGTGTGGGACAGAAATTGAAGGAGGGGCTGTCCGGATACTGCCCCACCTGGTACCCATCCCATGTGCAGTCATGAAAGGCAGACCAGTAGCCTGATATAGCTGAGTCCTTAGAGATCTGCCAGAGCCTGACATATACAGAGGTGGATGCTTGCAGGTAGCCACTGAACTGAAAAAGGAGTTCCCAATGGAGGAGTTAGAAAGAAGACTGAAGGAGCTGAAGGGGTTTGCTGCCCCATGGGGAGAGCAACAATAGCAACCCACCAGAGCTCCCAGGATCTAAATCACCACCCTGGGAGTACACAGGGAGGTACCCATGGCTCCAGCTGTCCTTGTAAGGGAGGATGGTCTTGCTGGGCATAGATGGGAGAGGAGGTCCTTAGTCCTATGAAGACTGGATGCCCCAGTGTGGGAGAATTCAAGGGCAGGCAGGTGGAGTTGGTGGGGGCATACTCTCATAGAAGAAGGAGGAGTGGTAAAGGGTTTCTAGGTGGGGGATGGGGAAAGGAGATAACATCTGAAATGTAAATAAATAAAATATCCAATAAAAAATGGGAAAAATGATGCTTGAAACATTATCTACATAATAGTGCCTGCTAAAGGTCTCAATTAATTTAATGTTTATGAAGCATCAGCTTGGTGTCAAGAGAGGGCTTCCTGGATAAGATATTAGTATAGATATCTCAAGGATTTTATCAGCAGACTGCAGCTCATGAGAACAAAGAACCAGAGGGTCCTCTCATAGGCAGCCATACTTCCTGCTACAGATAGTCAGGGAAAGGATAGACATGGGTTGGCCACATGTCACTTTCTAAGTAGAGTGCATCACAATCAGGGCATGGAGAAATGGGAGTCTTGACAAGCCTACAGTTCATTAAAGAATCTGGACTTCATGCTAAAGGCATTGAAGTTTTGTTTGTTTTAGTTGATAAAATAAACATTACACTAAATTGACAATTTCAGTCATAACTGACATGTGTAATGGGGTATAATACTGGAAGTTCCACCCCTAATGACTTACTTCTGTCATTGGGACCGCACTGCCAAAGGCTCCAGCTTTGGAAACAAACATTCTGACTATTTAGATTCAAGCTGTAATATACCTGCTCTCATCTGCTCCCCAAAGACCAGGCAGTGAGTTTGGTAAACCAATATCAGTCTCTCACCATTTAACAATCCCTGAAAAGTTCCTCTGGGCATACATATATGGGGATGACTAGAGTTAAAAAAAAATACTACACCATATCCTGCCATTTTGATCTTGGCCATATATGCAGATGAATAAATGGTAACCGGGACCAATAGAGGTGGTTGTTCACCAAGCTTCAGAGAGACTTTATTCAAAGGAGCAAAAAGACAGAAGGAATCCACATGTTAATTTGAGGTGAGAATATAGAATATGGTTTAGACATACCATTGTTTCCTGCCTGCCCCCGTGCAAAGGCGCCTGTGGCTCATGCCTCTGCTGTCACTCCTTCTCTGCTATGATTGGCTAAAATCATGACGCAAAATAGCATGTCCTGCTTGACACTGCTTCTGTCAGAGTATTTCGTCACAGTAAGTAGAAAAGTAACAAGTGCAGAAAGCACAGCTGACGTTAGGAAGCTTTGTAAGTAGGTGGGAGGTGAAGATGGTCACGGCCAAGAAGGCTGTCCCTTGTCGAGAACTACAAAAGCACACTTGAAGAAATTTTGAGAAAGGTGCTCAATGATGTTATGGACAATGGCATTCTAGCAATTGCTGCCAAGGAAGATTAAGAAAAGGATAACTCTCAGGTCATTAACTGAGTTGTGAGAGGGCATATAGAATGGAGTAGTTGATGGGGCAGAAACATGAACAGAAGATAGGAAGAAGAGGGACCACAAAGTGAGGAAGAAACGTGGTGAGAGCCACTCTGTGCACAAGCTCAGGAATGTGGCTGCTTGCATGCAATAAATTAGAAAATTGTCCTAATACATCTTTGGGACAGAGTTCAGAACAGCAGAGATGCCGACATTTCACAAACAACAATTGGAGGTTACTGGTACAGGTCCAGCTACTTCGACTACTTTAATCATAGTGTTTTAACTGAATTGTCTACTCCATGAAACAAACAGATCCCACTGGCTTCCTGTGTGAACAGAAGGTAAAATTTTGTTTCAGGCATAGGAACCCAGATTACAAAATGACTCATGAATACGTTAGCATGAAAGTAAGAACACCAACACAAGCAGTTTGGGACAGTAGGATTCTTACAGCTTACTTGGCAAACCCCAAAGGTTAGAAATGAACCAGCAGCTACCTGTATTCAGGGAAACACAGGGACATTGGATTATGCTGCTTAAAAACAGTCAGAATGAAGATTTTCTTCTCGATGATATAAATGAGCACAAATGGCTGAAAACTATTTCTAGCGCAGACACTGCAGGAAACCTCATTTAGTCATATTTTAGAATGGATATACTATGCAAACAAGTATAATTTCTGTATGAGACAATTCTTCGTCTATTGAATGTGTCTGGATGGAGTTTTTGAAACACACTGGATATGATATATTGAATAGATCTTAATGCAAGTGAAAAGATCTGCACAAAAGTAACTTGACTCATTTGTCTGCTCTGTTGGAGAACTCCCATTGACAACCCAGTTCCTGTAACCTTGACCTTGGGGGACTCAGAGCTGAGTCTGGGAAGAAGCAATCAGTGGCTTTCGAAGCTGTGATCAAATTTCAGTTTTCTCCAGCAGGTCCCCTACAGACATTTAAATAATATTGCCTTGCTTGCATGAGTCCATGGAGGACAAACAATGACTGCATTTTCAAAGTTTCATATCATCTGTCTACCTCCTGCTATGTTTTTATAGGTTCTTCAGAATTTAAGTTCATAAGGTCATTTTTTTTTCAGCTGAGGCATCTCTCACTCTAAAACTCTTGTTTGTACAAAATTTATTTTCAATCCCAAGTAGCCTGTCTTTATTAATTCCTCAGGAGGTTGCGTAACTGTCTACACCTTCATATTTACCTGGTGACAATTCTGTGTGTCATAAAGTATAGGCATGAATGGAAAATGCCATGCTTGTACTAATTTGTAAGATATTCTATAGGGGCCTGGAATCTTCTGATTTTCTCCTTTTAATTCTGTGATATGACGTGACGTGATGTGACGTGATGTGATGTGAGTGATGTGGTGTGTGTGTGTGTGTGTGTGTGTGTGTGTGATGTGAATAATTTCCAGTTCATGATATGTTGTGAATTTGACATTGACTGTCCCTAAAAGGTCATTGTCTAAATGTTATGGCATCACTGAAGCTTTAGCATGTAAGGCTTCACAGAAGGAAGTAAAACTGCTGTGGTTGAGCCCTTGAAGGAAGTAATTAGACCTCATATCTTCTCTCTTTATTTTGTTTCTTGGCTCCTATGAGGTGAGTACTTTACTCTACCATGGGTCCTAAATCATCGAAGTGGGGCCAATCATCGAAGCCTCTGAAACTGTGAGCCCAAATAGACCTTTCTTCCTCATAGTTTGCCTCTGGTGTTTTGTAATGAAGATGGAAATCTGAGAAACAAATTATATATATGCTCCCTCTATGACAAGATAAATTATAATTTCTGAGAAGTCAGAAAATAATTTCATGTATTTGAAAACTCATATCTATCTATCTATCTATCTATCTATCTATCTATCTATCTATCTATCTATCTATCTATCTATCCATACATACATACATGTAGTTTCATATGTTTAGAAGTGCCCTTACTTCTCCCAAATCATTACTGTCAGATTTGACTCCACATTGAACACCATTTATGGCCTTAGCACCCATAATGCACCTCTCTTCTCTGAATGCCAGTTATTGCACTTGGCTGAATGAAATTCAGGAAAGTAACCATGTAGAATTTCCTGTCTAAGGATATTTTCAACAGCAACAACTACAACAACAATAGCAACAAATCATATCAGAGATGGTCAGTGGCAGATGGAAGGTGAGAGCCAGAATGACTTTGACTCATAGCAACTTACTCCATCTTCTAATAAAAAGTGTGGGTACTTTATCTTCTCCACATCTTTTAATGTGATGCTGTTTCCAATGTAGGCAATGGAAGTCTCCTCTACCATATGGTGATTAGGCAAACCTAAAAACACCTGGTAGCATATTTACATCTCAGTAGATGGATAAGAAATGACTTAAGCAATTTACAGAATCTTAATAACTTCTGTTGTTGCACAACATTGTAGGAATGATTCCCTTCCCTGAGTACTTCAAGAATTCTGTGTGCATGTGCATGTTTAGGAGTGTGTGTGTTTGTGTGTGTGTGTGTGTGTGTGTGTGTGTGTGTGTATGGTCCAAGGTCAAAGTTGGATGTCTTCCTCAATCACTTTCCACATTATTATTATTATTATATTTACCACTATTATTAACAATTATTATTTTAAAGGTCTCTCATTGAACTTAGCTTACATATTCAGATACATTGGCAGGCCAGTGAGCATCTCAGATCCCATCTTCCTGCCATCACCTGGATTATAGGTGTGTCCATCATGCCCAACTTCTGCTTATGGGTACTGTGGATTGAACTCGTATTCTCTTGCTTGCCTCTAAGCACTTTACCGACTGGGCTACATCCTTCTCCTCCAAACTTGAGAATTTTATTGGAAGAAGTATCAAACGTGATTTGTCAGATAAGTATTAAAGATTTATGAGATGTTAATTCTTCCACAAAAGCTCTTCTCCTTGACATCCAGATTCCAATATGAAATTGTTATAAAATCAAGTGCTCCTTGTAAATAATAGAAAATATTCAGTATAAATAATGTGTACACAGTCTCCCCATCCGTCTTAGATGTCCTTTGGAAGTAGGGTGGTTTTTGTTTGATTGTTTGTTTAATTAGAAGAACAAATGGACAAAAACAGTGATGTTTTCTGAAATTCCAACTTTTCATGAGGTTAATTGGAGCTGTCAGCCTTGCCTGGCATCTCCCTCTTTTGCTGACTCTTCTCACATTTTGTTTTTGAAGACAACTGGCAGAGTGTGCTTCAGCACACGTCTCTCTCAAATAATTCATGGGCTACCTGGTGATAAAAGTTCTTCAGAACAGTGAAAATCCCAAGTATTGCTAAATCTTGAAAAAAAAAAAAGTGTTCTCTCCTGAACAGATTTTATTCATTAGTTACAGTTACTTTTCTTTTACTGACACATTTAACAAATGCAGAATATGTGTAACATGTACCATATGCTCATTGAATTGTATGGATGGATAAGGCAGCCGCCTAAAGTGATGAAGGAACTAAAATTCACAAACGAGTAGAGAAATCCAAACATGCAATATGATTGAATACACTCCAAACAGTAAAGACTGGATTAAACTTGCATTGAAACTGCTAACTTTTAAATGATGCAGATTGTCTAGAGCTATACAGTGACCTACATGGCTCTAAATAAAATCCAGAATCCCTAGGGCTATTTATCATTTGAGTTAAAAGATCTTTGGGATTGGAAAGATAGCTCATCAGCTAAGAATGTCTGTTGCTCTTGTGGAACACCACTATTTGGTTCTCAGAACTCTTAACCTACATCTCACAAAGTTTAGCATCAGCTTCCTCTTTTGGCCTCTGCAGGTACCTGTACTCATGTGCACAAACTCTAGACACATATACAAACATACAGACACACAGATATAAGATACACTCACAGACACAGACACACAGATAGACATACACACACAGGTGACACAGACAGACACACAGACACATACACACACAGAAGGGACAGATGTAGGCAGACATAAACACATGCAAATAAAAAAATAAAATAAATCTTAGTAAAAAATAAAAGTTTTGTTTTTTGTTTCTTTTAAAGAACTGAGGTGTCATTCTAACTAGGTTGAGTCAAGTATTCAATAATTGAGTTCTAGGTAAAAGAGAATGTCTGTCTCTTTGTCCCTCTGTCTCTCTTGTGTGTGTGTTGTGTGGTGTGTGTGTGTGTGTGTCAATGTTTATTCTGCAGTCCACAGTGGGTTAGAGGTCAAAGGACAGCTTGCAGGAGTCTGGTTCTCTCCTGTCATGTGGGGCCCAGGGATTTTAAACTCGAGTCCTCAGGCTCAGGGGCAAGAATCTTCAGGTGCTGAGCTGCCCCAAAGTTAGTCTGGTGTCTATCAGGAAAGCTATGAAGCTTCATTGAAGGGGCTTAGCAAGGTCAGGCTTGTCGCTGCTCTGTTCTCTGAGGATTAGGTTGAGACTCCATGGGAGATTTCCTTGCCTGATAAAAGTCAAACTGAGTACTACTACCACCATTTGCTCTCCTTCATTTTTTTTTTTTAATAGAGCAGAAGGTTTATCTGTGGGTTGTGGTTCTCAGTTGAGGATTTTAAAATCAAGACTTTGATCCTAAGCTCTTTGTCTCTGTATCACTTTCTTTTTACAAATGAGAGTAGAAATATTTGGTAGTCAAAATAATCTTTAGCTTAATATTAATTTGGTACCTCAAAATAATCTCTCTCTCTCTCCCCCTCCTTCGTCTCCCCTCCCCGCTTCCCCTGCCCCCGTTCTCTTTGGTGGCACTAGTAATGGAATTCTGAGTCTCATGTACTCTATCCTCAGCCCACAATTATATATTTTTAATAACGTACTCATTGGGTTTCTTTATATTATATTTCTTTGGAAATTTCCATGTTGACAGGTGGTGGAAAAGTCAAGTGTTAAAGTACAAAAACAATAATAATAAAAACAATCACTGCCTGGCAGTTATTTACCAATGATCTGGTATTCAGTTTGTCACCTGGAGTAGCGGTTCTCAACCTATGAGTTGACTTCTTTAGTGGTCAAATGACCCTTATACATGGGTCATCTAAGACCATCAGAAAACACAGATATTTACATTACAATTTATAACAGCAGCAATATTGTGGTTATGAAGTAGCAATGAAAGTAATTTTGTGATTTGGGGCACCATGGCATGAGAGATTGTATTAACAGGTTGCAGTACCGGGAAGGTTGAGAACCATCTGTGGTGATATTGGTGACTACATTGAGTGATAAAATACATATGAAGTGTGTGCAGTTCACTGTAACTGGCAGGGATACAAAGACTAAGTATATCTAGATGCCGTACTCAGTATTCCCCTCAGCCATCCCCTTGGCTCGGGAAGCCTGAGTCTATGAAACAAATGGTTTTAGTTCTGTTCTTACAAAGGAAGAAACTAATGAACTTGGGGTTTAAAAATCCTACTGGTTCAGAGAAAGAATAAGTAACTCTCCTAGAATTTGAAATTCTGGGACGTCTGACTCTGAGCCTGCTTTCAACCATCTCTCTCATTAAAACGTGTGTGGGTTGTCTGCTTTTTATGATTCCTACTTCTATTATGAGAAACTGATAGTCAATATACTAAGTATATATTTAGTAAATTCTTAGGAAAGTAGACAACTTAAGTTGATTACAACTTATTATTCAAACTTGATATTTTATAATGGCAGTACACATTATGTATATTTGGCTGGAGGGTTTCATTATTTAATTAACAGTACACTGGCTTTTACTGTTACATAAACTATTGACCAAAAGTTATTAAAATAGTGTCTCCAAATGATCAGAATTTTGCTATCTTTATATTATAAATTAACCTAATTAATTGAAGTTTCTCACTTTTGTGTTGAAATATTTGATACAAGTACATTCCTTTATAGTTTAAAGTATCATTATTTTGTTTGGTATTTATTGTAATACCTTTATCATGATGTATTAATTTGGTATAAATGTAAATAAAATTTATTATATTTAATGATTTTGCATCAAATTTTTTACATTAAATAGTCTATTATTATTTTAACATCTTTTAAAGTATGCATTGAAGTATAATGGACTTTCTATTTAGGAAACATCTAAAATTAGATATTTTAAAACAAGCTTTTATTAGTATTATCATCATTATCATCATCATCATCATTATTATTTATTGTTCTTATTGGGAGATAGGGTAGCATGATATCTGGTAGGAGAGCAGATCTAGAATCATTGAAAGTCACTCTAAAGCCAACAGTTAACTGCAAGAACAAATACACAGTAGTGTATTTGAAGTGAAAGTTTTGGAGGCCAGTGTGAAAGCAGAACCAATCTAAACCAAGCAAAACCAACATGAACGAGGTTGTGGCTTAGCCCTTTAAGTGAACAAGATACAACAAGACAGAGCAGGTTTCACCTGTAAATAACCAGCCAGTGCTTATCCTGTTCTGCATTGTGACAGGCCACTTGGTCATTCTACTGTGTAAAATTTACACCGTAAGTGAAGCAGTGATGACTCATGCCAGGTAACAAGAAGAAGTTAAACACACAAAGTACCAGAAGTACCTCCCTCACAGTATCCCTATATCATGGTCTCTGTGATCTTCTCTATTTGTTACATCTAGTAAGCCATCATCAAGCTCTGCATGGTCCCTTGCCCTGATGGCTTGCTTGCTTATGTATGTAAGTATGTGTGTATGTGTGTATGTGTGTATGTATGTATGTATGCATGTATGTGTATGTATTTGTGTATGTATTTATTTATATTTTACTGCATTGGTGTTCTACCTGAATATATATTTGTGTGGGGGTGTCAGATCCCATGGAACTGGAGTTATAGACAGGTGTGAGCCATCATATGGTTGCTAGGAATTGAACCTGGGTCCTATGGAAGACCTGCAAGTGCTCTTAATGGCTGGGTCATCTCTCCAGCTGTTTACCCTTTTAGCTTTAACTTTAGCCTCTACATTCCTTCCTCCAATAAAATATTTTCATAGAGAGGCAGCATGCTAAATGAAGTTTAATTTCATATTATTGGAATGAGGACAGGACGGGGCAGGACTGTACAGTCAACACCTCGAACCTGTCGCCATGAGCTTCTATTCTTTCTGTCTGTTCTTTTCTGTCCCCTGACCTTTAGCTGACAGACTCTTCCCCTCATTTGTTGAGTCCTTCTGCTTTTAACCTCCTGTCAATAGATTCCTGAATGAAGATACAAACTCCAGGGCACCAGGCTCAGGCTTGTTTATTTATAGTGCATTCTAAAATCTTAAGAGCATAAAACAATGAGCAGTACATAAATAGTATGTAACAGTGGGAACTGTGTGTATAATTCTTGAATTGAAGACACAGGATATGGTTTCTTGGGGAGGGGCTCCTTGTTGCTCTGGTATTTAATAATTGTTAGGTCTAGATCACATATAATTAAGCCATGGAATTTGAAAATTATCTTAAGGAGAAGTATCTAAGCTTTCTTGTACCTTTATCCCTCTGTGTGTGTTCTTTGTGGTTAAAGAACTAACAAGAGGAAAAGTTTTGAGTTCTTCATCTCTGTGGTTTTTGTTATCTGATAACTGTTACTGTTTTTTAATGTTTTGCCTAGGGCAAATTTAGTGGCAAGAAGCTTAGAACTCTCACTTCCCTGATGTTTCTTCTATACATGTTTTTCTAGAATTTCTGGCCTTTCCAGTAGAGCCAAGATCATAATACTGGAAAGGCCATAAAAAACACTTCGATGTCAAATACAATTATTCTGTGTCTCTGTGATTCAAGTCTCACTCAACTCTCCAATATTAACAATGAAATCATCTTAGGATGGTGCATTTTGTCTTATCTATGCTAAGTACAGAACTGGAAAATTTCTGATCATGAATATCAATGAGAGGATTGATTTCACTTGTGTGCCTCTATTTCTCCACACTGGAATCACCAGGCTTTATATTTCTGGATACAAGTAAGCCTCCTGTTCATTTTGGTTATGATGAGACTGTGGGGCTTATGCTCTAAGGCCTGTTTTAGAAATGAATAGTATAGAGGCAGTTAACTCCAGTGAAAATTACCACAACACTCCTGGGAGTATTCTGGGAAGAGATGCTACATAAACATAAAGAATTCTGCAAAAATGGTTGTGTTCATCTTCCTAACGTTTCACGAGGTGGGAATGCTGTGAACACTGCTAATATAAACCTGTGACAGCCACAAAGAGAACACAGCTGATTTTCTTTCACTGCATGAAGAATGATACCATTTTCCCCTCATATTTCTTAAGTGGACTTATCCATCAGGTTGCTCTCTGAGTACCAGCATGCACATATTTGTCGGACTGCATACATATGTGACCTAAAGACTAATTTGGAAGAAAAGCATGATCTCAAGTGTAAAAATGTTTACATGCGTAGGTACTCCCACTCTAAACTCAATTAGGAAAGCTAAAAGTGTACATCTGAAAGAAGTATGTGGAGATTCATTAGGGAAGAACATCTACTGAACAACAAAAACACAACATACTACTTCTGAATAGCTGAACCTTTACATATAGAGCGCTGGTGTGCCTTATCATTGCTTTAATTGCTTAAGTAAAGATGATAGTTTGACAACATGAAATGCATCTTAACAAAAAGACTTACTAATAATGGCAGCCTGGGTAATTTAATCGGTTACCAATGACTGAATAAAGAGTTGACTCTTATGAAAGGGCAATCTTCCTGGCACTCCTCATAAAATATATTGCCTCAGTGAAATGTCAGTGTGTCCCCAGAGGGCAATGGCTGGTAGCATTATAGAGGGAGGGTACATAAAGCCTCTGTGGCACAGGCTTCGCATAAACCATCATAAAGAAGCTATCATCAAAGAGGATTTCAACAAATGCAATATCTGCGTCTGAAAATACCTTCTTCCTCAGGACTGTGTAGGAATGTAAGAAGAAATAAAGCCCATGCTGAGGAAGTCATAAATACTGTCTGCCTAATTACAGAGGGTGCTATTTGAGAATGGTATTGCATGACTTACGACTTTTATTTGCTATGTTCGATTTTTTTTAAAGATTCTTTATGCTGGAGGATTTTTGGTATCAACATGGATAAACATTGTCATTTGTATGTAGACATGAGAAATGCTTTTTTCTGTATTTCTAACCCACCTGAGGGTCACAGAACATTTGTTTAGAAACTGTTAATGAGGAATTCAGTAGGACTCAGGAGGGAAGTTATTTTCTTTATAGGATATTTTAATTATTTTAATGTGCTGTATTTCTAGAGAACTGTTTCAGTTTCTCACTGATAGGTACAAGTCTGGGGACCAGCCTAGTAAGGAGAAGTATAAAGAGTAATGTTGATTCATAAAGCGATCAAACCTCCATTTTTATTTTATTATTAAATTTAAGTTGGGTAAAGAACAAAGGAGCAGATAGTTACTTGAATGTTGGTAATTTCGTTAATAGTCAAAGAAATATGACATCTTTATATCTTGAAGATAAAAACTGACTAGTATAAACTATTTCCAAGTTTCTGGATGCACTTTATATATTTAAATGCATATACACTAGAATTCATTTACACCAGAATATCATCCATTGAATGAGTTGTGTTATGTATGTGTCATATCAGAGGCATCTTTTATAACATTCTTGGAAATTAGCTTTGAGAAGGGTAGTGTCCAGGATCAACAGAAACTTTCTAGTATCAAAACATCACAAATATAGAAAATTAAAAGCTTGATTAATGTAGATTGTTTTGAAATTATCTTGTTATGACATGGGTAAATATAGCAAATGTTATATTTGTCTTAAACATCACAGTACCCTTTAGCATACATAAGGTTGCCTGAAGTGTTATAATAAAAGATATCTTTTTTTCTCTTGTTTTTTTGTGGGGGGACAGGGTCCATATAGTCCTGACTAGTATAGAATTGGCAGTGTAAACCAGACTGTCCTTGAACTCACAGAGATCTGCCTGTCTCTGCTTCCTGAGTGCTGGGTTTAAGGATGTGCATCTCCATACCCTACTAAACATTTAAAACATTGTTTAATCTACAGCCTTTATATATTTACAACTTGCAGTCAATATCTATTAACACCAGTAGAACATTCATGTTATGAACCTAATTTGCTAAATGGTTTTCCTTAATCAACTTTTTTTTTGTATTTTAAATTGAGCAAATTAAAATAATTCTGCCATTAGAAATGTAGTATATGTTTCACATACTTGGTACATAAGGGATAAATCCTAATGATGCAAACAAAAGAAAAACATGCACTGGTATGTTGAGGGGCACCTCTCCTAACAGAATGTTTCATGGTGAAATCAAAGGTATAAATATATAGCCAACAGTTTCCAAGTGGAATCCTCCGCATAGGTACTCGCTATGCAAACCCTTTTGTAGTTCTTTCTCACAGGCATCCAGCTCATATTCAAAGGAAACCATTCACCTACTTCGACAAGTTTTTATCTCGCCAGCTCCTGTGTGTGCTTAAAGAGACAAGCAAATGTTTCCTAACATTTTCAAAAGTGCCATAAGGGATTAAGAACCATGCATTGCTAGAAACAACTTGCCTAAATATAACCTTCTATAAAAACAATGAGACCTGACTCTGGATTGTTTCATGTACTGAGCCTCTGTCTCTGTCGGCGAATAATCACTTGAAGTTACGAAGGAGAAGGACACTAACATTTCTGAGATTTCATTCATAGTATAAAACTGAGCCAACTATTGACAATCAAAAGGATAATTATCGTGCAAGACTTTGAGATTCTGAAACAAAAAATTCTACTGTTTCTCTTCTCTTCCCAATTTCTGCTGACCCAGTTACATATTTCTAGAAGATTCATGTCAGAAACATGGTAAGGTCCTGGGAAAACTCTTTCTTTTGTGTATCTGAGACTGGAATGCTACCTGGTTCCTATGATGATCAAGGGTGCCGATGAAATATGAACTGATTACAAAAAAACTACAAAAGGCAACAAACCCCATAAATAGCCAGATGGATCAGCACGTAGAGGTGCTTACATACATGGGGCTGATGACCTGCATTGTATTCTACTGGTAAGGACGGGACAGATAAGCCTTACTAGAGTTGTCTGACCCATACACACACACACACACACACACACACACACACACACACACACACACACACACAAGCATTCACGCACACATGCACACACACACACATACACAGTTCAATTGAACAATCAAAAATTGACTGAAAAAGCCTTCCTAATTTAACTGAGCGTCACCAACAGAACCAAAGCCTTCATGTAGGTTTACATTTCTCATGCTCCCTAGCCAGATAAAATACTTACCACCTCCTTAACAGTTCACTGGGAATGCTTTCAAAAGTGAAGTTGTTCAGCCAGAACTGTTGATGTAGATTGGCTTCCAGAAGTGTCTAGGGTCAAAGAGAATTCTCCTCAACCATGTCCAGGAGTTACTGACATCTCATAACTACTGTCTCTGAATAGGTTTTACCATTGTATTTCTGATTTAATATTTTATCTTTTTGTGTGTTGGATTCATGATAAGTTAAAAAAAGATACATATTTTCTATGATAAGCATAAAGCTGTCGTTTTACATTTTATCAAATTTAGAGAGGGTGCTGTCTTTTATAACTGATTTTTGTGGTTGTTATTCAATTCAAAGTTAGGTCTAGAAGCATTGCCCCTAGAAAGGGAAATGTGGGTATTATATCCCTACCATTTGATATCAAATTTTCTGGGGAATGTTTAAATCTTAGCAAGCATAAATCAGATGGGAGAAAATGAATGACATACTTCATAAAGAAAATTACAATGTAGAAACTACAGAGATGGTTCAGTGTTTAAGAGAGCTTGTTGTTCCTCTATAGGAACCCTATGTGGTATGATTTTACAACCATCTGTAATTCCAGTTCCAGGGAATCCAATGTCTTTTCTGACAACCTTTGCCACCAGACATACATGGAGTGTGTGTGTGTGTGTGTGTGTGCGTGTGTGTGTGTGTGTGTATCCAAGCAAAAATAATCATACATAAATTAAATAAATAAATACAATTTTGAAAAGTACAACGGGCTGTAAACATCAGTAAAGAAAAGCAATATATCATTGGCCACATATCACCTTACAGTGGGTAGAAACTTGTAAGGCAATTAACAACTCCATAGTATTGATACATACAGTTTTCCATATTCATGTCCTGGCCCACATGCTAATAGGAGCAAGTTATGTATCCATAATCTATTATCAGGCAAACGACAGACAAGCCAATGGTTGTCATTTCCTTTGAAGTTGAAAACAACATCTACCACAACTCATTGACCATAGAGAGGTTGAGCTGATTCCTACGTACAACCTTTACTCCTATGTTCTAGTGTCTTTGGTATAGGAAGGTAATCTTCCTGCTATAAAAAGAGAAGCATATACACTAAGCCAGCCACCAACCCTGTATCTATAAAGGTGTACTAACTGAAAAAGTATGCTAGGTCAATGGTAACATTGTTAGTGGGAATAACGGACAGCTAACTGATTCAACTTAAGGTCTTCTTCATGAGATGGAACCTACACCTAACACTGCTTTGGTGACCAAGAACCTGAGATTAGATAGCCCAGGGATCTAGGGTAAAAACAAATACTGGTTTAAAAAAGGAGGAAAAGTATTCATTGTATCTGGAAAAACGGGGATGAGTATCTCCAGGCACGTTTAACCTGTGGATCACGGGACACACGCAGCCGAACTTCAGCTCTAGGGGAACCTGATGGCTTCTAGCCCACATAGACATACACACAACTAAAAATAACAAAAATCAAATCTTCTTAAAGATAAGAAATTAACCATGTATCCTCATAATACTGATTTCTCAGCTTAACAGTAAGAAACCGCCTTTACATTCAACTAGCCCTGATGATTCTGTATCAATCTCTCTTAAAACAACTTTTTTTTTGGTGGCCAATGTAAAGTTGAATCATTCATATTAGGGATTGCTTGCATTTGGGATAAAGAACAGCTGTTTTATTAAAGTTAAATGAGAAGGTGGAGCCATAGGATGTCCAGCAACCTTCCCTTGTACACATGAAGGGCAAGACTGCAACAGATTGGGAATCTTGATTTTTTTTTTCCCCAGAAAGTCTTTCTCTTTGAGTAACCCCCAGGTTGTCAATTGCTCTTTACTAATCTGTGTTAACCAATGCTCTTCCTTGGAATGCGTTTGTTAAGAGAATGAAACCTCAGCAGTCTCTGTAGTGGCAAGCAGCAGTCCATGGTTAACATTAGCAGAGCCAAGTACTGAAGTGATTCAGAAGTGATGGTACACAAAATAAAAAGCAATTGTCAACAACCATTACAAAAGAAAGAGCTAAACAGCTTAAAAGTAGAATCTACAAAAGAATAAAAGGAAGAAAATGTCTGACTGCTCAAAGAAAAATACATTCCATCATCTTAATTGCCTAAAATTGGGAGTTTAAGGGTTCATTATTTAAAAGTTAAGCCTTTTATGCACAGAAATTACAGAGAAGGTCTGAACAAAGTGTGAAGCAACCAGGGGCACTTTTTGTTAGCCTCAAATTACCTGTGACTGTAACATACATTGAGCATATGAGTTTAGGACCAAAATGTTTTAATTACTACACAATGTGTTCTTTGTCCTTCCCACCAATACATAGATTTGCTCAACATCTGCTGCCCAGAAAGAGGGCCTCAAATTATATAATTACACTTTTTTTCTATGTAGACAAGGATGCTACCCTGTGAAGTGGATCTGGAAGCACAAAGACACAATTATGTTACTGGCTGCCTCCCTGCCCAGGGGCCAAGCATAAGTGCCTGACCAAGCCCTCCAATGGGGACATTGCCAGCACAGTTGCCTGTTTTGCATAGCCACACTTAGAGAAGTGAGATCAAGACAAGCTAGTTTTGTAACAAAGGGTCCTAGTCGAAGTTGCCAAGGACAGATTTATGGGACTTGAGTTTTAGAAATATGTGGAAACCTCCTGAGAAATTTCTGTGATCTCCATATGCCTAACTGTTTCACTTTCAGAGTGCATAGCAGTTCCCAACTCGATGGAAGTCAATATTACAGAGAAAATCACAGCCATAGGGAAATGGAGGGAAGTCTTTGCATATTCTCACAAAAGATGGTTCACCAGAAATGTGGTAAAGAATAATTTAAAATATGTAAGCTCTCTTTCTATTAAGAACAACCTTCAGTTACTTGGAATTTGAATATCTGTACTTGGATTCTTGCCTTTCTACTTCTTTCATAAATGGATTGTCACCTTCTCGATCTCTATGTTTTCCACATCGTTCCCAATGCACTAGAAAATGGTCTTAGGTCAACTTTTCAGGGATGTCCTAAGGCTGACTCTTCTTTTACATCCATATATAGCTTAGCATGCTCACACACACATTTTCCATGACTAACCCAGCTTCTACCCTTTGGCCATTTTTGTCTCCTCTATAAGAGGTTATTCCTCTTACTTTGTTTCACAATATGACTGACTAGAAGTACAACAATGATACAAAACAAAACTGAAGAGTAACCAAACATCCTCACAACATACGGTGGCACATACCATTCCTCACCAAGATTTCAGTTTTTTCCTTCATAAGTCATAAAAGTAAATTATTAGGGTTTTCCCCTCTAAACTTTGATATGTTTCTATCTAGCAATGATACCAATATACAAGCTGCTATAAAATGTCATTATAAACTGGGTGACTTAAAATAACAGATATACAATATATCAATTTTGGAGGTTAGAAGTGCATAATAAAATTGAAATTCTTCTTCTGAAACCTGTAGGGGATTTCTCATTTGTTGCTGGTATTTACCAGGCTTTTCTTAGTGTGCTGAGGCATAACTCTGGCCTCTGTCTCAATATCTTAGGGCACCTGAATCAAATCCCTCCCTGTCTCTGTTTTTACGTGGATATATTAAAAATATCAGATTAAAGGACAACTTTACTTCAATGTAATACTAACAAATTATTTCTGCAATGGGCTCTTTTCCAAATAGGTTCACATTGTGAGATAGTTGAGATTATCAACCAACATTCTTCCCCTGGGGGTTGAGTTCATACTTTAATCCACGATAGTGTCCAAAGAAGTAGGGAGCAGGATTCTTTTCTCTACAATTCATTTTCGTGAATGCATAATGTTCTTCTTATGCCAATGAAGATTCTTATACATATACTTCTTAGTTATTACTGTAAGTAATATTTATTTGATGACTGAAAACTTCTTTTAGTGACATTTATATTTTTCAATAAGTCCCCATTTGAATTCCAAATTGAAGGGAAGAAAGGAGCAATTAATGACTTAAGTCCCTATCTTTGTATACTTGTGACCATCAATGGTGGCCCCCATCAGTTATCAATGGAGTCTTTGGAGTCTTTAGATGTCTAAGCTAGAATCTCATCAGTTTTTCCATAGCAGAACAGAGTTAAATGCGTTACTTACTTTACTCACTGCTAGTAACAAATACCTGACAATGGATGAAAAACTGTTTTGAGACTATCAGTTTGAGGGGATACAATTCCAAATTCTAGTAGGGTAAGCATGATAATGGAGCCAAAGGTCACATTCTAGCTGTAGTTAGAATGTAGAGAGTGATGAACTATGGTGCTCAGTTACCTTCTTACTTATTATTGAATCTGGTACTCCAGCCTATAAAGCAGTGCTGCCTATAGTCAGGGTGGATCTTTCTCCTCAATCTTTTCTAAAAATAGGCTCTGAGACATTCCAAAAGGAACATCTCCAATGTGGCCCTAAATCTAATAGGCAATCACAAATTAACTAGCATACAGAAGAAAGGCAGATTATCCAAAATTAATTTTGTAAAATTCAATGTTCCCAATTATTTTTATTAGTATATATTAATTGTACAAAGTGATGGGTATCATTGGAACATTTCAACACTTTTAGATCTTAAAATGCATCTGTGTGATGGGAATATATCATCCATTTAATAATGAGATATAATTACCAGAGGGGAAGTTTGAGAATGATATACTTGAAAAAATATATATAAAAATTTGACTTGAAGTAGCATACCATTTGTGTGATATAAAGACTGGATAATATACAAAATGCTCCTAATAGTCTAAAGTGAATTGGATATATTTTACTAGTAAGTATTCTAAAGATCTTTAAGAAGGATAACTAAAGAAGGGGAAATTTTTGAGTTCATAGACTAAGGCTATTTCCCAATACCTATGATGTAACAGTGGAAAAACCAATGCCAGTCAGTACATATCAGCAGAAATCAGAGTATGAGACTACCAAATGGGAAGATGAAACTTTAAAGATCGAGATAACTGCAGAGAAATGTAACCCAAGCCCAGAGTATTTGGAGGATGGAGGAATTATACATGTGAAGTAGAGATTTTAGAATTCAGCAACAAAGCAGGAAGAGATCAGACGTGAACATATTCCTAAAGGATTCAGGAAACAAGATATGGAATTTTTATGCTCTTTAAGCTAAAAACACTTTCTAATTATGCAGTGCATAGGCATCAGGAAACTAGTCATGTGGGTTAAAGTGTCCAGAGCAGGATCTAGGGGATATAGCCAAAGCATCTGGATTTAGCAAAATAATACAAGAAACCAAGAAACCTCAAAGCTGAAGAAAGGTGAACACTCACACATGAGCATAATTTACACGGTCACAAGAAAGACCTCCAGGAGCCAATTAATAATAAAAACCATATTGAGAAGTTGGTTATTGAGCAGAAACGTCAGTGACTGTGTAGCACATGGAAGATATATGGGTCAGTCATGCCCAGGCAGAATGAAGAGTGGAATAATAATGCAAGGACTCATGAAATAAGATGTCACAGAAACATATAATCTGTAATATCAAGTTTACAACAAACTCAACCAGACATGCATATAAACATTAAAGAGTGACAAACACAGAGGAGTAGAGACAGGACATAGAAATTGACTTTTCTAGTCATCCCAGGGTCTAGAGTTAGCTGATAAAAGGCTTATCACAGCTATAAAACACATGTTCAGATAGTTAAAGGATGATATATATATATATATATATATATATATATATATATATATATATATATAATAACCTAATTGAAATACTTAATAAACCAAAACTTCATTAGGAAAGTTTGAAATAGAAAGAAAATAGGAAATGATAAAGACTAATAACCTTAAAGATCTGTCAACATAGATTACCCACTTTGGAAGACAGAGAAAACAAGGTGGATATAAATAAATGGGAATCTATGGGAGACTATGTCAAGTTTGACTATGAAGAAAAAAAATGATGACAACATTTAAAAAGTGGTACAATTTCTCCCCAGACTAGTGTCCCAGACATTAAATTCAAGTCCAGAGAAGCCAATGAGCTTCATGTAGAGCTGAAACAAAGAAAGTCATTCCTAAACATACTGCAGTTTTCACTGCTGACATGCAAACTTAAAAACCACCTTAACTCAGAGAAGTCACCCACAGGAAGTTGCTGGGGGCGGGGTACTTGGACTAATTTTGGATTCCTAAGAAACTATGGAATTCAGTTGATATTGGAATGTAAAAGCAGCAAGAGAAGATGGTAGCTAATGATGAAATCTACATTCACTGAAGTTATATTTACAAACCTAAGATGAAACAAATATTTTCAGGTAAACAGAGAGTAAATTTGTTACTAGTAGAGTTATATTCCAAGTATGGAAAGTAAAATGAGTTTGGGCTACATAAAATGTGTACTTCTTTTAAGCTCTTTAAAAGAATACCAAAATTGAAAGTAAATAATTTATAATTTATTGACAAGCTTATAATGTATATGAATGCTTTGTATATATACTTACATATACATGTACATATGATATTAAGTAGTTCTAAAGATAGATCAATAGAAAATGTGATCAATAGAAATATACTGACACAAGGATTATATTAAGTTTAAATATATAATTTAATCCTAAAGCAATCAAAATAATGCAAAGATATAAGTAGATATAATGCAAAACAAAATCGAAATAGAAGTTTTTGAAAATTGATTAATGAATAAGAATAAGATGTAAGGAAAATGATATTCTACTAGAAGAAAGAGGAAGGCTCCATGACAAATGAAGAATAACATGATAGCAACCGATAATACCGATTTACAGTTGCTCAATAATACATTCTCAAAATGCAGTGAGCAGGCCAAAACAGCTCATTTGATAAAATTTTTGCAAAGTAAGCATGCAGACCTGAGTTAGGTCGTCACAATCCACATTAATAAAACAAGGTCTCGCATGGTGAAATGTACTTGTAACTCCAGTGCATTTATCATTATAATTTATAATGGTACAATGGGGGTGAATAGCACTCTGATCTGCCAGTGCAGCCCATTTAGTGAGTTCCAGGCTAGTGAGAAAGCACGTCAAAAACCAAGGTGGATGGTGCTAAAGGGAGACAACTTGAGATTGTCCTCTGGCCTCCACATGTACATACACACATGCATTAGTACTTCTACAGATATGTGGATACATTTTAACACATACATATTTATACATAGAATTACATGAAATAAATTTAAGGTAATCCAGAATATAAAAAGACAAATCTATACATAGAGATGAATAGGAAACTCTATTACACTCTCTGAACCTGCATTGGACAGACAGGCAAAAAAAATCAAATTAGTAAAAAAAAAAGAGAAGAAGGTAGAGACCACCAATATAAATAGCAATCACAAAATACTGTATGATATAACTCTGAAGTACACAGTCCCCTTTATGTCCAGTGAGAGTTTTCTCCCAGATAAACAAAATATTGGGAAAAGTATCAAAGACCTGAATATGCTCTCTGTCCGGAGTGGAATTAGATTTGAAACCAGTAACAGAAAGAGATTTAGAGAATTAAATATCTGGAGAGTCAATAATAGACTACTCTACACACAATGGGAGGAAAGTAGTCAAAAATGATTTATAAATTATTTTTAATGAAATAAGTTTAAACTTGTGAGACTTAGCTAAGGGGAAGTTTGGGGGAAAATTCATAGCCTTGATGGTACATACTTTGAAAGAACTAAAACTCATTACATCAGCTATAACTATAAAATAGGAAAAATGGATTCCCAGAGATGTCTGTCCTGTAATCCCCTAAAACCTTCAAATATGGTTTCAGATGGAAAAAGACAACTCACTGATGATAGTTATAGCTTTGATCCTTTGAGAGGGAGATCACTGTGGGGCATCTTAATGTGTATCCATAGTCACATGAGCCCTCAAAGATAGAGGATTTTCTCGCTTGTGATAGGAGAAAGAGGAAGGCAAAAGGGAGATCTGATATGTAAGAAAAACATGACTCAGCATGGCTGACTTTGAAGATTGGAGAAGGCTTGGAATCTATAGGCAAAGAGTGTGTGGCATCTATAAGCCAAGAAACAGGTAGGTATGAGCTTAGAACTGCAAGAACTTCTCTAGAGTCCCTTGAAGGAAATGCAGAGCTGGGGATACCTTGACTTTAGACTGGCGAGATTTGCATCATACTTCTGACCTGTACAACTATAAAATCAGGCTGAGGAGATGGTACTGAGAGACTGACTTTACATTGTCTAGCACCCACCTAAAATCTTGGCACTGTGGTGTGTGCCTGTGATCTCATTCCTGAGGAAGCAGAGAGAAAAAAATCCCTGGAGCTCACTGGTCAGCCAAGCTAGCTGAACTGGTGAGCTCTAGGTTCAGGGAATAACCCTGTCTCAAAAAGTAAAGTAGTGACTAGTAAAGACTCCTTTCCCCTACTTTGACCTTTACACTCATGAACCCATGTTCCCTCACCCACACAAGTGTACATACATATACCACGAACACATACACATACAAACAAGTTTTATAAAACAATAAGGCTCTATTAGTTAAGGTCCTAAACTCATAAAAATTTGCTATAGCAGAAACAGAAATTGAGTGGGCTGACTTTTAAAATAGAGATTAAACTAGAACATGTACTGTTAATGAAAGAATTATGTAACTCTACATCTTGTAATATGCAAAGAACAAGAATATGATGGAAATCTCATGACCACACTGGGATAACTTAAGTAATATATACAAATTCACTAAAGACCATAAATCACCAAAGGGAACTGGAGATGAAACTGTGTCCATAATCATGTTTTACCCCAAAGAAACTATAGGACCAGAGAGCTCACTGGTAAATTCCAACAAACATTTAGAGACAGAACAGAATTCTAATGTAACACAAAATGGTTTGTGAAACAGAAGAGAAAGGAATACTTCCAACTCTGCTATGAGACTATTTTTAGACTGTTACTACTCCAAACATACCAGAAGACAGATGCCAGCTTGCTTCTCTCCTGAACATAGATACAAGAAACCCTTACAGGGTATTAGCAACTTGGATCCACAGCATGCAAAGGGGCTGCTGCATCCTTCACTGGAAAAATTCTTTAGCACATGAGCATTCTGAGAGGGCTGCCTTTTTCTGATGAAGGTTACCACTAAAAGCCCCTCCACTCTGTGGTAAGAGACTCAGTCTTTTATCTAAGACTGTCAATAGATCACAGTTGCTGACTTTCATAATTTCTATTTAATACGTTACTGCAAATTCTAGATACTTCAATCAGTTAAGATAAATTGAATTTATCAATATCAGAGCCTAACAGGTTATTATCCAAAAAAATCAATAGTTTTATGTAATAGACAAAAATATTCAGAAAATAAGATAAAAATACAGTTGTATTTAAACAAGACCTATGTCCCTATTATATTAAGGGATACATCTAACAAAATTGGAAAAATACTTATACTCAAAATCATAGTCCAATTCTAGAAAGAAAACACAAACCAACCAACCAACCAACCAATGAATGCATGGACAGCTGTGAAGTAACTGTGGATGGAGTCAGTGTAGCCATCTGATCTACAACTGAACTACACATTACAGGCAATTCTGTAAGAATCTCAACAACATTTTTATTTGGGTAGGAATTTACTAGCTAAGTCTGAAAGTCACAGGGAAATGAGAACAAACTTGTAAAAACCTAAACAATATTTACAGAGAAGAGCAAATAGGAATAATTTGCATTATCTGTTTTTAAATTTCTACCATAAATGTAGAGCAGTTAACACAACAAGGAATCAATACAGGGTAGACACACAAGAGTATGCTACAGGACAGAGACATTTCTTCAGACCAACAAACATACACAATACAGTATTAGTTGAATTTTGATAAACTATATAAAGTAACTAACAAGGGGAAAGTGGTCTTTATACTGACAGTGTTAGTCATTCATATGGTAAAAAATATGCACCTCAATAAAGTAACTCATAACATGTGATAGATCTATAAATAGAGATGAAATGGTAAAATTTACAGATAAAATCTTAGAGCAATAGCCAGGTGTGGTGGTATATGCCTTTAGCCCCATCCTTGGAGAGGCAGAGGCAGGCAAATCTCTATGAATTTTAGGCCTGGTTTACTTAAAGAGTTCAAAGACATCTAGAATGATGTAGAGAGACCCTGTCTCAAAACAATCAAACGATAAATTAGGAGAAAACTGTGTTGTATTTAAGTTGAGAAACAGAAAAATCATGATATTATATTGAACACATACCTGTAATCCCAATATTTATGATATAAAGACCAGATCTCCAAGATCATCCTCAGCTACACAAGGAGATTGAATCTATCCTGAGCTACAGGAAAGTTTGTCTTAAATGTACACGTTGGCACTGTGAAACACTGACAAGTTAATAGGTGAAGAAACATATGGCTTATCTATACAGTGAAATCCTATTTTGCAGTAATGGGCACAACCACATATGCCTCTCAAAAGGAAAAGAAGGAGGGCACAATGAAGCACAGAGATGGGGCTGGAGAGATGGCTCAGTGATTAAGACTACTGACTGTTCTTCCAGAGGTCCTGAATTCAATTCCCATCAACTATCTATAATAGAATCCAATGGCCTCTTTCTGGTTTGTCTGAAGACAGCTATAGTATACTCATATAATAAAATAAATAAATAAATGCATATAAAAAATAAATTGTCAATCTTTTAAATTGTATAGTATGCAAATTAATCTGGTGAAAGGAAGCCAAGCTAGGCATGGAGGAAAAAATGTCTGTATAGAGATACCAGGAAACTTTGCTTGAATGTACATTTTCTACCTCTTGATTGTGGTGGTTCCACAGTTCTGTTTATTAATGAGATCTTATCAAATTTTTTCAAGCACATTTGAAAAATATATGAGAAATTTAAGTATCTGAACCCCTACCCTGACCCCATTCTATATTTAAGAGCCATCCCAGCGGAGTTCAGGACCACTTGTGTGTTATATTTCCCTGGTCTTTTGAGAAATTTCAGTGTCAGCAACGGTATGGAAGAGTCTAAAACCAAGAGATGGGCGCCAGCATGCATCGACTCAGTGCAGATGTGGCTATCAGGATCTGTAACTGACTCACTGACAGGTCTCCTTATTTGGACCACGGACACAAAAGGTCTACCATACCTACTTCTTCCTTCTCAATGGAGTTACTCATTTGCATTATGGATAAAATAAACCAACTACAGTATTTGAATGGAGTAATTCACTAATCGGCAGTGTAGAGGTGACACTTCATGTTTTCTTACATTCTGACCTGTGTCTCTTGCTTTTCTTTTATACCCAGTAAACACGGGTTTGAAGACAATCTGTATCAGCAATTTAAATACATACACAGATACACATGAGAGAAAGAGAGAGAGAGAGAGGGGAGAGAGAGGAGAGAGGAAGGGGGAATGTGAATACATGGGTGTAGAAATATCCCAAGCAAATATAGGAAGTGGGGTGAGAACACTAATTTTCTTATCACTTGAGACAATGCTAAATTCATCAAGGCTAATTAATTGAATTACATTTACCAGTTTCCCAGGTAAACTTGCAATACATCAGAATTATTTTGACAATCAAGGTGCAGCTTTTTTATTTTTTGCATACCCCCCACCCTGGATTTGAACATACTGCTTGTTTGGTTGATGCTACATCCATCCTTAACAATAAATCCTGCAAACATCTCATCCTAGTTCCAAGACATAATTCTCATGCTCTCGTACTGGCTTTATATTTTCACTCCAGCATCTTGATAATTTTGTCTGTATGTTGGTGCGAAAAGTCACAATGTGTACTCTCTTCATCCGATATTTTCTACTTCAACACCTGTGCAATTATAAGGTGTAAACTATTCCCACATGCCGCAAGAACTAATGATAAATGCAGAGGTACTGTGTAAGAGTTTCAACTTGGAAACTGTCATGGCACAGTAACTTCAGTAGGGAAAGAATAGAAGACATTCTAACATCTATGTTTAGGGATCAGAACTTGGGGCTATTTATTGCTGGTTCTTTATCTGCTGGGGAATATGGTAGGGTAAATGTGACTTCAGTGTTGTTTAATATCTTATTAATGAGAGAGGCATCACTCTAGTCGCAGAAATCTACAGAAACATGAGTTGATTACTAGTTCAGTGATCAAGTCCCACAGTGAAACCCCTGATTTTACATGATGTTCAGTTAGAGAGGAAGGCAGCTTTCACACAGAACACCTTGGCTTGCTCCAAATCTTAGTAACATGAGAGGTTGGGGAGGTTGAGCCTATCCAATCCTATTCTTATTTTGTGCCAGAAGTAAAGTTTGGGCGAGATCTACTGATCTTAATTTCACTTTCATTCAGTTAGAAATTTGCAACCAAAAAAGACCCTGACTGGACATTTGAAAATTTAAGGAGAATGGTGAAATCATAAATAAATTTTCCTTTTTCATAATTAAGAAACACAGACACTGTTGTTTGACTTGTAGGCAGCTCTGAGTAGCTCTTTCAGATCACTGATTCTATGCAGAGTCACCATGGAGTTAGTTACTTGTTACTGGGCAACAGTTTATTCCAATTCTCACTGAAACATGGCTAACAGACAGTTACTGGTGGAGAGCAGATTTTTTAAAAATATGAACTATTAAATCCACAGCATTTTCTCTTGTTGTAATGAGGCAGAAATTATTTTAGCAGTTGACATTTCCTAATGTTCTGAGGTCTTTTTAGACATTTCAAGTGGTTCTGGGGGCATTGGTGAAGACCCAAGGGTGGCAAGGTTCAGAGCTGTTAAATGTAGAGATGACACAATTAGACAGAATAGCTTCTGAGACCAGTGGACGCACTGTTCCACTCTCTCTAAGATGCAAAGGTACACAACCTTCAAACATCCACAGGAGACATAGTCTTTAGCAACGGCTTTGGTAGACAGCTGTTAACTACTGCTTCTGAAAACTTCCCATTCTATTTCTGCTAATCCATTTTCTTTCGGAAACTAAGTAAAATCTCTCATAGCTTATAACGCACAGTGGAGGGTAGAAAATTACATTCCTCGGTTTTTTTTTTAAATGTAATTTAAGAGCAAATTTTAAAGTCCTCACTTCTGAGTTTCTTGACCCAGATCTAAGCCAGAAAGTCTAAGCATTTCCGTGTGTCTTCCTTCCTATTTCTGACACTCAAATCTGCATAAGATCAAAACTTACTACTTTGAGATGTACTTTTAAATGACATGCATATCGCTTGATGATAATGCCAATAGCGGTAATATTTCCATCTTTTTTCTCTATAGTATTAAACTACAATCTAAAATGTACAGGTGACAGATACTAATTAAGAGAAGCAAAATGCACATTCACTCAAAGAAGGGATGTCCTATGGTCTTCGGAAAGCTAGCTTTGAACCCTCATGTACAGCGAACAGTCATGCATGTAGGCACGTTGTAAAAGGCCAGTTCTAAAAGCAGGGAGAGAAGTTTGCCTCTGGAAATTTACACCATGTTGCAATTTCTCCCCGTCACTGAGTAACAGGTACTGGCATTCCCCAAGCAGTTCCAGTCAGAGTGTGGAGAAATACTTGTTGAATTTAATTGGATTGAATTAAAAATTGTCCTTTCAAATAATCAAGTTGGCATCTCAAGTTCAAGGTCTCCAAACGATATAGGCTCTCCTTCACGGCTGTCTAATGAACCCCTAACTAGTTACAGATAAAAAGGGATTAAAACCACTCCACAGAGCACTTGCTCTAGTCTTTCATTATCTGGACTACAGAAGTCTGTGATAATTACGCTGTTCCATAAACAAAAGAAGTTTAATCCTTGTATTTCCTGGTTAAGACATAAACATCAAAACCGTAAGATGGGACCGGTCCTATTAGAATACATAATAACACCTGTCAGGCAGCAACTTTGAAGGAAGTCAAGACTTCTGACAGGACACTGAAACTCCAACCCCAAACAACCGAACAGCTCCTTGACACAGCGCAGCAATCTTAGTCTTGCTGCGGCTGGGCATCGAATAGTCAGTTTGCAGAGAGAAGCATCATCAGGGTGGATAGGGATGTGGTTATTCCTTGTTATAAGTATGGCGCGGAGGTCATATATCAGGCAATTATACCTTTTCATTACAGGCTAACCCCTCACAGCAGGGAAGCCACGCTTATGACAGCATTAGAGAGACAAAGCCTTCAGCTTTTTTTTTTTTTTAAAGGAAAAGCCAAAAAAAGAAAAAAAAAGATTAAAAATTAAATTCATTTTCTTACCAGCACGTTGCAGCACCAACTCGCTCACGGGAATGTTGCTTTTACAGGTTTCTCTTTTAATTATCCTGGAAGCAGAGAGACAAGGGAGGGGGGAGGTAGGGAAGAAGAAGCAGGGTGGTTAAATTAGCGTGCTGGAATCTTTTCAGTTTGTCGCAGAGAGTAGAAAAAAATTAAAAAAAAAAAAAGGAAAAAAAAAAAAAACTCAGTAATTTAAATTTGCTCTCAGTTCAAGCTGCACCGCTGGGTACCGCCCCTTCTTCCCGCTGGGTTCCATTACCTGCAAGGCTGGGACTGACGGCCACTGTTCAAACACAAAAAGGCAGCCAGCATGCTGGGACCATTCTGTCTGCTGTTTGGGTCTCACTTGTCCTGTCAAGTGAGCATCACCACCGGGAAGGTGTTCTGCAGCTCCTTTCCGGGCACTCCCATGTCATTCCTTAACATGGGAGCTGATCAACCGTAGTTGGGGTTTGCTTACAGTTTGCTTTGTTTTATTATTCCACCTTTATAACATTATTTATTGCAATTATGTTTTTTACTAATATTTTTATCTTGTGCCATTTTTGCATTCCTCGCTGTCCCCTCTCCCTTGCCCCAAATCACACTGTCTCCTGTCTTTTCCTTTACATCACAAACACGAGCACATTTATAAACACAGGAGAAGACATGTCAAAATCTTAAGAGCTCTCATTTCTCTTTGGACATTTGGACTTTCTTTTGTCTTTTCTGAGCCTGCAACGTTAAGATACTTTGTGTGAAGGCATGCCTATGACCAAGTTCCTAAAAGTACCAGAAACTTCTAAGAAGGATGAAACATGGAAACAACTCTCAATTATCAAATTCAAAATCCTCATCTTAATGTTTATGAAGTAGGTAAATAACTCAAGATCATGGAGCTAACCTTGGTGCATACTGAAAATTTAAACCCAGATAGGGAAACCTTTTGAACTTGAGCAACAATAGCAAAATCTGATGCTCAAGAGAGCATGTTTCAAGTTTGAAGCACAGAAAACGTATAAGAAAAGACATGCCTCTTCCATGAGTAATTATATGACCTAAGTGGACTTTGCAACAGATTTTCTATTGTTATCTCTCTGATCATGAAGTTATAAACTACTTTGTGATTGACTCTCATAGCCTGAGTGTGTTCTGGGTCTTCTACAGGTGTGTCTCCATCTCCTGCTTTCCTTTCATACTATAATACAACTTAGCTTCTCCTTCCAAAGTTTCAAGCTGTCTACCCCCTTGTAAGTGGACCATGATGATCTGTCTTGCCACAAAACCAAATAGCAAATGTTTCTTTTGCATGATGACAACCAGAGTTTGACCTTTATCATAAACATAAAATAAACCATAACGTAGGCATGGACGTACATGCTTGTAATCCCAACAGTGGGGAGTCAGAGAGAGAGGACCCCTAGGGCTCGCTGACCATGCAGCACAGCCCACTTGACCAGTTGTAGGCAGGGCAGCAAGAGATTGTTTATAAAAGTAGTAAGTGGACTATGTCTAAGGAATGGCATTAAAGATGTTCTCTGGCCTCCATATGCATGTACATATCCTTGATTGTGCACCTGCACACATAACAGTTTATACATGTGTATAAGCACACACTTAGACACACACAGAGATGTAATTATACATACTTTTGTGCCACTGGCTGAAGACATAGAAGAAAATTACTCTTTATGGCAGAATAGTTTTTAATGTTCTTGATAATTTTTCTTAATTATTATTTTTTTCTTATCCCTACATATCTTCTTATCCATATAAGTGGATGCAGTATTTCTAGAATTGTGTAAGGTCAAACATGGGTTACTTGCATACAGTTTACCTTTTAAAGAAGTTACTGTTGTGTAAATTAAATAACATGATTTAACTTCCTAAATTGGTAAAATGTTAGCTGCGTGTCAGATATTATCCTGCTATTCAAGGTCCATCTTAAAAACAAACCAATTAAAAATGGAAAAGACTGAGGTGTAAAAGAGAAGGAAGTGAAAAAATGAGCAAGAATTTAAAAAAGCAGTGTCTTTTAAGTATTTAAATGTTTAGGGCTACTATGCTAATGTTAATTACTTTATATAAATGCAAAGAATCATATACTTAGATCATTTTAGGTAGTATGTATGCATACCATACATATGGTAGCACATGTTGGTATATGTCTTGATTATTTTTCTTTAAAATAAAGACAAAAGTAATGATTCTCGTAAATAATAGTACCAAGTTCATTTATTTGTGTATTATTTGTATATTAATCTTAAAAAGTTCTGACACTGAACCTTAGAGAAGGAACATTTTTGTTGAGATAAGGTTCTCTTGGTCTCAGAAAAATTATAAAATATAATTCTAGTAAGTATTTATCCCTGTCACTTCTGAAGTCATCACTAGACGCTGTAGGGATGAGATTTAAAAAATATACTGCAGTTCATGTAGCCCAGCTGAAAACCTATCCGTTTCAAAAATAAATTCGTACTGAATTAGGAAATTGTGGGTGGTGAAAGACATCAATGTGGCCAACAGATTATAGGAAAGTGTCTTAAATACCAAAGAAGCTTGCTGGAAATGTATTAGATTTTCATCTCATTCTTGGTTCTTGAGGAAGGATGATGGAGTAGCCTAGGCTGTCTTCAACTGCTGATAATCAAACTTTAGTGTTTGGGTTAAAGGCATATCTAGGTTTTACACAGATTTTACTTATAGTTTGCTTGTTTTGGCTTTGACTACTGATCTTCCTACTTCTGCCTCCCCAGTGCTGGCATTACAGGTTTGTACAACCACATCTGGCCTGGACATATTTTAAAGAAAAGTCTTTAAAGCTGGGCATGGTGGTAGATGCCTATAGTCCCAAAAAGGAAGATCATGAGTTCAAAAGAAGCTTGAACTACACAAGGAGTCGAAGGCAAGTAGGGCTACAGAGTGAGAACCTGTTTCAAAGTCAAACATTATTTGAACGTTCAGTGCCAAAGGGACTCAACATCAATGAGGGAAATGAGAACAGCAGTTTATTGTTTGGCCTTTTGGACCTTGGAGTACTGCCTAATGCATGATATTATGTCTTAATGATAATAATAGTCACTAATACATTTTCCCTTCAATAGAACTCAGAGAAAATTTTCACTGTCATGTACTACTAAGCTATCAAAATCAAACCCTATAAGCCATAGAGCATGGAGATATTCATCTCAGTCTTGACATCAAAATAGTCTATTATTTGGACACACAGGTTTTTTTTTTTTTTTTAAACCACATCTTCATTGTTATAGATCAGTTTTATTAATTTATTAAAATATATGATTTTTGAGCCACAAGTAGACACATATAAATACCAAACTCCTGATTCTATGGTGATTTTTACAAGTAGATTTTTTAGAATAGGTAGAAAGAGAATTGTGGACAATTTTACTCTATGTGATTTAGGTTATAAAGAAATCAAAAGGAAAACTGATATTTGACTTAAAATAGAACAGAGAGAGACACCTAGGCTGACAAACTTCCATAGGTCATTTCCTCCTGTGGCCATATTTATACGGAGAGGGAAACAGGCTGGAAACTAACTGCCTTCAGATTAAATTCAATTGCAAAGTATAATGTACCCCATGTGCCTGTGGCCCGAATGGGTAAACTTTGGGTTCCTGGTGTTGGCTTTATGTAGTATATGGGGTGTCATAGAATTTTATTAATATCTAGATACACAAGACACAAGGAGAGAACATTGTCAGCTGTAGAACTGAAAACAGAGACAAAGACAAAGTGGCTTATAGAAATATTCAATATCTGGTAAAACTGGCTGCTGGAATTTAACTCAGAATACTGGACAAAAGCAAATTCACATGACAGAGAAGATTCTAAGTGTATATGAAATAATAGGTAACAATGTATAGTGCCCAGTGTGGCAGGGGCTGTTTGTATCGTTTTAAAGAAGAAATTTTTATTGCTTCTTGCATGGCTGAAAAATTGTTTCTTGGGTACCCAAGTAATCAGGAATGGGGTGCACCCCCAACATTCTTTTTAAACACAGTGTTTCAGATAGTGTGCTAGGCGGTCACCAATACTGGTCTGAACCAACCGTATTCTGTACTGGTTTCAGGACTTGACTCTTAGCTGTTAGTTATGCATTTCCTTAAAGTAGAATCTTAATCCCCTTATTGAAAAGGAAGGCTAGCCCTGCCATCCAGCAGATGCTCGGCAGCACCCTTCGCTCGACTCAGCTTCTGCTTCCTGATATTGTTAGTAAGGCTGGATATAAAGATGTGCTATTTTGGAACTTTAGCAAAGGAATATAGCACTTCGTTCCAAAACTCAGAATTTCTTTTCAAGCTGTTAGTAAGAAATTGCTTTTTAGGGCAAAGTGATTTCTCCTAAGCCATGATTTTCTACACTTACCAGAACTGGTGTACCCTACTCTCCCTTTGTATAGTTTGATTTGGGGGAATTTCAGTAAGTCATAGTCAACAGTGATCTAATGATATTAAATCAAAAATGCCAGAAATTAACAATTCAAATGGTTAAAATAGCTTTTATTATAGCTATTACTATAATTGTTCTATCTTACTACTAGGTTTGATTAGGCTCTTTCTCTGCCCTATGTACAAACTAATTGTAAGCTAGGGATACGACTAATACAGGAAAAGCCATAATCCTATAAGATTCAACATCCTCTCTGCTTTCAAGATCTACTAGGGACCTTAAAATTCTTTCTATTTCATGGCTAAAGGGGACTATTATATTTAATGTTTTCCAAACCAATAAGGAAAATCAGATGGAACAATGGGTTAATAAGATTATTTTTCAGTCTTGAAAATGTCCTTTGTTTTTGAAGAAATTTAACAGTTTCTTTTAATTTAAAGCAATCTCAACAAATGGGGACATCAGGTATAGCTGACATTGACTCTCAGATATCTTTGTCATTTAGTTAGTAGCTTTCATAATGGTTTGCTCAGAAGACAGAGAAGTCTAAAGATTTGACTATTTAGACAAAAGCTTCATAATCAATAACTCTGCCTTTTACCCTTCTACTTTGCTAACTACAACAGGATACAAGTTTCTAGAATTCCCATTCCTTACTAACAAAATTCACTACACCTCTAGGGGAAAAAAAGGAAAAGAAAAGAAAACAAAAATAAAAATAAAAAACCAAGAACAAACTAAACCAAAACAGGACCCTTCCTTGGGTACTGCTGTGAAACTAGACCAACATGCTGCTACATAAGAATATTTATTTTTTATAAGTAATTCGGTCAAAATGTAGGCATGCTGGGCTTAAAGGAACATGTCAATAAAAATCTGAGGGAAGACGTCACATCTAACTTTCTAAGAAGTTGGTGAGTGTTTTGGGTTTTGGTTTGTTTGTTTGTTTACCATAGATGCAAGGAAGAACCAGTGACATAGGCAAACCAGAAGCAAAGCATAATTATCTTATATATTATTGGGAGAAAAATATGCTCACAACCAAAGAAATTGAATAGGTGTGACTTATTTTATTAACACATCAACATGGAAAAATGTTGTTTTGTTAAAAAAAAAAAACAAAAAAACTTAGGGTACTTTATCAGGAACCATAACTTACCTAAAAGTGGAAGATGAAGCTTCATATTTTAGAGAAAAGGAAAAATAAGGACGGAAAAAGCAAAAAATAAACAGGGAATGAAATTAACATTCGCAATGATTCTGCATTGTTGCATACACACCTGATATAAGTAAAGGCAATGGATTTCAGCTTCCCAAACAGCAACAAAGAAGAGGATATGGCCACCTATATGTGTCATAGTGTTTATAAGACGAAACCAAAGTCTTTGTGGATGAAAGGTCCAACCTTTTAGGATGAGAATTGGAGAGTAATTACATAGGCCCTCACTGAGAGAAGGAGAAACAGTGTATTTAGTAACGTTCTCAATGGAAATATTTATACTTTTATCTGTAGCAGGCCTGATGTATCATAAATACATTCAATTTCTTAAATCAGGCTTGAAGTAGAACTATAATTTTAGCCTGAAAACAAAATCATTGAATTCTTTACCTTAGCCTTCAAAGTAAAAACCAAGTATAGAAAGTGATTAGTTATCAGTTAAACAATATTAAGTAACTAATTTGTTCAATGCTGCTCTCTCATAGGTGATCTACCTAGAAAGAAGAGCAAAGAGAAGTTCACAGACAGCAGCAATAGTGAGCAAAGAGAGGTGGTGTCAGAAAAGTGGAGCCTGATATATGAATGACATTCTCAGCTGTTGCATGAGGAACCAAGATGGCTACCAAACAGAAGTAACATCTTAAAGACAGGGACAATGCTGCCTAAGTGAAGTAGGGGGCCATCCAAAAGGAGCTATCATCACACCTGAGGGGGCAAAGTGGACATGTTTGCTCCTGGGCCTCATCATTACTATCTATCATGCCTAGAGGAGGGCAATCCAAGCACATTTTAAAGAAATCCCTAGGCAAAAATAATTTCTTCATAAATATTGATGCATTGAAACTCACTTTAACACAGTGAAGGGCATTTATCAAAAGTTTATGACAGGCATCATATTAAATGTAGAATCTCAAGCATCCCTACTAGGCCAGAAATAAACTAAGGGGGCTTTGATTATCCTTGTGGAAGAGGTTAAAATAAACAGACAATCTGTAGTTTCTATAGGAAGAAAATCCCTATAACTTGTCCTTTCACTTCACGGATAATATATTCATCGAGGTATAACAGTTAGAGAATCTACCTATAAGCAGTTTTAATAGATGAAAACCAAGTTACCTCACGCAAAAAAAAAAAAAAAAAAAAAAAAAAAATGCAAGCGTTGTCTTGTAACTCTTCAGTAACCATGAAATTGAATGGAATATGCTTTGATGTCTTGAGTAATACTTTTAATGAGATATATAGGATCTTAGAATAATGTATAAATGTTGTTAACTATATTAACATGATATAAATGTTATATAAGCTTATAGAGACAATTTAAATTATTTTGTAAATACAATCTTATATTTTATATTCTCATTATTTAATAAACATAATTTCAATCAAAATCTGCTATTTTAAAACCCAGAAATTCATAGCCACAATATGTTGTTTGAGGTGTACTCTGACTTTCATTAATATAGAATATGTTTGAGAAAATATGTGGACAAATTCCAACTATTCCCTAACAATATGAACTTACTGCTTCAGGAAGCATAACCTGTTTCAAAGAAAATGGTCAAAATGAATAACTGCTATAACAAGATGTAATGAAGACCAAAAAAGAAGCTATTTTAATTGGGCAAACACTCTGATCTCTTAACATGATTCAGAGACCAAATGCGGCATTCGTTTCCCAGTTGTGGACCATAATGCAGGGCAAATACAGAAGACATCCAAATAGAAATACTAAGAACTGTCAATCCTGAAAGCAGGGATATAGAGAAGACACATCTCAGAAGCACCTCAGCTTCAAGGGCAGAGCCTAATATTCAGTTTGAGGAAGTAAACTAGCTCAAGGAGAGCATCATAGTCCCTGTGACATAACAAAACAACAACAACAACAACAACAAAAACAAAAACAAACAAACAAAACCCCCCAGAGAGTTCTAGATGGTAGGTGAATTCTTGATTGAAGCCCGGGTGGAGTGTGTGTGTGGGGGGGGCGGTGAGTTCTGTACTCATCAGCCCATTAGAGCTGTCATCAGCTCAAGAGTGGAAATTAAAAGTTCACCGAGCTGAGAAATACTGATATTCCAGGCTAACCAGAGTTAGCCCTTGTTAATACACCTGGCACTGGGCCGATAAATCAGTAAACTGTTAAGTTAGGAGTAAAAACTACATCTGAAATATTTATTAGTCATCTTTTATAAACACCTCAAACTAAGTTTGACCTAAATCTGGTAGCTGTGCTAAGAAATTTTGTCCCATGGAAACAAAACTCAACAAAATAAAACTCACTGCTCCAGGTTTACTTATTGTAGCAGATCATTCACACCAACCAGCATTCTTGATTCTATTTCCACATGAGGATAGGCAAAAAAACAAACAAACCAGAAAATGATTTACTCAAAATAAAGGTAAATCATAGGGCAACAAAAGATAGGGAAAATAAAAAACAAGTAGAAATATCCCAATATGTCAATGACTATAACCAAGCTGTCCTGGTTGGCTTTATTGTGATAAAACACCATGACCAAAAGTGACTCAAGAAAGACAGAATTTATTACAACCTATAGGTTGTAGTCCATTATCATGGGAAAGCAGGTCAGGAACTCAAGACAAAAAACTGGAGGAAAAAAACAGAAGCAAAGACCACTTGGGAATTCTCCTTACTGGCCTGCTCTCAGGCTGATACTCACTTAGCATTCTTACAGAGACCAGGTTTACTACCCACAGTGGGCTAGGTCATCCTACATCAATTAGTAATAAAAAACATATAGCCCACAGACATGCTCACAGGCCAATCTGATGGAGACAATTCCTCACTTGAGTTTCCTACTTCCAAAGCATTTCAAATTGACAGTCAAGATTAGCTATCACACAGGCATGCCAACTAAAATGCAGATATTGTCAGACTATATGAAAAAGTAAGATGCAAGAAAAAGAAATCAACAAGAGATTCACGGGAAGATCTAGTGAAAACACCCTACTTCAACAATGATACAAGATACCTACAAACGATAGAAAATGTATTGTAACCAGCTATGTAGGTTTAAAGGTAAGGTACACCAATAAAAATAAAAAGGTAAGATTTTGTGTCTCTGAAACTAGAAACTCAATAAAACATCACAACAATCCTACATGTGTATTTGTCTAATGAAAGTACCCTGAAAATATTTCTAAAACTGACAGAGATAAAGAAATAGGAAAATTCAGTTAAGAGTTGCCAATCTTGAATGTTCTCTCCGAAATCGACTGAATAAAAAGAAGTTAATGTAGGCATAAGGATCTGACTTCTAAATATTAAACCTAGTAATCTTTCTTCTGAGGTGCTTATGAAATGGTCACAGATACATCATATCCTGAATCGTAACAATCAACTATTAATACATTTGAAGACTGATAAGAAAAATGATGCATTTCTTTCAGATCTTACCAGAGTAAAACCTGATTTACAATTCAAAGGATACAACAAAGCAATAAAGATGGAGAAGTTTCTTGAAAAACTCAGTTTTAAAAGACTAATGGAAGAAATGAAGAACCTTCAAACTGTGTATTTGTATGCGTGTTATTTATGTACTTAGTGACAAGGGTGCCCTTGAATTCATAATCCTTTTTCTTCAGTCTCCTAAGTATGGGGACTTACAGATATAAATGATCATAATGACCCAGAGACTATTAAAGTAAGTAGACTTGAAGTAATGTATCTTTCTGTGATGAAAAGCTCATGTATGAACATATTTGTAATGCCTAATGCGATAATAACAACATCTATTTTTACAAACTGCCCTGATATTCGTAATAACAACATATGACATGTGAGATTACTTTCACTTATGTATTTTTCATTTTAGAATAATACTAGCTGGGGTAAATCAACTACAAAAATTTTTTGTTGCTAAAAATATTCTGCCTTTAATTCCATCCATTTATCTATCTTTTTAGAAAATCACTCCATCATTTTGTTCAGTTTTCTATTAGAATAATTGTTTGGGTTTCTGGATTGTCATAGTTTTTATTGTGTTGGTGAAAATAGACTTATATTTTATAAATAATATTCTTTCCTTTCCACTTTTTATTGAGAATAGATTTTTTCATCATATAATAGATCCTGATTACAGTTTCCCCTCCCTTTACTCTTCCCAATTTCCCTCTGCTACCCTCTCACCTGGGTTCACTGCCTTTCTGTCTCTGATAAGAAAACATACAGGCTTCTATAGGATGATAATATAATAATATAATTTCATTCATATAATACATAATAAAATAAAACAAAACTAACACGTTAGAACTGGGCAAAAAAACCTGAAGGAAATGACCCAAGAGAAGGTCCAAGAAACAGAGACCTACTTTTTTACACACTAAGGAACTCCACAAAACCACTAAAATGAAAGTCTTAATATATATGCGAAGAATCTATATGTTGAAAAAAGAGGGGGAGAGAAAACATCCATGAATAAAATAAAAATTTTAACATCAGGTAAAGCTCTGATACAACATTAAGAGACAAGGAACTCCAAAGAAGCCACTGAGTTAGCCTTCTGTTTGCTGTCTAGTGCTGGACATACAACCTACCCTTAAGAGTAGTTTGTTACCTCATTAAGACTCCATTGGAAAAAACTAAATTTTTATCTGAAAATGGTTATCATTTGGAGATATTTCTAGGTTAGTGATGGGCATGTGTTCATTTCTTCTTTCATCTTTAGCATGCTAACTGATGCAGATGTGTGTAGGCTATGTACATGCTGCTGCCTCAGTCTCTAGAGGTCACATTGATACATAGGGCTTTGTTTTCTTGGTGTTCTCCACCTCCTCTGACTTTTACTCTCTTTATACAGGGTAGGGGAAGGATTTTTATGGAAATATCCCATTTAGGACTGAGTGTTCCAAGGTCTCTTATACTCTGCATAATTATCTGGCTGGAGGTCTTTGCGTTTGTTCCCAGTGGTTTCAGGAGGAAACTTCTCTGATGACAGCTGAGGAAGACACTTTTCTATAGGTATTGCAGAATGTCATTAGTGGTCATTTTATTCACTTTATGTATTTTTTAAAGAGCAGTAGTATTTGCTTCTCAAGTATGGATTCAGTGTGGTAGAGGAGGCCTGAAGTCAAATCAGATACTGGCTTTGAACTATCATTGCACTAATATATCTTGTAGATCACAGGTTTTGTGGCTTGGTTAGTGTTTATGTTCCTTGTTTTGTAGCATAGAGAATACCTTTCCGTATCAAAGATGCTAGAACATAGGAGCAAAGACTCTATCTAGGTACTAGCTCAAATTCTCCATGTTCAATGTGTTGTTCAAGGTGTTTTCTCTATCAATAGAGCCTTGCTGTCAGTTTGTGGAGAGCAATCTATAGTCTTGGCAACAGCCTGGGTTATTTGGGGGTTATGGGAGTTTTCTAATCACTAAATACTACAGAAAAGTGCATTATTGTTATAAAATTTCAAACTTTAAGGTGCCCTGCTTGTTTTTTTCTCTTTATAATGTTGAGAAAATTGTGAAAATATGCAATGATTTTCACATAATTCCTATACTTTTCAATTAAACTTATTTCTCAATAAATTTTGTCTAAGATTGTGAGAAAAATCATAATAAAAATAAGAATAATTAGAAGTAATTGAAGTAAAATTGATATTGAGTAAATGAAATAAATCACAACACATTGAACATAGTATTGTAAATTGAGAAGAATTTTTATAGTATTTGCAGCATTTATGCTAGAAGATTAGCAAGCAACAAAAAGTAGAGATGACAATAAATAAAAAATTAGAAACCATTCAAGTAGAAAGAAAATAAAACATACATATTTAAAGATGAATAATAAAAATATAATTTTTCTCATACAGGAACAATACAAGCAATAAAGAGTATAATTAGAATGAGGGAAAGATTTTAAAAACACTGAGAGAAGCTATGAACAATTTGATGCTAATTGATTAGAAAAACCTAGACTAAATCTGCAAAATTTTAAAGGCACATGAAAGATTGAACATGCTAATGATGAAATGCCAAACCAAAGTAGTTTTACAGTGACCATGGAAATAAAAATATTAAAGACACTTTCACTCATCTGCCCCAAATCTCTTTACCACTGAATTCCACAAAACTTTGAAGGAGAAAGTGGTTCCAATTTTATTATTTTTCAGAAAATGATAAATATTAAAAATATTCTCCAATACATCCTGTAAACTAAGTCAATCATTAACCGAGGTCTAAAATATTCAAATCAAACATTGAATAAAGTGATTAAGTCACATCTATATGAAGAATGTAGTCACCACATTAATTTGAAAATAATTGTATATGATTATCTTAATATATATTAAATTCATTCCAACATCTGTTTATAGTTAGAAAAAGAAAACACGCCACTGCTATATAATTAAAGGTAGCTGGTAAAGACTTTTAATGATGAAACTATAAAAGAATTCTTAACAAATGCTTAATGTAACTCTATGAGTACAAGAAAGACTTGGGATTAGGAGAATTAGACTTTAGTCTTACTTCTAGATGCTATGCTTGCCTGTTAAACACATGTGAAGGAAAAATAAGAGTGATTGGAGATCAAGGTGGAATAGCATTCATATAAAATTGTCATTTCCATACATGAACAAACATGACACAAAATAACGGAACTAACAGTCTCACAAGAAAGAGTCAACCACAGCTATTGTGAGACAAGAATGGAGAAAATCATTTAGAGTTGCTTCCAGGAAACTCCAAATTTATAAAGAGATGTCATGTTCTTGAACCCATAGGCTCCTTAGCATAAAGATTTAATTCTTCAAGTCGATCCATAGGTTAAGTGATACTTGTTTCAAAATTTTATAAGAATATAATGTTGATATTTTTGTTCTTAAATATATGTAGCACACTCAAAGATAAAAATCTATCAACATTTTTTATAATAACTATGAAGTGCATTTTTGTTTGGGTAATTCTCAGATCAAGTCTTATTAAGCATTAGGTCCAAGGGATAAAGAAATTGATTGGTGAACCAAACTAGAGAGCTTAAAAACAGGCTCATCCATACGTGAAATCTGGTATCCATTGTCTCATCAAGTTTGCCATAAAATGGGTCATTGATTTCACAGTTATGTTCTGTAGGTACCTGTGGATTTTAACAGGTTTGGTGTAACAGGGTTTCCACCAAGTGGCTGGCTCATCTCTTTGCATTACAGTATCATATTAAGAACTCTGGTTTCTGGAGGGGGGTGGGAAAGGGATAACATCTGAAATGTAAATAAATAAGATATCCATAAATAGTACATTAAAAAATAAAGAACTCAGGTTTGGTCTCTATCGTTGACTACATCAAAAACTCAGAGGCAGAACATTGGTTCCAGAAAAACAGAGTTATTGAACTCATATATAGGCTCTATCTTCATCATTATAATGACTGCCACCATGTAAGAGAGGTGAAGTCAAAGGGTCAGCACCTACTTAGTATTCATCACTCTCCAGGCTTGTCTCTCCTCCCCAGTAGTTCAGTATTTCTACATCTGGTAGCTCTTGGTAACTTACTTACTGGAGTCCATAGTAGATGGCTTTTTGTCTTTTGTATGTTTTTCAGTCTAGTAGTTTCCAGGCTCTTAATAATAGAGTTATTGTTTCAGACTGGATAGTAATGTAGTTCCACCCCTCAGGTTTCTTTATCTTCTGTTTAAAAAAAGGACAACAAAGACTTCTGTTTATAATCATAGAAAGAATATGCTCATCAAACAGAGCTCTTCAGGTTATTCCTGAGACAGAGATGCCATACAGCATTGGACCATTCTCTCTTTATACTGACATACTGAGCTAAGCTATTTTGTAATCCAAGACTTAGTCTTTCTTTCCTTTCTTCTTTTCCTCATTGTTTTAGGAGACCTTAGTTTAGTATTGGAAAATGTTCATGAAAGCACTGGGTGTTGGTGACATGGAGACCTTAGATATTTATTTTTATATCTCAGGAGTCATTTGGACCTACTCAGGACAAATCCTTATTGTATGACTGACTGTGACTGTATCTGGTAAACGTAACTTTACCAAGCCTATTACATATGCACCATGTCTAGGGACTCACTGTCTCCTGGGTGAGGCAGCACGCTAACAAAATCTTTATAAAACACAAGGCAGTACCTTGTTTATTACTCTAGTGTTCTATGTAGTAACTTATCTATTGGAGATTACTGGAGGCTTTACACAGCACTTTACCTGATATAGTCACTACTAGTATCATTGGATCTGACATATCATAAAACCAGAACCTGTCAGAAAATTCTCTGTTGTTCTATATGCACAAAAATTGACAGCCTTCTGAGTCTCTCAGTGAGGGGATCAGAATGCTATGTTTAGATACAGCATATGCTCTCTCAAAAATACTAAGAAACCTGTGAAGTCTGCAGTGGTATTTCCCTCTGGGTAATAAAGGTTGTACAGTTCAGTAACTGACCTTGTTTTGGTCTGATGAGATATCACAGTATGACCCAGATTAACAGAATCTTAGAAATGTTATAAAAGTGTAGGGTGAATTTTATAGGCACATGAGTCCTATCTGGCATGCCAAGTACCTTACCAGGACATCTGGATCACCAGAGCCCTAGCATGTGTTATAATCAATATAATGTAAAATGTGAAGCTCTGTAGAGTAAGATGATCAAAGTTGGGGGATGGGGCAGGGCATCAAAGAGTTGACAAGAATAGAGAGAATGATGGTTGTGTAGTTCATTGTGATTGTGCAAAAACAAACAACTCAGGGTTCTTTCGTCAGGAACACTGAAACACTTACCCATTTAAACTGACTTTCTTTATTTCAAGGGCCCTATAGCCAGCACCTGAAATCTGCATTATATACATGTTACATCCACAGAGATTAACACATTTTACTATATTGTGCATCAACAGCTAGATTTTTGTCTTGATATCATTTGTTAATGTTCTAGACCTGTTCTCAATGTAGACATACAAGGAGATTAGATTTTTGGCCTTATTTTGAGACACCTCTTCAATGTAGGCATACAAAGAAATTATATTTTTCGCATTATTTTGAGATAACAGTTCTTTGACTTGTCTCAGGCAGGAAAGCTCTACTGAAAATTTATGCCAGTTTTCTGAGTTGTAACACAAAGTCAAGGAAATAGAAAGACATGTTAGATTTGTTAGATTCTCTTTCCACAATTGTTGGGGATAACTAGTAGTTTTTATTTTTTATTATTTTTAATACTAATTAAATATTTTATTACTTATAACAATTAAGAATTTATTATATTAAAATATTACATAAATAATTTATGTAGTAAATAATATTAAATAAGGTATAATAAAATAAGTATTTTATTACTAATACTTAAATAAAACTGTGGATATATTTTCAAGTTATAATATCATTTTCCATTTAAAAGGGAAAATAATACTGTTTTATATAACCCTTATAAATTCAGATGAAATCTCCTGAAATCTTATCGTTAGAGTATATAAAATTATCAATTTATATTTATATTAAATTATATTTATATAGTAGATTTATATTAAGATAAGTTTAAAAATTTTATTCATTTATTCACTCATTTACTTATTTCATTTTTTAGGACATAAGGTTCCAGGTAGACCAAGCTGGCTTCATATATATAATGCTTAGCATATTTAAATTGTTCTTTCCTTTTGGTGCCTCACATAAACAGCATTATTCTCAAGTTATTTTATTTTATATATTTAAAGTTTGCATAATAGTTTGATATATATTTCTACAATGTAGTGATTACTATAATCAAACAGCATCTCTTCCACATTAATCTCTTTTTGGTCATAAATATATATTTTTATAAGTTCAAGGTACACAATCCAGTATTTACTGCCTCTTAGGTATCTAGATTTAATCTCTCCATATGAGCTGAATTTCCCCAGTTCTTAGTCCTTCCTCTTCCTCACAACCAGAATTCTTCTCTCTTTTACTAGGGTAACATCTTCCAGGCTCATACCTAACTTTGTAATAGGATTCTCTTTTCTAAGTCTGGATGCCATTTCACTATACTAACATACTAATATAATAAAATATAAAACAGACACACTTAAAAGGATGCATGGTTATCAGGGACCAAAATGGATGCAGAATTTCAGTGAAAAATACTCCAGGATTCAGGGACAGGAGTTTCAGAAGTTTTAAGTCACAGGTAGCACACTAAAAGAGAGAGACAGTTTTCTTCATGTAAAATAAAAGACCGACCATAATTCCATTACTATTAGGAGCCTACCTGTGAGCACATGTTCTCTGCCATTTTCGTTAAATTATCACCCTCTTGAGACTGTGCTCCACTTGCTGATATATTTCAGAAGTTTGGTCATCTTTGTTATTTTCTTGTTGGCACAAACAAATTAGACTCCACTGGCCCTCAAGGAGCTGCATTAGAGAAGCCTTGTTAGATACAGCTGCTCATGCAATTCCCACTAGTTCTTTGGAGATCTTACTCTAATAATATAATTTGATCCCATGGCTTGAATCAAAGAATAAGTCATTATTCTAGGGTAAAACTGTATCTTCTGATATGCAAAGAGACAGATCATCAACTCTGAAGCTCTGAAGAGCCACTGGTGTGAGTAAGAAGATGCATAGGCCTTTAATATCTGTGCACTATGAATATCTAATAGACCTACTTTACTCTAACACATCCCTGTAGGAATTATCATATATTTGAGACATATCTAAAATGACATCTATACAAGAGAATATTCTACTGCATTAAATTGGGGGTAATTTTAGCTGTTTTAATAAAGAACCCAAAACATTCAATATTTTAATCTTGCTAAGGTTTATTTCTTGCTCAAATAATGATGATATGAACATGTATTAAAACATCTATAACTGTACTCAGAAGGTTGTACATATACATGCATATATACGGAACAATAGTACTTTGAGAGTGAATTGGGGGGATACAGGAGGAATTGGAGGGGAAGAGGTGTGTAGAAATGATGTAAATACAGTACTTTTCTTAGTTAGGGTTCCATTGCTGTGAAGAGACACCATGACCACCGCAACTCTTATAAGGGACAACATTTAACTGGGCCTGGCTTACAGGCTCATAAATACAGTCCATTATCAACATGGTGAGAAGCATGGCAGTGTCTAGGCACTCATGGCTCTCAGAGAGGTAAGAGCTCTACAGCTTGTTCTGAAGGCAGTTAGGAGAAAACTGACTCCCTCATGGTTAGAAGGAGGGTCTCATTTCTAACCCCTACAGTAACACACTTACTCCAATAAGGCCACACCTACTTCATCAAGGCCACACCTACTACAGCAAATCCACAACAATAGTGCCACTCCCTGGGCCAAGTATAATCAAACCACCACAGTACTCATATAGGAAATTCTCAACAAATCTAAAATAAAATTATAAGATAAAATTTGCTCTAAACTGTGATCCAGGGACTTTTACTCTTGTCCAGGATCAGCTTCTGAGTATACCTCAGGGCCATAGAATGTTCTTCACTTAGACAATAGAAACAGATGGGAAAGCAGGAGGAAGCAGGAGACCAGCAGACTGTTAATTTATTTGAGCTGCAAGCAACGTGATCATCAGGTGGCTGTTACTGTGGTCACTGTGCAGGGTTAGGAAAGAAATACAATCCCTGGCTATCAGACAAGTCCTTTCCAGGATGAATTTTATCATGGAAGAGAACGGCATTGATTCCAAAAGCTGTCTCTCCTCCATCCTATACCTGTGCAGTCATCTGTACAAGCTACTTTTGTCAGTCTCAAACGATGTTCAAATAAGCTACGAAAAAGATGGAAAGATTTATTTGACTCATCATTTTAGAGAGTTAGGCCTTTTACGGCATGGTCCCATGTACTTGGACAGAATACAGTGGCAGCAAGAGTGTGTGATAAAGGAGAGTTATGTACCTCATGGGCATATAAGAAAAAAGAAAAGAAAAGAAAAAGAGAATACAGAAAGAGGGCCAAGGCAAGATGCAGCCCAAAGGATGTTACTTTCCCTCTCCCTGTGAGGTACTTCCTCTAAGGGTTTCACTTCCTAATTTCAACTCTCAATAATGTAACCATATAACCCATTCCCAATAACCAATCAAAGGACACATTCATTCAATAGCCCAGAGACCTATGACCAAATTTCCTCTGGAAGCACCATCAGAGAATCTCAATAAGATTTTTTAATATTCTAGACATCTTATAACCCATTATTTTGGTAAGCAAAATTCACTAAAGCTTTATCATCTATTGTATCTATGTATCTATCTATGTATCCAGTATCTATCTATCTATCTATCTATCTATCTATCTATCTATCTATCTATCTATCTATCTATCATCCACTCACGTACATGCATACCTTTCTGTCTGGACAACTGTTGATGCAATGACTTAGGTGTTAGGAAGTGTGTGCTAGAAATGCTATTTCGTGATAAGGTCACTATTATAAATTAGATTCTCTCACATGGGTTTTCACCAACTTTATTAAAGGAAAAATTCAATTCTTTGCTGAGTCCTGTGTGAAGATTTACAATAAAATTATCTCCAGTTTTGGTTTGTGAATGGCACCCATTGTATTTATTACTAAAATAGAGAGGAATGCTGGAAAAAAAAAGATTATTAAACTAAGCAGTCTTGGATGGATTGATATGAAGGTCTCTTTTCCCAGCAGACTGCTTCTAGTTTTGATTATTAACTCAGAGTTCCTGTTTAATGAAGCAAAGATGAACATTTGGAGTTCTGATACAAGATACTCAGAATTTTGATCTTCAGTTTCTGTCTCTGCAAAATGACAAGTTTAGACTGAATGATCTTTATTCTACAAAATCTGAGTTGTATAGAAACATAAGCTATTGCTTCTTTAACCTGATTCCCTTGAATTCTACATTTTTTTTTGTTTTGTTATCATATACTCAGTGATAGTGAAACTCAGTTGTAAGTTTAATCTACTATCTCCTCAGAGGAGAGCCCTTAAGTATGTCTGTGAGGATTATGGTGACTGGATTACCAGAATCTGGAAGACTTGTCTGTCTACTATGAGTGGTGACATTCCTTAGGCTGGAATCCTCAGTTGTACAAAAAGGATAAAATAAACTTAGTACAAGCTTTTATAACTGTTTACACATCTAGTTACACATCTAGCTAATGCATTGTGACTAGTTGCCTCAAGCTCCTGATACTGTGACTTCTCCACAGTGATAGACTATACCTTCCAACTACGTGCTAAAATTAGCCTTTCATTTACAAGTTGATTTTGATAGGGTACTTTTATCACTGCAACAGAAAAGTAACCTATACACACATTGATGTCTATATTCATATCAAATCTGCTCAAGCAGGCTCTCTAGTATATGTTATCTGTTAATTTGTTATTACTTTCTTGCTCTCAGGAGCTCTGCTATAGAATTTCTGATCATACATGTCTTGTTAGAGTACCTTCTGCTAATCTTTTCATATATTGAATGTGTCTAATATATTTCAAACATAATCAGTTCCTTAAGGTTTTTAAGTACTAGTTTGTGATAGCAGAATTACTTAACTATTGTAGCATACCTGCCAGGTAGGCATCAGTCTTCTTTTCAAATCTAATTTAACATCCATAAATGTGATCTGTTCAATAGGACCATATGGGTTTTTTTTCTTTTTTTCTTTTTTCTCTTGCCAAAGACACTGCACATTCTGGCAGCCTCCCTAAGTATACTCAACAACTTGTGCCAAGTACAGTTGGAATGCTTCATAATTCTGCACTCTGCAAAACAACTAAACCAAACATGGATCCTTGTAAGCTGCTTGCTGATTGGTGGTAATCCAGGCAACACTGCCTGCTCATGTTAAGGGTAAGAGCCAGGTAGTGTAAACCAAGGTAATTTATCATCAAATCCCAACAGACTACCTGGTAAAAACTTACCTCAACTCATAATAGTGAAATGTATGGGATCTTCCCCATAAGAGGTGTGTCCCAATTTGCACGTAAAGAATAGTTTCCTACTTTACACATGAGACTTGGTGCATGTCTATGAACAGATGAGTGGTTCAGGAGAAGACATGTAACTCAGAATGATTGAAGTTCAGATCTTGAAGGGTAAGACTGAATTTAAGATGTTAACAGTTCTGAAGTCACTGAAGTTATAAGAGAAAGAGTGAGGGTTACAGGTTACCCTGAGTTGAGGAATATAGTATAAGAAATGGGGAAGTAGAAAGCATTGCTGAGAGCAAGAAGAGGAGGGAGGGAGGGAAAGATGTAGGGAGAAAGGGAAGGAGGGAAGGAGGAAGGCAGGGAGGACACTCAGAATATTGGGATGAAGATAGAATTCTCATGTTGCTTGTGGACCTGTTTCTATTTTTTTTGGCCCAATCATATTTCTTAAAGTTTAAATGATCCTAAATCATTTAAAAAGCAATTCCCTTCTTCTTCATATAGGTAAGTTATACAGTTGCAAATATTAATTTATGTACAGAGGGGAGAAACAAATATAATATCCTTCTAATCAACACGAGGCTTTACTTCTATGCTTGCCAAAAGAAGCTAACGAAAAATCAAATTGGAATTGCTTCCAGGATTGTCTTCAGTGTTGGGTCAATTTTCAAATGATGATGGTTTTCATGGTTGGTATGATCATGACAGGATTTCTCCAATCTGTACAGTTCATCCCAGAAGATATTTACATCTCTAAACTGGACTTTTGTCATCTCATTTAAAACACTGACAAGAAATCAAATGACTGGGCCTCGATACTGAACTTCCTTCCAAGCTCGCTTTATGCTCATTGTACTTTCTTATGCAACAGAAAATCCAATGCACCTCAGAACTAAGCACAAAGGATGCATTCAGAAACAAGCTTAAAATAAAACTTTGTGAGTTTGAGTCCCTTTATCAGTTTGTTCAGAATGTGCTAAAAGCATGACTGCCACAAAAGTAGGTATCCTGCTGACTTCTGTCATCAAAAATTCACTGTATCACTGACAGAGCCTTTTAAAAGTATCTCTCTTGTTTCTCTCATTCTCTCACTCATAGTCTCTCTTTCTCTGTATGTACATATACATATACATATATATCACATACATCACATGTATTACATGCCTCTATATCTACCTATATTTCAAATATATCATGTATATATACATATACATGTATGCATATCTGCATATATATGTATACATATACATACATATGTATGTACATTCAGCTTCTTTTGTGGCCTACCAAAGTGTCTTGATACTAGGGTACAGGAAAAATTACATCTAAAATAGATAGGAGTACAACTTGTGCAATGTTATCTGACTAAAACTTCATACAGACTTTTAAACCATCATTAATTCATACGTAGTACACTTAAGAATCCCCTTGATATTACATACTCTGTTAGGTTCACTGAAATAAGTGTACCTTGTTTATACTACCAAATGCTTTACAGGAACACGGTCTTGTCCTAGTCAGTTAACTTAGGTTGGTTTATTGATCAGGATTGTAGTATGAGGAGAGAATGCCATCCAGATCTAGAGCTCTGCTTTGGAAATTTGGCTTTAGAAATCCTGGATTGTTTACCCTGAGTCTTATTATTTAACCTGTATGAATCTTATTCTGCTCCTCTCTAGCAGTATAATAAATAAAATTTCACTTGCAAAATGGCTGCAGAATAAAAGACAAAGGCTAGAATCATATCTGTAGGAGTCAAGAACAGTAACAACTGCATTGTCTAGGATTCTGTGTGGTCCTCACAAGAAGTTAGAATAAATCCATTGTCTTAGTGCATTCCTGGTGTCTCAGAGCATTGTTCCTTTGGTGCAAAGGGAAGAGGTGTAAAGAAATGGAACTTGGCTTATAGATCTCATTTTCCAGACAAGTTACCTAAAAAGGCCACTCTTTTCTCCTAGCTGAAAAATTGACCAAACAACTGGTTTGCTTTTAATGAACCATTTTCCTTGCCGACTGGTGGAATCTTCGATTTCTGTGCACGTGACTTTCTGTTGCTGCATACATCTTAATAAGGAAAGGAGATAGAAATAGCTTTTCCTTTTCAAGAATAAGACACAGGAAACACCACATTTTCACTTCATCACAAAAATCATAAAATACAAAATTGTGACTTTCTGTTCTAAATAAGGTTTTCTTCTCTTTGTTTTTTCGTTTGTTTTGTTTTGGTTTGTTTTTTTTTTTTTTTTTTTTTTTCTTACTGAAAGAGAAGCAATGTTAAGGAGAAAAAATACATTCTACACTGATGAATGAAAATCACCTCTGAATGATGGGTTTGAAAATATATTATACTTGTTCCATGAAATAGTCTCCAGACAGAAACTAAATTTGCCTGATATCAAGGTTTTCAATTATTATCAAATAAACCATTTGAGTCATGTCTCTCACCAGTAAAGTAAAGGAGAGCACTGACAGCCCATTTGTTGTAATTCACAGTGAATTTAGCAAATTCATGATGGCTGGATTTATTCATATATATCACTGAGCATTCAAAAATAATTCTGAGTACAAATTTCTCATTTCTTATTACATAAGTCAGTACAAGCATGCTACCATGACTTTGAAAGTCTCCGTGTGTGTGTTAACTTTACTGGTTTCTTGGCCGTCATCTTCATTTTGCTTATTGAGAGTGCATACAGTATGCGATATAGTGATAGGTACATGGTAAACAGTCCACAGTTCTTGGGTTATTTTTATTTACATGTACTATATCCCCATTTTTGCCTTATGCCTTGAAATCACAATCTCTGAAGAACTGATCACCAGTGTCAATATAATTATTCACTTACCTATTTCAGTAATTCCTAATTAGGACATTTGTTTAAAAGTAACTATGAGAACAAATTAGAAATTACTTTCTACAGTATTTATAGATTAATATGTGCCAGGATAAAATATCATTAATATTTATACTTTTAAAAATCATTTTAAGAATTTTTTTTATTTTTTATAATTTTTTAATTATAAAAATTATAAATTTTTTATAATTTGCCAGTACTATGGGCTGACCCCAGAGCCACATGCATACCAGGCAAGTGCTCCAGTGCCAAGGCCCAGCCCTTTCACAGTAGCCACGATCGATTAGACCTTATATCTTAAGCATTAACTTAACTAGATTCTATAACTGAAACAAATGTGCATAATCACGTGACATAAATACCCCGTAGTTCCTCTTCCTAGATCTCAACTGTATTTCTTCAACTTTCCTTCCAAAACCACCTTTGTTTACAATGTTATGAAGAACTTACCTATGATATATGATTTATTTATTCTTGTTTACTTCAGACTTAATAGCTTTTATTATAATTCTGTGTGGAGACATAGAAGTAAGAAAATACTGAAAAAGCAGCCGTGTTATCACTGGAACTTTTCAAACACAGTTCCTGTAGCTGTTTTCCCTATGTCCCATTTCATGGAAATTTGAGGCATTTGAAAAGCATCAATACCATATTATATATATATAAAGATTGATAAACCATATATTTTTAGGTTTCTAAGTTGTTAAATAGTCTAAGTTGTTAAGCCCAATGTATCAAGCAACAATAGCATGAATTGTAACAGCAGAAATTGCTAACAGTATACATATGTGAACTAGGTATGACAGAATGTTGATATTAACACTGTTGAGGCATATCTGTGGGGGATAATCTTGATCTATAAATGGTGTGGGAGGGCCCACTCCACTGTGAGCAGTGGACAGATAGATGGTCCAGGGCTGAAAAGAAAGCTAACATGGCCAGAGAGATAACTCAGTAGTTAAGAGTACTCATTCTTTCAGAGATCCTGGGTTTAATTCCCAGTATGCATAAGATGGTTCAAAACTATCTGTATCTCTTTCCAGGAAATCCAGTGCCTTCTGAGTACCAAAAATACAAGACTTTCACATGGTGCACATACGTGCATGGAGACAGAACACTGATACAAATTAATCAATCTAATTTTTTTCCCAAAAGCTAACTGAATAAAAGCTTGATAACAAGCCAGTAATAGCCTCCCTCTATGGTTTAGCTTCAGTTCCTGGCCTGTCTGTGCTTGAGTTTTGACTAACCTGTAACGTACAACAATCTATTTCCTCTCCTAAGGTGATTTATCACAACAAAAATGCAACCAGAACAGTACATTTATATACTTCTTTATTGTGCATATGTATGTATGTATGTATGTATGTATGCATGTATGTATGTATGTATGTATGTATGCATGCATATATGTGGGACACACATGTCCCAGCACATGACTTGGAGGGTCAGAGGACAACTCAAAGGAGCTAGTTCTCTCCTTCTATAGTAACTCACATCTTTAGACATGGTAGCCAGTACCTTTATCTTTTGAGCATCTCACTGGCTTCCATCGATTTCATTTCTTGGTTTGCCAAATCATACTTGGAAAAAAAAATCTTTCTTGGTAAGTTTAGATTGAACTTGGTTCAGTAATTGAACTTGAAAGGACTGAATGGTGTTATACAATACGACACTCTGAAACACTGCCTCTACTTTCAGGTGGTCATCTGTGCATTCCTGCAAGAGTACCATGATGTGGCCTCTGGACTGTTGACATTGTCTTCTAGAAGGAAGGGTGGAGAGTGTGACTGCACCCTTAAGTTCCCAACCACTCCTCCCAGCCATGTTTGCAATTGTTCCCTAATCCCATGTGGCTCAGTAGGTCTTCGATAGGAATTAAATTCTATGAGGCTTGAGAGGTTAATTGAGCAGGAGTCCACCTATGTAGCTGCTGAGAAGCCATCATCTACACTGAGCGAGGAGATTTTACTGTGGTTACATTAGAGTCACCCTCCTCCATATAACTGCAGGAAAGCCTAATAAATTCCTTGGCTCTCCAGGGTGAACTTTGGTGGAACAAACATTGGTTTGCCATTCTGACTTTGTCAGAAAAATGACAGCTTTGCTTAAATCCCCAGGGAGAAAATTTGGCAATGATGGGTCACTTGGTTATGTCTAAGAGCATGGGCAGGAAGGCTTGGATCCAAGCATGGAGCTTCCAGTGACAGGCACCTGCCACATCTGGAATAGCTTCGTCAGCTCAAGCCTCAAGATGCTTCTATCTTATGTTGCCAGAGGTAGAACTGCTTTGTTGGTTAATTTTTTGAGATATGTTTTGTATTACTTCGTTCATATGTATGTATAAGTACTTTCATGTATATATGTACATCACATGTGTTCAGGACCTTAGAGAGGCCCACGGATATGGTGTTACAGGAGGATGTGAGCTACAGAGTGTTGTGTACAGTAGGGAACCCATGTTCTCTTCTAGAACAGCAACTGACTTTAACCATTGAGTTATCTCTTTAGTCCTCATTTATGTGGGTACCCACACAAGGCAAAATTGTGTTATTTCATTGACATCACAGTAAACACACACACACACACACACACACACACACACACACACACACACGAATCTGTCTACATCTCCACTCACTAGAAACAGTTATCTTTACCATCATTTATGTTCCTTTAAGGAGAAAAAAATTTCAGCAGGATAAAGTAACATTGTTTGTCAATTGCTTTCTAAATTTGGAATCAGTCCAGAAAGCCCAGGAGGCAGTTAAACCCCATCACAGTTAATCTGCAGACGATCCAGCCCATGTGACTGTCCCCCACACCCCTTGCTGCTGATCTTTTCATGTATTCTTTATAAGGAATCCACTGAACTTTAATTAATATGAAAAATTCAGGTTTTCATCTGATTTAAATGTGACTGACATCACGCTGCTTCTAAAAGAGGAACAAAGTACAGGCATGGGGGTGAAAAGAAAACGCAAAACCTGGTGCCTGCCACTGTCTTATGTTCCCGCTGCCAACATCACTAGGATTTCCATGAGGCATGAGAGGGACACATCTGTCATATCTTCCATACATCTCCATGTCAGCATGCATAAGCTGGGTCACCCCTGAAATATTTCTATACACCGGAATAGACAAAATCAGCTCTCTGCCAAAGCATTGGCAATCTTTAATCACAAATGCCCCAGAGTGATGTAGTTCTTATGAGCTTGTGATAAATAAAAGTTTATGTGGGTGTAGAGGAAGAATACACACATATACACACACATTTCACATGCACACATGTATACCCACATGCATGCATGCACACAATGTTGTTTGCCTCTCTCTCACACACATATATGCATGTACACTCTGTGGTTTGCCTCTCTCTCTCACACACAAACAAACAAACACACACACACATGTGCACACTGTGGTATGCATTTGTCATATGAGAACGAATTTATCATTTTTAGGAACTTAATTATATCAGGTATAAATGTGTTCTGAGCAGCCAAGTAGGACTGATTACTTTCATATCTGCTCTTAGCCATTCTTATTTTGCTTCTACACATCAGATTTCACTCCCCTTTGCACATTTTTTCATTTCATCACATGAATATGTGTTTCATGATGTGGGGACAGCATCTTTACAAGATCAATAGTGATTCCATAGAGATAGATATGACCTCTTTCTCCCTAACATTGGGATTTGTGAAGCTAGCCCCCATCTTCACCAAGTCTTCTCATTAGACTTTTAGGATCAAGTGATTCCTGGACAAGAAGCAAAAGCATTTCATCTTTCCCAGTAGCCTCAAATAAAAGCTGCAAAGAGAATCATGTACACCAGAAGAGCCACTGGGAAGGACCAAGAAGAAGGCTCTGTAAGGAACCTCAAGGAAGATGGCTTATATGATAATACTACACTGAAGTTATGAGTGCTTTACCATATTAAATTGAAAAGGTCATTATCTGGTCAGTCGTGCAGCTTTTATTGGGACAATAATGACTTTTTTCTTTTTCTTTGTTTTTAAGCTTCTCCTCCAATAGATTATTTCAGTAATAGATGTAGGAGAACTTTTGATTAGAAAATCCTACAAAAAATTAGGATTTTTGTCTTGACTCTGTCCACGACCCTCATGCTAATCATTTTATGCATACTTGCCTTTAGTGCACAATGGTGGCAGGCAGGGAACCCTACAGCTGTGAATATAAATAACCACATTCTTACAAACCCTAAATTTAAAAATGAAGATCCCAAATGTGAATCTTTGAAAGGCTTCTGAGATTTTCTCAACTTGACTTTCTGACTTATAAGGGGAAACATCTCAACAGGAACATTTTTAGCCCCTGTCTTTACTTTGTTTTTTTTTTTTTTAATTCTCTTTTTTGATATTCTATTTATTTAATTACTTTTCAGATTTTTTTCCTTTCCCATTTTCCCTCCCTAGAAACCCCCTTTCTTGTCCCCTCTCCTCATTTTTGCTTTTATACCATTTTAATTACATGCAAGTATTAAGGTCAGTTCTAGGTTGAGGAACTAGCAATACAATAGATGCAAATAGTCAAGGAAGATGCAAGACAATAAACACAAATAGTCAAAGAACAAGCAAGGCAATAAACAAAGTTCCGTGTACACTCCTGTGATCACTATTTTTAAGAGCTTATCAGGATGATCAAGATATCTGAGCCTACTTCCCTGTCTTAGCCCAAAGTCATTTTCATGTCTGAAGCATATTTCCTTGTTCTAGCCTAAGATTTAGATTCCTGCCTGAAATTACTTCTTTGTTCTAGACTAATGTCAGATTCCTGCATGAAGCCCACTTCCTTGTCCTTGGCCCATGTCAGATTCTTGCTAAGCAGGCTCAAAAGCTCTCCACCTCTCCCCTTTTTTATTTCATAAACAAGACTGAACCTGTCCTAGGTCATTCTGCCAAAAATACTTTCCTTATCCATCATGGAATATACATCATCAAAAGCAATGCACTTCTGTCTTAGATTGGTAAGACTCTGTGCAGAATCTTCCCCATTCTTGGCTTACCAGCCTGTTAATTTAATAACTCTATCTGGGGATTCATTTTCAGGTTCAAGCCATGTACTTAGGCTGCCAACATGTTGATGTTGTTAAAGACAAGCTTTAACTCGATGGGCAGGAATAAAAGTATTCCCAGGACAAAAAATGGCTAGCATGATGAAGCTATATATGCCATTCTTGAAGCTTGACCAAAATAGAAATATTGACCTCAGGCCATGGGTAATTTTATCATCAGTATCTGCCCCTTTAATGCTCAGCAGTGCAACATTCTTTAAATTCATAAGCTCACTATACAAAGTTAAAACATCCAGAGAGGATTATGCCAAATATACTGCAAGTATCTTTAAACTTTTTCCTAATTATAATGACTACCACTGTAAATTTTAGAACTAACACGAATGTAATGGTATTTGGTATGACACGCGAGATGGCTCCTTACACTTAAACTCTGAACCTCCTTCCAATAATTTGAATAGGATAAAGAGCATCAATCCTTTGTTCTAAATGCCTATCTAAATCTTCTTGTATATTCAACACATTAGTAACAATTTTGCTAAATGATTAACAAAAGTAGCTGTCTTAACTTCTTGTGTCAAAGCAATTGCAGAGGCAGTGGTGCTAGCAATTAACTGAATTAAAGCTGTTATACCAGCAATAATCAAGCCTACTTACCCTCTTGCTTCTGCTTAAAGCCTGACTCACTTGTTTCAGTACTTGGAAGATTTTTTCAGAAGACCAAGGTTCTGTGATACTCAGGGCAATAAAACAGTAGCTGGTTGATAGATCTCCGTAACTGACATGCCAGGTTTCAACACACTAATACAATTAGAAAGTGTATAATCAATGCAGCTTACCTTAAATACTGTAGAAGAAACAAAAGTAATTTTAACTTGACAATTAAAAGCACCTTAACATATGTACTAACACCTGTTTGAAATCCAGATCTTGTCCCAACTTTATCTCTTGCTAACATAACATCATAGAGAACTGCAGCTAACTTCAAAATATGTCTCTGAAAATGTCCAGAACCAGACTTCCAAATGAAGACTGTTATTACAATATTGGATTGATTTCTAGACCAGTACATGATTGAGTCTGAATAACTGGTCATATTTAAGAAAGATACAAGCGTCATTATAACTTCTCTTTTTGATTCTCTGTTCCACAAGGTCTAAAAAAACCTTGAGGCAAGGCATCTTGTCCCATCAGGGGTATAGGTAAGCCAAGGTGGGTCAGGAACATATGTCCAATATAGCTTTCCAGTCACCATTGTCAGGGCACTCAGCAAGCTCACAGGTCAGCATCATTCTTTGTCCTGGCATCAGTATGTCTCACCCATCACTCTGGCAGCTACCATGTTCCTTCAGCATCCTGCAGAAAAAACACAAACATGTACTCTTCCCCCTATTAAATACCTGATTGGCATCATGCCATATGCCAGTAAGTGGATCCTTCCCTTTCAAGTATGCCTAAGTATTCCTAGTTCTAGAGTGCCATAGACACTCGGCAGCAAGTTCCTTGACATCCACATTTTTAAAAACAATTTAAAATAAAAAGAACATGATTTTAATAAATTTGTGGTGTATGGGAATATACCTCCCCCTTTTATATTTTGTGAAGATATTGTTTTAAAGTTCCATGGGCCCCTTCCACAGTCCCTTCTCCTTGACATTATAAGGAATCCCTGTAATATGGGTAATGTTAAATTGCTGCTAAAGAGTCTCAAATGTTCGACTGCCATAGCCAGTTTCATTATTTGTTTTGTTGTTGTTGTTGTTTTGTTTTTTATTATTGGATACTTTATTTATCTACATTTCAGATGTTATCCCCTTTCCCCATATCCCCACCAGAAACCACTTATCCCACCCACCCTCCTCCTATTTCTATGAGGGTGTGACCTCACCTATACACCCACTCCCACCCTCGAATTCCTCCACGCTAGGTCATCTAGCCTTCACTTCACAGGACCAAGTACCTCCTCTCCAACTGATGCCTGACAAGACCATCCACCACTACATATACAACTGGAGCCATGGTCCCCTCCATGTGTGTTCCCAGGCTAGCTGTTTAGACCCTGGGAGCTCTAGGTGGTTGATATTGTCACTTTCCCCATGGGTCTGCAAACCCCTTCAACTCTGTCTTTCCTTTGTAACATCTGATAAATATACAAGGAGGAATTTCCATATATATATATATATATATATATATATATATATATTATCAAATACATGTATATCATTTAAATAACTGTACTTTAAATAAGCAGAATTTGAAGCAGAATTGAAATAATTTGATTCTAATGTAGCTAAGAGCAAAAGGATACAATCCCTGTGATAGGAAGCATGGATTGGAGATTAAATAGAGCGTTGTCTATCATTGTTAATTACCTAGCATCAGAAGCTAAAAACTGTAAAAGGAATTTCCATTATTTCTGACTTCTTTTGCATCTGTTTTGGTAAATTGCCAATTGTGTCACCCAATATTTCTATTAACACTTTTAAGACCTATAGACACATGCCTATAGTTTTAGGGGTTGGGGTGAGGATGTAAGTCTTTGTATTTCTGGTATTTTGGCACATCTTCTGGATGAAGGTGCTCACACTATTCAAGGGTATTTGCATGGAGAACAGCTTTTGAAACCAGGATGTTACTCTTTATAGAGTAAAGGACCAGCATACTGAAGGCCATTGTAATATCTATTTCTGGGGTAAAGATCAGGCAGGCTCATGGCTTATTATAAAAGAATCCCTTTCAGACTCTAGGTTCTGGGTTTTCATCCTATAATTCAATGATCTGTGAGAAGTTATTAACTGAGCCTTTGTATGACCAAGTGGGAATCAGAGCATAGGCAATTAGCATGAGAAATCCCTATCATCTTACTGTTTCTACTGAGGAACAGATTGTCCTTTGTCTCTGACCAAGGAGTCTAATGTCCTATGTCAGTACTCATGAAACATGGTAGACTAACTTCATTTTTTGCAAGTGGGGTAACATTTAAGATCCTTCACTTGTGACACTGTGTGTTTACCCTGGTGATGGGGCTTACTCTCTGTGGTGGAGTACCAGTCATACGAATATCAGACAGTAAAAACACTTTATTTGTATTGATTCAGTTTAACCTATAAATCAGCCATTTGTATTAATTTTTTTCTGGAATGTTGTAAACAAGTATCTATTCATATCAGACAGGTCACTGACAATAGAGAAAAGGAAGGAAGGATTCTGCCAAATGTCAACTTGGCAAACTAATGAATGTACTGGATGAGTGAGGGGTTACTTACAGAAGTATGCATGACCTTCAAATACCTACATTACCATAAAGTTCTGCCTCATCATAGATGACCATCTCATGAAAGCTGAATCATGGATGCCCTCACCTAACTTAACCTGATACTTCCTATCTACTCCAGAGAATCTTCCATGACTACTTGCACCAGGGAGTAGAGGTAGAAAAAGAATGGATGGGATCTCAGGAGAAGAACCAGAAATGTTTCCTTCTTCCATTTTCCAGGGAGTATCCATAGCTCCATGTGATTACCACAGATATGACTGTCACTGTATTGTTCTGCTCTATTAGTTGCTATGTTTACCTGCCAGAGGTACTTTCTAGTTCAAGATGGCAGCAAGGGAATGATAGGGTTATACAAGAACAAAGAAGGTCACACTAAAATACCAGGTCTGTTAGTTTGAGTGAGAATGACTCTCACAGGCTTATCTGTTTTAATACTTGGTCCCCAGTTGTTACAACTCTTTGGGAGAGATAAGAGATATGGCCTTACTGGAAGAGGTATATGACTGAGAGGTGGGCTTTGAAGCTTTAAAAGAGTTATTGTATTCTCTCTGCCTTCTGATTATGGCTGAAGATATGAGCCCTCAGTTGTTCCTGCTGCTATGCCTTCACAATCTCATCATGGACTCTAAACCCCTGAAACTATAAGCACTATTTACTATGTTCATTTTTTTAAGTAGTATTGGTTATGGTACCTTATCACAGAAATAGGACAAAAATCTAATATATAGGGATTGAGCTGGCAAAATGACATTCATCAACTACAGGTAGCCTTATTTTATGAATAAAGAACTTTTGGACATAGGAATGCGCATCATAGCCATATTATCTGTAGCTACTTTTATGCTAAACAGCATAGAGGAAATGCTTGCTGGTACTTTTATAGACTAAAAAAATGTGATGGTTTGAATACGCTTGGCCCATGCCCATGGGAAGATCCATTATTGGGAGGCATAGTCTTGTTGGAATAGATATGGCCCTGTTGGAGGAAGTGTGTCACTATGTAGGCATGCTTTGAGGTCTCCTAGTGTTCAAACTCTTCCCAGTGTGGAAGAGAGTGTTCTCCTACTGGCTGCCTGCAGAAGATATTCTCTTCCTGGATGTCTCCTGATCAAGATGTAGAATTCTCAGCTCTCCCATAACCAAGTCTACTTGCATGATGCCATCCTTCCCACTATGTTGATAATGGACTGAACCTCTGAAACTGTAATCCAGGTCCAATAAAATGTCTGATTTATAAGACCTGTTTTGGTCATGGTATCTCTTCATAGCAATAAATCCCTGACTAAAACAGAAAACAACTAAAAAAAATTCAAAATATTATGAAACCAGTTGATTTGGGAATATTTAAAGAAGAATTAGAAAATAAAATAATGATTATATCATGTGATACAAGGGAGATTAATGATGAAAGAGATAGGTTAGTTAGTAAAGTGACTGCCAGACTAAGAGTTTAATACTTAGAATGCTTGTGAATATGTTGGGCCTGGTAGCATCTACTTGTAATCCCAGCATGAGGAGGTAGAAGCACACGGATCCATGCAAACTAGCAGAAGAGACCCCAGTTCCAGTGAAAAGCCTGTCTCAGAAATCAAGATGAGTGGCTCCTGAGAAATGCCATCTGAATTTGATCTCTAGTCTTCACACACATAAGCAAACATATGCATGTGTATCCCCCAATATTTATCTGCACATAATTGAATATGTATGCATACACACATGCATGGGAGTTCAATTGGGAACTATGGAGAACATCATTGATTTTATGTACCTAACACTTCTGAAAGGTTGTCTCCAAATGCTTCTGAAGCCACAGTGGCACATACAAATGTTTCAAGACTCATCACATATATCATCTTTCCTACCTTGTATTAAAGCATTTACATATGCATGTTTTCTCCTTCAAGAAAAACTTTAGGATGGGATCCATAACTCTAAGCAATTTAATGAACTATAATTTATATGATCCAACATTGAGGATAATGCATCACATTTATAAAATACTGTTATAAAAGTAAGAATCTCTTTTCTCCTTTCTGTAGTTCTACTAAGTAAACGATGCCCCACGCTTAAAAGTTCAATATGCTCTAATCTAATGCATTGTCCTTTTTGAATATTTCCTTTTTAAACTATATCTCTAAAAGTCTAATTGCGTTCCCCATATTTGTTTTTTGTTTCATAAAGGTGGGGGAAGACAGAATAGAATCAATCCTAATGACAGGAGAAGGCGTGTACACATATTAGTGAAGACATTGATGACAAAGATGTATGTGGAAAATGTAGATGAAAACCAACTCTTTGAAGTAGAGGAGGAACTAACCAATAAGCTACAAAGCACTCACTTGCTATAGTAATGGTAGCAGAATTTGAGTAGGCAAGGACAGAGTGCAGTGAGCTAGACAAACTCTGCGATTCATCATGTAGAAGACTTGCTGAGCTGAAGTATTAGGTTGGATTTCAAGAAAAAGATGGCTGAAAAGCCTTTAAGAAATTTAGTGATGCTAAATTTTAAGTCTAATTTCATAAAGTCATGTGTTTGAGCACCTGGTTGCCTGATTGTGGTGCTGATTTGAGAGGCTGTGAGAACTTTGAGGCATAGGGCCTAACTGGCCAATGTAGACTACTAAGGACAGGTCATTGAGAATTTAAACCCATCTTCAATTATCCTGTCGGTTTCCTGGTTCCTAAAATATGAGACGCTCCAGCAGCCTGTTTGCCCTGTCATCTACTTTACCATGCTTTCTCTGCCATGATGTAATAAAGCTAAAACAATAAGACAAAGCAAACATTTTCTTCCTAAATTGCTTCTATCAGGTGTCTTGGCACTAATGCAGTCCACCACATCGCTGATGGCTCTATATCAACCAAATGTTCTGCTAAGTGACTTCAGACACATCATCATCACATAGGCACAGATTTGGCTTAGTTGGTAGAGGGCTTGCTTGACATGCCTAGCATGCACACAATTCTCAGTTTGATTCCAAAAACACAGCATAAACCTGACATGACAGTGCATGCCTGTAATCTGAGGACTGAGATGGTAGAGGCAAGGGGATCTGAATTTTATGGTTAAATTTTGGCTACCTAGCAAGTTTTCGAGTAGTGCGAGGTACAAGAGCCTGTGCCTCAAAAGTGAAAAGTGCATTTTCACTTCAAATTGCCACAAAACTCTCAAAAACAGAGGTGGCAGTTCCCACTCTATGGATGACCACAGCTTGCTTTTAAGAATTAGGTGATGCTGAAGTTCACACCAATCCTAAATGACAGCTAGTGATCTATTGTTGTTGATTTGCATGTAAAGCATCTTAGCCCAAGCACTATTCTCTTGCATTTCTCTGCTCTGCCTTTGCTACCTTAACCTAGAGCTATAGCACAAAACAGTAAAGTAAGGTGTTCTCACTCTGTAGTAAACCTATGCCCATATCACTGGAAACCAAGTTAGTTTCCTGAGACTTCTTCTATCTCTCTTGTGTGATCAGGAGTAGTTTGGTTTCCTCTTCTCTCCAGCACCTGTGAGATGCTAATGTCACGCCACATATTCATGGTTCTAATTTTCTTCCCTCTGAGCCATCTCTGACTGTGCTATTCACACTTTCAGTATGAGTATTCTATTCTTTTCCTGGGCCACCTCATTAACATATTTAACACTTTAGAATAAGGAGATGCAAAGCCTGATCTAAATCTTTAAGATGTGCTAATAATAATTTTTCAGGCAAATCTCATTATTTCTTCAAGCTTTCAGAATGGCCCTACTACTATAAGTAATTATAATATATGCCAGTGGCTGGTCCAGCACTCCAGGGTCTCAGACAAAGGCTGGGACCTGTTCAGAGAAACCAGCAGCTTGAAGGATGACAAAAGACCCAGGAGAAGGAGTGACGCCTAGCACACATTGTGTTTTTTATCTATTTTACTCTGACTCACTTACCTTCACTTTGACCTTAAAAAAACAGTAAAAGTAAAGTAGAACTTTTATAGCAAACTGGATCAGAAGGTAAAAAAGTTCACACGAACAGTAATGCAAGATGAAGTAGAAATTCAAGAGCACTGATAAGGCTTGCCTTTCATCATGGGCCCAAAAGGACAGAGTTTAAGGGGGTACAATTCCTGAACTCTCACCTGGGTGCCTAGATACAGACCTAAGGAAAATCAGGTTCTTGAAGAGACGTCACTGAATCCATGTGCAAACTAAAAACTTACAGTCTTTAGGCCCAAATTTACTTTGTGGTCTAACAATCAAAGGTTTCCATTAATTTCATGCAAAACAATTTCAAAAACTAAAGGAAGAATTTTGCATGCATTTCTTTTTAAAATTTTGCTTATGCTGCAGATTCACAGGTAGGTTATTGTGTTTATAAGGCAGGCACTTTCTCTATCCCTGAATCTTGCCTGCTTCCAAATTCTACAAAAGAAAAACTATTTTTTTAAGAGAATGGTAAATGAGGTGTGTGTCTTTGCAAGGTTTCTAGTGTTTTAGGCGTATGAACAATGCAGTGCCAGTGAGAAGGGAGGGGCTGTGCTCATGTCTGACAGCTCTACTAAACTGCCAGTTACTTACAGTATACAACTATGCCTTGCTGGGATGTGCGACCTCCCTTTCCCTCAGAGAGGTCCATGAAATTCTTTCCAAGCTTGTTCTATGGATTCATGTATTATAGTTATAAATACTTGTAAACAAATGGATAGCTTAAAACTCTTCTGATTTCTACATATGCTTTTATTCTATTTGAATATCATTAGATTGACTCAAGATAGTACTTTTCTTGCTCACAGTATGTTTGCATGGCAAGTATGATTCTAGGCTAGATGTCAGCTCTGAGCATGACACTGGCATGTATAAAGAGTGCATATTTTCATGTTGCTAATCAAACTATCTAATCTCTACCAAGTGTCATCTTTATCTGAAGAATGGTCCTTGTATTTCTAGATCCCACTCCCAGTTTCTAAGAGTTAAAATCTGCAGCTAATATTTTTTTCTCTTCATTATTCTTGTCTATTCTACTCTGAATTCTGTGGCACACACCCTCACTTAGCTTTTTGAGCCCCCTTGTTTCTGTTTTCACATTTTCTACCACCATCTTGATTTTGATCATACCTAATTTTTTTCTGAGCCTTTGTAATACATTCTAAGTGATCTTGAATCTAGCCTCCGTTTTTCAGATCCAATGCAGTCCTGTTTGATGCATCTTGCATCTTAAGGGCCTTGTTCTAAACCGTTCAATAACTGTCCCTTCACTTATTTACAAGGAAGGCTTTCTGAAAATTCATCTTGCCCCTCAATGACAAGCCCAAGACCCATCTCTTCTCAGATACTCATTTCCTTACTTCAAGGGGAAAGGATTGAGATTATTTTGTCCTAAACAACTGGATGTTTTATTACTTCCAGATGATTCACAGCACAGGATCCCTGGACATTTTTAGAATTGGAATTTTTTTTGAGACTCTAATTACATCTAGGGACGCTTTCCACAGAATAATTAGATGAAGAATCTCATAGCTCAGGTAGTATGGATCCACTGTCAGGCAACCAGGTCACCCTACCTTTTTCTGGCATTGGCCTCCCTTTCACACCAACCCAGGTGTTGACATTTTGACATCTCGTTCAATATGACAAGTGACATTTGCTATCTAGTTCAAATATGACATCTTTTGCTGTCTTCCCTATTTTCACTAATCTGACATGAATGACTCAGTTTTTAAACCTCATGCCCCATTTTCTGCATAACTTTCTCTGTGCCTATAACCTTATGGCCTTATTTGTTAATGTGTTGAATGTTCCAGGCTAATTCCCTCTTCTATGTTGCTAACTTCGCTCCCTCGGGCCTTCCTTCTCACCTCTACTGCACTGACTTAAATATGAAAGTATCCTATGAATGTCTATTGAATCAGTGAACAAATTAAGAGGTAGGAAGCAGTTTAAAAATCTCATATTTAACTTGTTATTTAATTATTTGTGTGTATATTAATAAAGATAACACAATTTCATAATTATTAATTGTAACTTATAAAACACCCTGCCAATAAATAACTGGAATATGATATAAGGTTGACCCATGTAATAGTAAACCAGTTATAGAATTTAATGGACTATTCCTGAGAGTAGCTCAAGGTTTTTAAAATGTGTTCTTCATTCTTAAACAATTTAATATATTTATAAAATGTATATTGATCACATCCATCCAACACTCTCTCTCAAACTCCCTCTAGTGACACCTATTTTTATCTTCCTCCCAACTTCATGTCCTCTTTAAAAATATACATTATCAATACTCTCTTTTGTCCAATTAGTGCCTCCTCTATGTACATGGGTGTGGAGCAGCCACTGGGTTATAAGCAATCTACCAGCTGTAATAGGCCAGGTAAACCTGAAGCTGATCTAAAGAGACACTTGCATCTCTCAATCTGTCTGTCAGACTTAAAACAGTGACTCCAAATAAATGGGAGTTTCTCCAGAAATCTCATGTGGGAGAAAGAAAATGCTCTAGCCAGAGGGAAATGTGTCTTTAGGAAAGAGAATTCACACAGTTCTAATCACCTGTTGGACCATCTTAAAGGACTAGGCTAAAGGCCAGATGATGGCGGGTCAATGGTAATCAGGAATATACCATGACATGGACTGCATAGATGAACTGTCTATTTAAGCTGTGATTTCAGTCCAGGACTCTGAAGGAAGAATTCAGGTTTGCCTGGACGTCTTTCTCCCTTTCACTAATTGGCCGTTTGGAATAAATATCCCTTTTCATCTTTCTGTTTTTGATTTAGCTGTAAGATTAGCTTATTGAGGCTGGCTGGTTGGCCATGATTTGGGCCATAGATTGTGACCCACACATTTGGTCACACAGTAGCCATACATGGTCTCCTTCCCTTAGGAATGACCAGTTCCCAATCACTCTTCAAATAGGGTTGGTGCTGGAGGAGGCACTACCTCATCCAGGCTAGGATTGTGACTGGTTGAAAGACTAGTGTGTGTCCAGATCCTGTGGATAAAATTATGTTACTGCCTATAATACCAAAGTCAACTTTTAAAACCCCGTAGTCTGAATTTTGACCAAATTTAATAACTATAAATTTTAGGAAGCTATTTTTTTAAGCTTGGAGAAAATATGCTTTCTGTTCATCAAAGTGACACTTCCAAGAATGAAAAATGTCTGCAGCGATAATTCTCAAAGTCACCATTTGCTTTTTCTTGCTTGCTGTGAACTTAGTTCATCAGGGAAACGCCCACATCACATTCCTTCCTGTTAGATGATGCTCAGATCCCCAGTATAGCCACCTATGCTTTGAGTGCCCTGATGAGGAGGAGGTAATGGTTCTGGTGGACTAAGATCAAGATGATTCTGTCACTTATGAGCTGGATGCTTCTGGCCTTACAGAGACTTACTGTGTCCATATGCTTATGACCACAAGGAACATCTAGTTCACACTTAGTGGGAGTCTCAGCTGAAACTAGCAGTCCCACATGACTTTTTTATGGAAGAAAATAGTCCCTGCCTGATGACTCATTTGTGTGTTCCCAAATATATTCATTCCTGAGAATGTTTCTCATAAAAACCAATGCGATTTGTTAATGTTCTGAAGTTATATTTTCATCATTAGTTGGGAGTGGAGCAGAAACAGAGGTTGGCCATATTTGGAGTGAAATTATCTCAACAGATCACATACTACATACCAACTTGATGGCAAGCAAAATAGCCACTCACAGCTATATAGTCGTTCTTTCAAAGTAAGGCAAGTCCAGAAATGAATTAACATTCCTTAAGACAACACTGTCAAGCTCGTCTTGAAGCTAAAGTCAGGCTACCAGAGGATACATCCTGACCTGGCTCCAGTCAGGTACACTTGATCCCTGGGTTCACTGGTAAGCAACACCATACGCACTGGGGTAGAGCTGAAATAGATAGGCAAAAAGAAATAGAAAAATTTTAACTCTATAAACATACTTGAGTAGTGTGAGCAGAGTCTGGAACTGTAAGAATATTCTTTGTCTCCAAGAATGGAGCCTTTTTTAAGGCTACTGAACTCATTGGGTACCGTTTAGATGCTTCAAAATAACGTCTGTACTGCTTATTAAAGATTATATATCTTTCTTACCTTGTTTTGCTTTGAGAGACTACTAACTACTTAGTAGAAAACTGCATGTCCTCCCACTGGATTTGTTTTGTGCTTAGTGAGGAAGACTTAACACCAGGATGTATTTAGGTAAACAATGGTAGTTATTTCCTGTCTCTGTCATTTGTACTGGCTCTGAGAGGCAAGAAAAACCACTGCCTATGCTCAGTGAGTAAAAAATTTCTAAGCAGTCATTGCAATTATCACAGGGTCCTGGGACCATTATACAGCTGGAAGCTGCTAGATGAGGGAAGAGTATTGGATGGTATTTAGAGGCCCAGCTTCCTACAATGCACATGAGCAGTCTTCTAGCATGAATGGCATCTACCATATTCTCACTTAGGTGAATGGTTACCTGGGTTAAAGAAAGTTAGTCCCTGAGTGAATTGTCCTTGTGTGGGGATAGGTAGTAATTATACGCAGGCAGCCAAAAAACAGAAGGGAAACATTCGTGAGACTGGACAATAATGTTGTTGTTTATGACTCCAAACGTACAGACAAAAGCAATAATAGACAAAAGGAACTGTACCAAATACGAGCTTCTGCACATCAAAGGCAACAAGTGATGAGTTGGGAAGCAGCCTAGAGACCAGGAGAACGTATCGATGTGCCATATAATTGCTAACAGGTTAATATGGAAAATATACAAGGTATTCAGTAGCAAAAAAACCAAATATCTTGGTTTAAAAACAAGCAAAAATTTCAAGAGAGATTTTTCAGAATATGACACATAAAGAAATTGCAAGGAGATGCATAAAATATTCTCACCAGTGCTAATCATTGGGGAAATGCAAGTAAAGTCAGGATAACACGTGGTCCTTATTCTTTAGAATGTCTAAGTTAACTCATGCCAGCAAGCACGTAAAGCAAAAAGAACTCTTACATAATGTTGATGGCAATGTAAATTAGCACAGCCATCAAGGAAAACAGTATGAAGACTTCCCAGAACATCAAAAATAGAGCTAACAGCCATTCTACTACTGTGCATATACACAAAGGAAAGGAAATGAGCTTATTGAAAATACATTTGTGTTCCCAATGCTCACTGCCATATTATACAGAATAGTTAAGATCACGACTCATCACAAATGCCCATCAGCATATCAGTGGAGAAGGAAAAGGTGGAATAGTCATACAATGCAGTGATATTTAACCTTAAAAAAAATCTTGCTACCTATGACAACATGGGTGAACTTGGGATAAGGACTTAAGAGAAGTGAGTCAGGTCTGGAACAAACACTCCAGATAAGCTCTCCCTCTATACAGTGGCACAGGCCACTGTACTGTCCTATACTGGTCAGGCTAAGGCAGGAGGATTTTGAAGTTAAGGTCATGCTATACTATCTAGCAAGAATTTGTCTCAAAAAAAAAAAAAAAACCAAACCAAACCAAAACAAAACAAAAAAACAACCCGATAAAACTTCCTGGGATGATGAGTTATTCAGTGGGTAAAGGTGTGTTGCCACCAAGCCTGACAATCTGAGTTCTAGTCCAATGATACACATTGTTGGAGGGTGAGAACTGACTCCTGTAAGTGCCTTCTGATCATACCATGTCTATGCCCACAAACACATACACAAAGTCCATAAAAGTATCTTAAAAGTTCTTCCTAAGCTCATTCATGGATTCTAAAGATGGTGATCCCAGAGAAGCAGCACAGTGGTGAGCATCACTTGGAGAGTGAGTGAAGAGCAAAAAATTGGGGAGAAGTTGGTCAAAAGCTACTGCAGATGCAAAACATAGGTCTCACTTCAAAAGATATACGAAACAGCTATTTCTGGAGCCAAGTATGAGTTACAGTGGCCTAGAATACAGATTTCAGGTTCCCCAAGTTTTATGTCCCAATGAATACCTATTTTATGAACTGTTTATAGTAATAGAACAAAGCCATATATCAAGACCCTTTTCAAACTCATAGATGGGTGTGTTAGGTAGACAGATTATAGCAAAATGGGAAGATAATTTTATGTGTATTTGCTGCTCTCTGACAGCATTCTTAGTCACTTATTTGATCAGTAAAAAGCTAGGGTTTTGTTAGGCTCAAACATTCCAAAAAAGTGTTTATCCCTTAGTAACTGGAGGTGTTAGGTTTGACTCAGAGGTAGGCAAGGAATAGCTATTTGAGGAGCTGAAGACAACCTAAAAAATTAAAATGAGTCTCTGGACCAGCAATATTCTATCTTCTCAGTACATATCACTGAAGTTATCATCCATCAATCAGTGTTTGCAGACATGGTTTCTTTCCCAGAATTCTCATTCATGTTCTATTTCTAAAGCAGCACTGGTGGGAGCACCAGTGGGAGCAACATTTGGGATAGAAATAAATAAAATAATTAACTTACAAAAGACAGAAGGCAGAAAGAAACTAATGTCTGATCTTCAACAGGAAGGACTATGTTTATTAGTGCACACAGTGAGGGGCAGCCTCTCTTTCCTAGGGGAATTGAGAGATCTTCCAGGGGAACAAGCTGGCTTAGAGCCTTCATTAGAGACATGGTGAGGGGCTTGGGAATGAGGAGATTGTTGCTTCCATAGTTAATGCCCTATGTTTCTGCAATATCTCTATCATGAAATTGTTTGCCTATGCTAAGACAGACTATCTTGGGAGACAGGATATCTCAATAGACGTCTTTTCTGTGTTGACTAGTAACAACTGAGCAAAGTTTCCTGTAATCTCATAGGATTCTTGCTCAACAACCTAGGCACTCTATCAGTTCAGCCCCTCACATACAACCCAGTTAAAAGAAATAATCTTAACTGACCTAATGTGTAACAGGTAACCATGATTAATAGCATACTATATATATTCTATCCCTTCGGGAACACTTATACTATCCATATTGGCTGTCTCTCCCAATCAAGTTCTTCCTCAGAGCAGAGGGTGTCCATGCATAGAACACAGATTTCATGTTAAAGGGAATAAAAGCGTTTATTTGAGTGAGTCATAGCATGTGCACACAGGTTTGGGTTAGCCCAAATTTCATGTTCCAGTGTAGAAGCACTTTTATAGAACAAAGATATTCATACATCAAGACAAGTTTAACACATACTGGTAGGTACTTCAGAGAAGTAGCTACAGGAGGAAGGTTATCTATGGGCCTTGGGTGCTATCTAATCACACTCTTTGCTCTTTGGTTGGTGGAATCGAAGATCTGTTAACTTAGTACATTCTCAAAGGTTTTTATGTACCAGTCATCGGATGTTTGTTACAGCACAGATGTAGACAAGGAATGGTTGGTTATTCAGGGGGCTAAAGCTAGCCCAGGGTAAGGTGGTTACCTTGCATCCTTAATATTCCAACCTTTCTGTATCACTACAGTTCTAATAAATCAACCAGTCGCTGTAGATACAACTTCCTTGTAGGAATTCTCATTCATCTAGGATCTGTCTCTCCCTTCAGGGCTATTGGTAAACTTTCAGTATAAAGTTCTCTAGAGGGACCATTCATGTCAGCATCCTGTGGACTTGCCCTCTCCGATTTATAACAGTAATTAGCCCAGTTCAGCTGCTCTATAAAATATGTATCTGTCAAGATATATTATACATGATAAATATATGTACTTTTTTCTATTAGAAAAATTTTAGTAGAATAGTCTAGATTTGGAACTTGGCATTATTGAAAGCTTGAAATCTTGAATGAAGAAGAGGATATTTCCCCTAATGGGCCAGAAAGATAAGGTTTAGTTCTCTACAGTTAGAAGTCACCATCTGATTCATGAGCTGACTCTTGGGTCTGAGATCAGTTGCATAGGTCCAACATAGACAAACAAAGCAAGATGCCTTCATATTCCCCTTCCTCAGCAGTACTTTGTATACCAACAAAGTAAAGTCTAAGAAAATACACTGGGCTGAGTTATTATTCTATTAATTCCTATAAAGGCTTGCTTGATGGTAGGGACTAGAGAGTGACTATGACAAGAGAATGAAAATAATGTCAAACAATTTTCATTTTGCACCACTGTGAAGATAAAATTATTCCCTTTGCTCCTCATGCATGGGACTGCACATGGACACATTTGCTACTAGACTTTCCAAGGGCTTGAAGGTACACATTATGCGTCGGAAGAGGGGCCTGTTGATACCATCCTGGTATTTTGAATCAGCCACTTCTACAATTAGTGTAACTCTGGGAAGACTGAAATGAGCATAAAAGCCCATGAAATAGAACACTGATTCTATAACATGCTCTGCCGCATGCACCGCTCCCAGGCCTGGAGTAATTGCTCTCTTTTCTTGAGCAATGATCAGCTCTCATTTGGCATTTGAATCTTTTTATTTGCATGCACTCCCTCAGAAACCAGTTTGTAATTCAGCTCAATTCCATTCCATTCAGTTTAAAATATTTATTCAGTAGCTATTGCATGGCGGGGACTGTATGAGGTGCTGGTGATAAACTGAAGACAAGACAAGGCCCCTGGTTACTACTAAACATCTTTATAACCAGATGAGAAGCACATTACACAAGTGTGACAGAGTCAGTGTGGCTATAGAAGGAGCTCTGGAGTACCAGATGGCAGAACAGGAGAGCAGAGAGCTGGGGGCAAGTGTCAGGCTCTCTTCCCTAGAGAGGTAACAGCTGTAACAAGCTGAGGAAGAATATGGATCTCCTTAGGCAGAGGTACAGCGATCAAAGGGAAGGGAAGTTTTGTCTCAGGCAGAAAGGATGCTTCTAAAAGAGTGGGCACAGGAGTTGGTATTTCAGCGCCATGGCAAAGAGGAGAGGGTGGAGAGAGCTACATTAAACCAATAGCATAAACAGAGAAGTGAGTGGTAATCAGACACAGGCAGATGCTATGTGGCACAGCCGTTTGAATGTATGCTTTTTCCCCAGCTCATTCACTTATTCCTGGGAGCTCCCCTTTCTTCTGTAATCATCTGTTCCTATTTCTAGTACCGTATCATCCCTAGTACAAGTCTGTGTGCTGGAACATAAAATCCTAGACATCTTGGTATTCCTGGCCTCAGATCTGCCCCTATAACACCCCTAATGGAACACAGAGATTAAAAGAGTAGAGATCAACCAGGTGATTAAGGGGTATGTATAGTTTGTTAAAAGGCTTGGAATTAGACATAAGGTCAATGGGAAATTGTGCAGTGACTTGTATGAGGTCACGGCCTTAGTTCCCTTTTTCCTGTGGCTATGCTAAAATGTCCTGATGAGAGCAACTTACAGAAGAAACTCTTTATTTTAGCTCACAGTTCAAATATAGTCTCTTATTGGGGGTGGATGCCAAGGCACAGGAGCTTGAAGCTGCTGTTCAGACCACATTCAAAATCATAAGAGATATGAAACTCAGCTCGCTCCTTCATTTTTATACGGTTCAGCATCCCAAGGCATGGCACCACCCCATCTCAATTGTCACAACGTAGACACCTTCCCCCCATGTATATGCCCAGTGGCCCAAGAGATTCTAGATTTAGTCAAGATGGCAATGAACCCTAACCATCACACTACTCGCAGGCATTATTCATATTTGGAAGATTTTTTTGTGAACTGATTGGAGGATGAAGGTTAAGGAATATAACTGCAATACATTCAGTAAAGAATAATCAAAGCTCAGGCAGTTGGAATTGATGATTGATTCTCCATTGATAGAATGTAGGGTTGTGCAAGATAAGAAGGTGGCATTAAAGTCGCAGGGTGGCACAGGAAAGCTTCCAGGATCATCCCTATGTCTTACTTGAGAGCCACTGGTATGACTATCACGGAGAGGAATGAAAGGGAGAGACTGGGGTAGAAAAACAAGTTCATTTTGTTTGCCTTGAAAGCTCTTCACTTGTTTTCATGTGATATCTAGGACCACTGCACAGCAAGCAAGTGCAGATCTGGAACCCAAGGGAGAGAGGGGACTGGGGTGTGTTCCTTTCTCTGTCTAGAGTCCAGCACTAGCCCCTGCCTCTGCAGTTATCATCGGGGCTTTGATGGTAGCAGTAATTATGGTGCTCACCATGATGGCTCTTTCATCAGATGTGTATTTTCTCAGCCTATGACATCATGAAGTCCCTTGGGTCTAAAATAACTTAGAAGGCCCCAGGAACGATTCACCCTCTCTGATGTGGTATTTCCTTTGATGCAGCCTTTGTTTGCAACAGCAGGCGATACCGTCTAGCCTTTCCTGGTATCCATGAAGTCCAGGAAGTGATCTGAGACTGCATACAGGGTGCTGTGCCATAGTCCAGCTGTCACCATGATTAAAACAGCTGTCTCCAGACGAGGAGAAACAAACAGGGCTTTGAACATCATTATTAATAACAATAATCTTTTTGCCCCAGGTAATTTCCAAGGTGCTTTTTAAACATTGTTTCTTTTTTTTTTTCCAGAAAACATAGTAGGTTTTTTCCCCCAATGACCTACATAGTTCAAATGTAAAACTTCCAGCAGAAAACAAAAGTATTAGTTGTCTGCGATAGTAGAAGAAATTTGCTTCTATTTGTTTTGAATGCTCACTTGCTTCTCGGGGAGATTGCTTGATGGCAAACAATTTAACTTCACATAAATATTTTGTTCAGTAGTAACATGTTGTCTAGAATGGTTTGTCATCTATTTGCCCATCAGAGTAAAAAGATGTCCCCTTTAAAGGGAACTGGGCAAAGTCCATCAATGAACATACTGGTGTGGGCATTGGGAGCTGCTGTTGCTCTGAGCTTTATGAATGAATAGTAAGGGTAGAAAGCTGGGAGAGCTGCAGGTCCCACAGTGGCCAGGGTGACATTGAACCCTGATATTATAATGATATGGCATTAATAATGTATTATATATAATATAAACTAATATAATAACCTGGCAGATATCCTCAACAAGATGGTGAGAAATACAGACAGCAGACCTCACAGGCTGATAAGCTTTGAATATGGCCCTGTGGTAGTTTACATAGTAATTGTTCACATAAACTCAAATATTTGAATTCTTGGTGGAACTTTTTGGGAAGGGCTAAGAGGTATGGCTTCATTGGAGGAGGCATGTCATTAGGAGTAAACTCTGAGGTTTCAAAGTCTTGAACCATACCCAGTGTGTCTCTTTGCTTCATGGCTGCATCTCAGGTTGTGAGTTCTCAGCAACTAAACAAGTACCATGCCTGTTTGCAGGCTGCTTCTTTCTCCCTTGATAGACACAAATCTTAATCCTCTGAAACTATGAGTCTCAAATTAAATATTTTATCTTTCTAAGTTGCTTTGGTCATGGTGTTTTATTACAACAATAGAAAAATAACTAAGTAGGCTCCTAAATATTCTTGTATTGGAAATTGAACTACAAGTTTGTGAGTTGAATTTGGAGAAAAGACACTTTGGAGCAATAAGGTTTGGAATTACGTTTAGATGGGTTAATAAAGATGCCCCCCCCATTTTTATAAAAAGAGGAAACAAAATCTAAGCTAAAAACTAAGCTAGCCTCCTCTGTCTCTCATCATGTGATTCCCTCAGCCTTATTGCTGTATAGCTGAAACCGCTTCCAAGGTATGAGCTCTGATTTTAAAGTTTCCAGTGTCCTGGATCAAGCTTCAGTACTGTCCACAGAATTCTGACCCAGCAATCCACAATGGACTATGGCAGCATTCAAAGGTAGCCTGACAGGTAGATGTCCAAACAAAGAAAACTAAAGTTCAAGGGAGATGGAAGGTAGCGGGATTTGCAAGTTAAAGTTGATTCTAAAAGGGCTTCTCTACCACACTCTTGTAAATTGTAGGGTTTTGTTTGTTGTTGTTATTGTTGTGCTGACTTTTGAACTTGCTCTTATTTTCCTAGGATTATTACTTTTATTTTTCATTCTCTCAAAATGATTGTTCAATTTTATTTTATAGCCTGTGTTCTTTAAGTGCTTGCTGCATGCAGTCCATGTTTGAATTTGTCCAGAGATAGTACCTATTGTTTCTTCTCCTTCAGAATTTATAGCCTAGAGTATACACACACATAAATAACTGTGTAGTAAAGTGGAATGGAAATGTCTAAGAGTCTGTAAAGTGTAGTGTGAACTCCCAAGCAAATGGGATCATGCCAACTGGAGAAGCCAGAATTTGTTTTCAAAGGAGAGGTGATATTTTCAGCTGGGCAGTGAGGGATGGCCAGAACAGTAGTAGGTAAACACACACAGAGAGAAATGCTTCAGCCAAGTCTAAGCAATAAAGATGAAATCTCTGATCCAAAGAGATCATGACAAAATTCACCTGAGTGGAATTGGATCGTATTACATTTTTCTCTTCTCTTCTCTTGTCTTCTCTTGTCTTCTCTTGTCTTCTCTTGTCTTGTCTTCTCTCTTCTCTTCTCTTCTCTTCTCTTTGTTCTTTCTTTCTTCCTTTCTTCTTTTTCTTTTACAAGAATTTAGGTTTTCCCATCATAACTATTTCCCCCGAGGTTATGGATTCTCTATTAAAACTCCATATAGTTACTGCATGAAGCTCAGCAAACATTACTTTCTAACATATTTAAGCTTTGTAAATAAAAAGTAGTTTCAAGTGGTATTTTATTGACTTTGGATTATTTTAGGCATATGTTTATTCTTACTATCAGCTAAGACCTTACTAGCAAATATCTCCATGCTTTACTGAAGAAAGTGCAACAAAAAATATATGAAAATTAAAAGTTACTTAAAGATAAATTTCTCTGAGCCAAATAAGTAGAGTTAAGACATGTATGAATCTACTATTCCTTATGTTCATTGACTATTGGGTATCATTTTCATGAGGCACCTATTCAGCCTTTTGCCCATGCTTATATTGGGATTGTTCATTTTTGCTTACTACTTTTGTATGATATTTTTATGTATTTTGAAATTAAGTCCTTTATAAGTATATATATATATATATATATATATTTATATATATATATATATATATATATATATATATATGTGTGTGTGTGTGTGTGTGTGTTTATACACACACACACACATACATGCATATTATGTATATATGTGTGTGTCACGCATGTGTGCAAGCATGTGCGTATGCATGCATGTGTGTGTGTGTGTTGTGTGTGTGTGTGTGTCTGTGTGTGTGAGATAAAGAAAGGGCTCACAGAGCCTGGACTCTCAGTGTTGAACTATTTTGCTACTGATAGATTCAGGAGCATGACAATTATTGCCTTCAACTGTGTACCGACTGTTGATATCCCCAGACTCCAAAAGATAGTTTCAAATCAAAGATGACATCAATGTCTCTAGTTAAACAAATGGCTCAAGAAACAAAACCAAAATTACAAGTTCAGAGAAGAGATAGGTAGGTAGAGGAGGGAATTTCTAGAGGTAGGAAACAGTAACCATAGTGTGTTATATACATGTATAAAATTCACTAAGAACTTAAAATATGTTTGCATATATACGTACATATATATTGTGTATATATGTGGATGTGTGTATATGCATACAGTAGTATGTCTATACATATTTCTGTGAATATCAACAGTACATAGAACATGTAGATGTGGAGGATACACCTGCAAGTGTATATGCCAGATATATATGCATACATTTATAGACATGCAATAAACAATTGAGATGAAGTTATTCTGTGTTTCCTTCCAAGTTGGCCTTCAGCAGATTCAGAGCACTGGAATTAGAGTCATGTGCCATGACACTTACTCATTTGTTTTATTTTAAGCCACTGAGTTTGTGAGTTTCTTTTATATAAGGAGAAAAATGCCAATACATTTAGCAATTATATTAGAAAGTTTATCAAACATTTTATCATATTTTAAAATTAATCATACTTTTTACTAAGATAATGCAACATGAACATCTCCCTCCATGCCACACTGCTTAAAGTTCCCATTGTGCTAATGCCATATAACATTATAGACATCACAGTTTGTATTGCCAGTGTTCATTTAGATTAAACTGTATATCTGCCATTTATTTTGCTTTCTGTTGCTTCTTTAATCTCACACTGCTCATTCAGAACTGATCTTTCCTGACCCAGTAAGTATACTTTAGCAATTTCTTTTAATGATTTCATGTGGGTAAAAACTCAGTCGTTATTTGCCTGAAAGATTTTTTTTCCTTATTATTTTCTTATGATTGAAAGAAACTTTCATCTACCACAAAGTTTTATGTGGACTTTTTCAGCACACTGAAGCTATGTATCCAATAATATCTCATTTCCCATGCTTTTGTGAAATCAGCTAGGATTCCGCCTTTTAATCTTTTACTTTCAATTCATGATCTTTTTCTTTGTTGCCAATTCTTATCTCCCATGAGAGCTCAATGATTAGTTCTTTTTACTATATAGGAGATAATCACAGGACAGAAATCCTTTAATATTTCAGAGTCCACACACCCTCAAGCAGAGGGCAGAGGTCATGGAGGTTGGTATTCTTATAATTCTGTCTACAACAGGAAATCAATTGAAAAAAGTAGATACTTTTAAAATGATGTGTAAAAGTTCCCATATAAAAGGCTAAAAACGAAGAAAAATGAAGGAACTATCTATATCAATAAAAGCAATAAAGGAGAGAAAAATTAAGCAGGTGCAAAACATACTAAGCTAAATGTGAGTAGGTTGAATGTTATAAGAGACCTTCAAGAATACATGGAAAACCTGAATTAGGGGGTGGATAAGGATACAACAGATTAATTATTTCCACAAGAAATTTCTGTAGCTAAAAGCCTTATTAGATAAGAAATGTCTGTTTTGAACTACAAAATATCCAGTTTACCAGATAAATGCAATTTTAAAATGTAGGCATTTATTCTAATCTATAGACTCAAAATATATAAGACAAAATTGGAAGAGACTACTAGAAGAAAAACTGAAATTCATGGTCAGAACTGGATATTTCAGTATGACTGTTAACAATTAGTAGAATAAACTGAGAAAAAGAAAAGATTTGAACATTACCAATAAATTTGATCTGCTTTATTAAACACGGTTTTGTGCCCCCAGAGCTGCAGAATACACATTCCTCTCAAGTACATATAAAAGACATGTTAAATTTGATCATACCTTGGGTTATGAAGCGAGCTCAACAAATTTCGAAGAAATTAAATAAAGAAGACCATATTTCTGACCTCTATGCAGTTAAGTAGAGATCTAAAGGATAATAGAAAAACCTCATGCTGGAAATGGGGAAGTATTTGTTAGAGTGCTGGAGTAAGTCATGAATCACAGAAACAGAGCCCACTGGAAATCCGAGATTATTTTCAAAGTAATGGTAACAGAAGAACACATATGAAAACTTCAAACATTTTAAAGACAATACTTAAAACAGAGAAGTGCAAGTTAACAAGGATTGTTGTAAGTCTCAAACTCATGAGTACAGAGACAATATGGCAAAATAAATCAAGGGAACAAAATTGAAAATATCACTGGGAAAGTAGAAATGTATTAAAGATCACAGAAAGATGGTAACCATGGGGAGGGGGAGAAAGAAAAGAGGGAAAACAAAATGACAACAAAAGAGGAAAACCCACATCAATAATCCTCCAGTCCTTCCTATGGGTTACGAACCCCTTCAGCTCCTTCCGTCCTTCCACTATCAACAATATCAACCAATCAGAACCCCCAAGCTCCCAAGGACTAAATCACCAACCAAAGAGTACTCATGGAGGGACCCACGGCTCCAGCTGCATATGCAGCAGAGGATGGCCTTATCTGGCATCAGTGGGAGGGCAGGCCCTTGGTCCTGTGGAGGCTTGATGACCCAGCGTAGGGGAATGTTAGGGCACTGAGGCAGGAGTGAGTGGGTGGATGGAAGAGCACCATCACAGAAACAGGAGGGAAGGGGACTGGATAGGGGATTTGCGGAGGGGAAACCAACCTGGAAGGGATATAACATTTGAAATATAAATAAATGAAATGACAAATAAAAAACAAAGATATTTTAAAAAAAACCCTCCAGTCAACAAGGACAAAATGGAATAAAGAACACAGGCCCAGAACTATAAAACATCACAGCAGAAAAAAATTGCTTAATTATGTACCAGTACATTTGAAAGTCAAAGAGATATGTAATTGTTTCTTCCAAAATAAATGGTTGGGTTTTTCAGTGTGGAAGGCATTGGCCATATTGACAAAAACAGTCAAAAGGCATGAGTTCTGACTCAGAGAGGTGATCAGGAAGAACTGAGAAGAAACCAATGCTGAGAACAATTCTAAGTCCTAGAGAACTGGGGCGATGAAGAGCAGAGAAGCTGAGGTATCGGATTTGTGGACTCTTGGGTACCCTTCTCACACAGATGGGAAGCTGGTGACTGAAGGACAGCTGAGGGGTGCTAAAGAGATGTGCTTAGCAAGATGGAAGAGATTGAAAAATAGTGTGAGTCAATGTCAGAGTGGCTTCGGATGGGTGTATGACAGTCACACACAGCAGCCTTGAGGCCATCAGGACGGACAGAGGTTACAGTGACATTTGCAGATTGAAATCATCGAGGATTCTTTTCTGGTTTTATGGTAATGGATGAGAAAACTAAATAATACCAAGATTAAAAATCCCCTAAATTATTCTGTAATTTAAATATAATTGAAAGTAAACTCCCTACATGGTTTTGGATAAATCTGACCATCTGGATATGGAATTGGCCAAGCAAAACAAAATACAAGGCCAACATTGGAGAAAAATGTGATGTGTGTGTGTGTGTGTGTGTGTATTAGGGTATCATCTACTATATACCAGCATTTATTTTATACCTAGAGCAGACATGGTAATTTAATACTAGGCATGGCATAGAATTAGGAGGATAGAAAAATAAGAAATCCTGAATCAGGCAAAAGTAAGCAAAGGGACCGAGCATGAGAGAATTGCTGTTGTGAATTTCTGGAGAAAAAACATTATTTAATAGGTCATTTGAGACAATAAGTGGTATCTATATTAAAAATGAGATGTAAGAGTAAATGGTACATATATCAAAGACTTACACTTAAAAAGAGATACTTTAGTCATTCAAAAAAATATTGAGATTTGCCTATTTTTTCCCAAGTGTTCTCATGAGCATTTATTATATAAGCCAAAAGTCCATCAGCTCCAGTGTTCTGGGTCTTTAGGTCTGGCTCTTGCCCTAAACAGATACAGAAATAGCATGGGTGATATTAGTATCTCAATCTTCCCTGCTCTTCTCTTTACATTATTCAACTTTTTCTGATTATAAAGAACATATCTTGTTTAACATATTATATATATGATACAACCATATGCATCCATATCATAAATGAAACAGTTTCCAACATTTTTAGTAGGTGTGTAATGGACTCTTCTATCAGCCTCTTTAGCACTGGAATGGATAGAAAAACGGAAGATTCTTTTGTAAGAAAATTCCTCCACAGAACTTTTCTTTTCCCTTGTTCACTCTTATCTCTCTCTTCCTGTCTTTGGTCCTTTCCTTGCCCTACTCCATGCCCCAGAAGATGAACGGAGTCTGCCAGTCTTTGAACCCAATAGGAGCTTTACCGGGAGCAGCTGGAGCAGAGACATGGGGACCTTTTTGATTCTTGCCTTTGCACCTTGCAGCGTTTGTCAAAAATTTTCTGAATAGAGCTCCAAACACTTTGCTTTGAATTCTATGAGCTCCTTAGATCTTGCCACAGAAATTCTTCCCAAAGTACTTCCAGCTAGTTAATGATCTCTGGAGATTCCCACCTGCCCCAAGACCACCCATTCTTCACCTGGACATGTTGGATTGTAGCTGGTTCTTGATCTTTATTTCTGAAACTGAATTTCAGGCTAAGAAATACTGAGAATACTGAGGGCATTTAATTAGCAATGGCCATGTGCTCACCTTCCAAAGACTCCTCTTTTTCTTCTACATAATTCCATTCTAAAGTGTGCTCATTTAAGAGAAAAGGGGACAAATTTAAGTGAAAATAAAGGACAGGATCTCGTTTCCTTCTGTCATTTATCTTTAGCCAGGGCTCCGGAAGCTTGTTAGCCGATTTCTCTTTTCTGTCCTCTTTTGTTGCTCCCAAACCTGCTGAATATTTCTGTTAAGCCACCGTATGTCTATTTCTATGGATAGTAACTCATTTGTATGAGCTGCCTGGAAAGGCCTTGAGACTATCGCTAGAATCAAGAGTTAGACTGATCAAAACCAGGAGATCTGGCAGTGTGAAGAATTGTCAATTTTAATGGTAAAATGAGTAGGTTATGTCACCAAACTCCAGACAAGGACTTGGGATGAGGTCATCTAGCTGTTTTGTTCTTCGTTTGTGAGGGAGGCAGTGAGGGCTTGTCTATTGTTTTTTTTTATATGGAAGGTATTATCCTTAGGAGGAGACAAAGGTCATAACTAACCTGTACTGACATAGCCTATCGTCTCCCTGATATAAAATTTCCACATGCAGACTTTTATTAATTAGATTATATTAATATAATCTAAATAATACTTAAATATCTATCCATCATTTTCCCTCTGCCATGAATTCCCAAATCTGTACTGAAATTTGAGTGAAGGCCACCATGGGTGTTTACAATCTGGCCTTGTGAAGTTGTAAAATGCAAGCCCTTGTCCATCAGGGAGGTTCCTCACAGAAGGCAAAGGAGAATGGACACTGGGCAGCAGCAACGCTGTATCTGATTTTACCAGCTCTTTCTAGACAACAACTTTTAGGAAGCATTTACAGCTGAGAAAACTATCAGAGAAATTGTTCTGCAGCTCGACTAGCTGCTAATTAAGCAGCCTGTGTTGACCTCAGATTACATAGGGAATGCACTGGCCGCCTCTGGATGCCAGGGGGAAGCTAACTCTAACATAAAATATCACTAGAGCTAATATCGAGTAAATTGAATTTCTAAACAGATACAATATTTCACTCAGAGCATCTAATAATTTTGCATTTGAACTGGGTAACATGCCTGATGTCTGAAATAAAGCAACATAGAGGTTAATATTAAGTTGTGTGCAAATTATACATAGACAAAAAGTAAGGAGCACAGGGGTTGGCATGTGAATATGGCCTCGAGGGGTGATGCCATGCTGATAATATTAAGGCATTAATTTTCCACCATTGCTTTTATATATCGTCCATGGATTTTGAGAAAGTGAATATTATCTCTGAGTCACTCCTCTGGCTCTTTGTTAACTCACATAATGTGGATCAGATGTTGTAGGATCATCATTAGGAGATAAATCCTGTACTTAAGATGATGGCTTCCTCTAGGGTTTCTGAGATATCTGGTTTTATTTCTTCTATTAGGAAACATCAGTACCAACTATATACATACTGTATTCTCCAGATTTTTTTCTAGGCACATTTAAATGGAACAAAGTGTTATCAGGTTGTATACTCTAAAACAAAAAGATTATGAAGTAGAATTGGTTGTGGTTGATAGGAACTCATTACATAGCTGAGACCAGAGTGGAACATTGTATCCTGTATCTCCTGCCTCCTGGGTACTGAGATTGCAGGCCTGTGCTAACGGCATCCAGATAGAAACAGAATCCTGACATAAGTGATTGCGTTGGTTTGGTAAGGAAGGAAGAGGCACATGCATAAACTTTCTCAGCATTTAAATTATATCCCAAGAAAGGACTCTAGAGTGAACATTAAAGCCTCAGAGTTGGTTCAATTTGCAAAGATGCTCAGCTAGAGCTCAGTTGGTTAATTGTGATAAAAAAAAAAAAAAAACTACAAAATGCTTTTTATTTTGCTGACCTGATAGTGACTCATTCACTGTTCATGTACAAATGGCACCACTGGTCTATTAAGGGACAAAGTACAACTTTTTATTTTCCCTGCAGCCTGAGATTACAGAGGATGTTAAAGTGGATGCCTGTAAAATTTCCGAAGGGTGAAAAAGTGAACAGGTTGATGGTGACAATAACATCCTGAGGCAGACACATGGAGGGTTTAATATGATACCTCTGTCCTTGCAACGAATTCTAGAAATGAGGGATGAAGACTACAAAGAACACTGAAACTAAAGCTTATAAGACGTTTATCTTCCCCAGTAAGGGTTGTTTGTTAGGATATAATATCCTAAGGATCAGGCAAAGTCTTAATTTTGTTTTTACTTACATTATACCCCATTAATTGTCTAAGCCAAAAAACAACAGCAACAACAATAAGCCTACACATGCACGCACACACACACACACACACACACACACACACACACACACACACACAAACAAACTATAAGCTATGTAAGGATTCCCTTGAATGCTGCTATAGAGAACACAAAGATGGGATTGTTTGTAGAAATTCACCAGTTATAGTACTACATGAAAGACCTATCAGCTTATATTGAAAAAAAATGATAAGAACCTCTTGTTGTTAGAAATAATTTAAATGTGCCATACATACAATTGAAACACTAATGAGGTATTAAAATACTGCCACCTAGTTACATGGCTGTTAAAAAATGTTGTCCCAGTTTGCACAACCAATGAATAAAAGATCTCTCATTGGAGCCTGAAGTCTGGTTGCTAATTACTCTCCCCACCCCCAGATTGTGCACATGAACATTAGTAGAACTGTACAAACGTTGCCTTTGAGAGCTGTACCATCCTTAATCAAATGCAGAAAGGGAAATGTTTGTGCATATAAGATATGGATCCTCATCATATAGAGGTGGATTTGTAAGCTCTCTTCTGAACTCTAAACCTATGTACAGAATTATGCATGGGACTCATCTGCCAAGTGTCTCACCATTAAAAAGCCACCACATGCAGATCTATCTATTCTTCTATGACTGGACTTCACTGACTTCCCATTCATTCAGGAATCTAGAATTGTCTTTGAGTTATTTTTGTGAATATTAAATACCCCTTCAATAAACATAGCAGCCTTTCTTCTTTCTAATTGCTTCCCAAATACCCTAAGGCAAAACCCTTTCTAAGGAGGGGAGAGCTGAAATAGAGATATGAACATGAGCAACTTATCCAGAGGTGACACAGGGGGCAGATAAAGCTGGCCAGAAACAGTATTAGGACGACCTTTCAAATAATGTTATAAATCTGACATTTGTGGGAGGAAACAGGATTGAGCAGGGAGACTTTGGAAAGTCGAAGAAAACCCAAGAGGAACTCAGAATTCAGGATCAAGCACGTGAGAGTCCTGAGTTGGAAGAGTGGCCAAATCTTCATGTTACTGTTTTGTTTCGTCAGTGGCTTGGGACTTTTTGGATAGAATAAGTGTAATCTCATATTTGAGTTGCATGTCAAGCTATTTCTGGAATCAACCACAACACTAAGCACTTCAATAGCTGTCCATGCACTTTCCTTCTTTCTGTCCTTGCTGCTGAAAAACTCAGCCATGCTCAAGGCTTTTGCTCATCTTTCACATACCCAAAGTTCTCTCCATGAATACAGATAACTGTACAGTTATCATAACTGCTCCTTCCAACTGTACTAAGTTCCTCTATAAAATCCATACTCCAAAGCCAGGAATGTTAGCACATGCCTATAACTCCAGCAGTCAGGAGGTGGATGCTGGAAGATCAGAGGTGTAAAACTATCTTCAGATCCACAATGAGTTCAAGTGTTAGCCTGAGCTAACTTGTGAACTACATGAGTTCTTAGTTCAAGAAAACTATGGAGACAAATACTCTTCATAACGACATCACAGTCATCATTCTGAAGGAGCAACTGGAAAAGATATAGTAATTTCTCTCTTAAAATAGGTTACATGATGGTACCATCACAAGAGAACAAGGCAGGCTTATGTGCTTGTTTTGCTCATGCTTGCAAAACCCCTGTCTCATGACATAGCCTCTAACTGTGTTGGGTGGAGTCTCTGTCATTTTGTCTGCTTGTTGCTCATGCCACTATCCTCGTGCTACAGATAGGCTGAAACTGTATCTTCATCTCTAAGACTATAGTGAGTACATGACTCAGCAGAGTGCTTTGTGTATATACCTTGACTACATCAGATAATACAGGCGAATGAGAACTCTCACTGAAAATAAATCATGTGAATTTACCTTTTCTATGGTCTAAAATTTGGAATAAAAAAATTACCCCATAATCTCCATAGCCAATAACTACAAATATTCAAATGCAGCATTAACTAAGCAGAAATACAAGCATGTTTACTTACAGTTAAGGTTAGCAATACATTTAGGAATTTAAAAATCCTATCCTTAGTCATTAAGATGTTTGAGAATATTTAATAATCCACTTATATTTGATTGTATAACTTTTATTCAATTTCACTTTTGGTGATCTGAACTGTAGGCATCATGCCCAAGAGAAAAAGCACCAGAACCTGCTATTCTGATGTTCCTAGTGATGAGAATTGTCATAAAATGGAATGAAAATTCTATTTAAGAAATGTGTTTATAGGCTCCTGGTCATTACGTACAGAACCACTTTAGAGTTCTTTATTCATGTACAATTTCTTTACACAAATCTATGCTCATATTGTTGTCCTCTATACGATATAAAATCCTTATATTTAGGCCTTCCCTGAGATTTTCTTTTGGTAAAAAGAAAATGTAAGTATTGTCTCTTTTATCTCCTGTTGCTATTCTAAAGTAATCTTGCTATGGAAAAGGATCAATTTTACAGTACCTGCATAGATACTTCTATTTTCACTTAAATAATAAATTATACAACATTGCTAGAGTCTGAGGAGAACACAGGATAGAGAAGTGTAAGAGGAAGTGAAGAGAGAAGCTGAGACTACAATGACTGTCTGATTCAGAACAAAAGTCTTGGAGGTGGAAGAATGTTATTGGCTGGGTAGGAGAAGTAACATTATGATAGGTAGTTGGGAGTGTGAAGAAAGACAGCTTTATTGGTGCAGAGCACTTGCTGCTCAAGTAGGAGGGCTTCAATTCAAATGCCCAGAGCACACATAAGAAGCTGCGGACCTCAAATGCACACTTATAACCCTAGTAATTGGAGTAGTGGGCAAAGACAGGAGAATGTCAGAGGCTTGCTGGCTACCTGTCTCTGGACTTTTGGCACCTGAACTTGGGCATAGGTCCATTTGCCCACTTACAGATGTGTGCACATGTAGCTCACACATATTATTTAATTAATTAACTAATTAATTAAGGCTAGTTGGGCTAAGTGTTAGAGGAATTACAGAGAAGATAAATAATTGCTTACTCCTAACCGTTCTCTTTACTCTATCCAGTACATTAGCATATTTCAAATATATCTCCCTTTTGGAGCTCACTTTTCCCAATGCTTTGTAAGCAAAGCCCACTGCTGCCCCCATTCATTCTTTCCCCTTCTGCCCAAATCCTTAAACTCTGTCACATACACTGACTTTGAAGCCCTACCAGATTAGTTTTGGCTTGCTCCTAAATATCTCTGTCAGTTGATCTCAGCACAAACATGTTGCCAAACCTGCTCATCAATAAATATGTATGAATGTCTATTAAGTGTCTAGATCTGTTAGGGCATGAAGATTAATAAGAGGTATTCCTGCCATCATCAAGTTTCCAACTAGAGACAAGTGTAGAAGAACATATTTTTGAAACATGCACTCAGGTAATGGATGCGTCTTTCAAAAGCATTTATTACCAAGAGTATATTTCAGATCACGTTAAATTTCGCAGAGAACACTCATCACAAATTCAAGGACTTGCAGAAAAAAACAGATTCCTACAATGTGGCTAAAGTTTTACCGCTAGACATAGTTTCAAACTCAATAATGTACCCCTCTTGGTATAACAATTCCAAAGAGTCAGAGATGATATTTGTACAAAGAGAATGCATTAAACATCTGCTTTATGTAAATAAATAAGAAAAGGCCTGGTAAACAATAGTCCCTCATCATGTATACCTTAGAAATTAACTTTTATTTTCTTGTTTGATTACATTATAGCAATTTGGTTTCCAACCAACCTTGGTACAATGGGATTTTTACCTGAAACGAATTTCAAGCTAATATGCCTATTGTGCCGTGTCTCATCTATCCTGTTTTTTTTTTTTTTTTTTTTTTTTTTTTTTTTTTTTCTAACATGCAATACAATAAGACAGGATTATTTTTCCAGGGAGTGAGGTAATATGCTTATGTTCTCTAATACTCTCTGAGATTACATGAATGAACATGCATGTGTTTTAAGGACTAATTTATTTTTTATATAAAAATGGTGCTATCTCAATGACGGAAGCTGAGCACCACTGAATTACAATGTGGAAAACAAGAACACGAGTTCACACAGAAGTGGCAAGCTATTTTAATACAGTACAGGGTCACTCTAGGTCTCATCCTTGAGATCAGAACGATGATTTTTGCTCATGCTATAGACACAGTGATTGATTGAGGGGTGAGGGCAGGAGCTGAAATAGCACATGTTAACCTGTGATAAATGGTAGCCTGCTCTCTCATCACTGACTCTGAAGAGTAACCCTGCAGTTGGGAATGTTGGTACCATGGGGGTGTGTATGGCCTTTTGAAATGAGGTATTTAACCAGTTTCTATGAATGAAAGTTTGGAGTACTCAAAAAATATTCTGTCACAATCAGAATGTTGCTATTAAGATACCTGAAAACAATAGCATAGAGCAGGGTTCTAGACACAGGTTTTAACAAATAGGTAAGACACTATCCCTTTCTGTTCTCAGAGATTACACATTTAGTTCCTTGTTTAAGAGGGTTTGGTCTTCCTTTGCTTCGTGAAAGTTTCTTTTGCAACACATAGCAGAGCCAAATGTTTCTTGAAAGTCAAATCTCTATTTTTGTGGTCATCTCCTGAACATCAGGTCTCTCCTGATGTTTACAAGAACTCTCAGTGACCCCCTGCAAACTCTACCATGACCACAAGCTGATACCCGATTGATTTCTGATTTTTTTTTAACAAAAGATTAACTCTTGAGATTATCAGAGTCTCTAAAGTAGTGCTTCTCACTTGTCCTAATGCTGTGACCTTTTAATCCAGTTCCTCATGTTGTGGTGACCCCCAACCATAAAATTACTTTATTGCTACTTCATAACTATAATTTTGCTACTGAAACAAAGCAAATATCTGATACAGGATATCTGATTTGCGATCCCTCATGAAAAGGTTATTCAACCCTCAAAGGGGTCATGACCCACAGGCAGAGAACTAAAGAAGTACCTTGTCATCATGTCAGACAATAAGGAGACTTCTCTATATTTTGATTATTATTATCATGATTTCTTTTAATTTGGCCCAGAGGGCCCTACTAAAGTAGACATGGGCCATCATGGCCATGCTCTGTGAGCATCCTTGTTAATGTCTTGTGCTTCTTGGGTGAGATGCAAGGAGTTGGGAGACTCAAAAGTCAAGAGACAGAAGCATTAATTATAGATCTCCAAGAGGATAGGGGAGCCACCAGGAGTTTGTTTGGAAGCAGCTGGAGCTGAGAGGATTGTAAGGACACCAGAGAGACAGGAAGGGTAGGGTCATGGCCTTATGCAGGTATCCAGGCTTCTTTTTTAAGTCTTCCCACAGGACTCTGGATTGGCCAGCTTAAAGGAAGTACCTGTGATGAACTTGTTCATACTGTCTGATGTTTGCTATTAAGTTTCTTATTGTCAGCAGCTGTGAGGCATTGCCATATTTTGCTTCAGTGAAATGGGGAGCAAGTGAACTATGAAACAGCTATGTGGAGGGAAAGTATAGCAGGCCCAAGGTGACCAAATGTGACTGGATTTCTAATAGTTTACACAAGGCCTAAAATAGATCATGTGGCGGGAACTAGAGCATCTCATCTGAGACATTATCCTTATTTGGAGATGAGCTGATCATCAATAGTATTGACTTGCCAACTAGGCTCAAAGGTCTTCCACCTAGAATTATTTGTGCTTGAAAATACAAACAAACCAAAGCAAGACCTTGATGGTATTCCTTAGCAGTCAAGGTTGATTATGATTTAGATGTGACTGGGGGAGAATATTAACAAATATACTTTTGTTAAAAATTCATGTTTTTCTTTGAAAATAAGTGAGGATTATAAAATGGGAAGAGGTCATTGACTCAGAGAGGGGGAACTGTGGACATCGTCAGTGGTCAGGCGGCACAGGATGGTCAGCTCACTTTCAAAAATCACAAGTAGTTTTAATCTTTAGGTTTCAGCTGTGCAAAGTATTTGAATACAAAATGTGCCATCATCCACAAGCATCTATGGATGTCTATTGCATAGCACTCAGTCAGACACATTTTAGAGAATAAAATCTCAGGGTGGTGGTCATAATAAGCATAGTCTAAGGATACTAAGCTACAGCCGCCACGGAAAGATGATCTCATGTAGATCTCACAATCATTGAGTGGAAATATGAATTCAAAGATTGTTGATAAAGAACATATGCCTACTTCCCTGTCCTGTGATAGATCAACAGCCAGTTCTCAAGAGTCTATCATTAAGTTTCAGGAATGTTTGCTAACTTGCTGCTAAACACAGCCATTATTAAAAAGTTAAAAACTACCAGTACAATAATTAAGCTACGTTAAATACAACAAAAAAAGATACAGAAATTGCTCCTGGTCACTGCAGTTTACTAACCCTTATATTTTTTGACGTTTTTGTCTAATGCATTTGAGTATTAGAAATACAGTATGCTGGTGTTATTTTCATATATTGTTCCTAGTTTGATCCTATTTTTATTTCATGTAAATATATTTATATGGTGAATGTTGCATATTTACAAATCATGATTTTTGTTGCTGTTTCCATTATTGTAGGGATCAAGGTTGTTGAGTATTTATCCGAAAATGTTTCTTCTGTGCACATCTCAAGAAACATAGAAGTTTCCTGGGTAGCTGTTGCAGGTTAAATATATCCTCACAAGTTCCTATATTTGAGCACTTGGACCTCAGCAGGTGGTACTGTTCAGGGAAACTGTTGAATCTTGGGGACTGTGGCCTGACTTGCGAAATCGATCACTGTTGTGGGCCTTGAATGTTGCCTCTTCTTCTGGGCCTCAGTTCCTTGCTTCCTGGTTGGCCCCAGCTTTGTCATATAAGACTCTGAGCATTGATGATGCAGGTAGACACTGTGAGCTTTGCAGCCATATTACTTGGGTTGGAATCCTCTTCCTGACTCCTATTAGCTAGGTAACTTCAGTACCTCTCCTAACTTCCTTAAAGTTTCATTTCCTTATTTGCAAAATATGATGCTGCTCCCCACCTTGTGAATGCATTAATATCAGTAACTGTTGAAGCAAGTGACCCTGATATTATAGCTCTCAACAAAATGAAATTGTCTCTACTGTCCTTGCTGTATACAATCCAAGTCTAAGTGAAAACAAGCACATGTTTCCTCCAGTCACTGGGTCAGATTCTCATTCACGACTTCTTCCATCTTCTAGTGCCTGTTGGTACTCTTTAGCTTGTGGCTGTCCCACTGCAGTTTCTGCCACCGCTTCCACTACTTCTGTTTGATCTTTGAAAAGAAATCTGACATGGGTTTAAGGAGAACTCAAGATGATCACACCTCAAAATCCTTAATTGAAATACTTAGAAAATTTATTTTTAAATTTTAAATACATATTTTAAATAATTGTATTTAATTATTTATTTATATTTATTATTAAATAAATATTTAAAATAATCTTTGAAATAAGGTAATATTTTGTTCTGGATTTAGGACATGATATGATGCATTTCTTCTGGGATTAACAGGCACCCTATCTCAGTAAGGTTCAATGAATGAGCATATATGAAATAACTATAACAGAGTCTTTTACAGAACAGAGAACTGGTAAATTCCCATTTTCCTTCCTACTTTGTTTCTCTTGTTCTTTTTTCCCCCTTTTATCTTTCTTTGTTTTTCCCTGCTTGAGACTCTATAGTCTTTCCATATCTGCTCCCAACCTTCAGTTTAGTCTCCACTGGGATCATTCTTTGTCCCATAAACATAAATCCATTGTCTTCATGAATCAGCTCTGATGCTAAGGCCTCAGAAGCCGAATTTTCCCCTGGGCTCATGTGTGCACCATGCTCGTTTTGGTTCCAGACTGTCTCTGATAGTCTTGAGTTTCCATGTCCCACCTGTCTTGCCTTCCCATCTACTGTTCAGGACATACTACCACTACTCCTGACACTTAGCCACGTGAGTGGGCTGCACTTCTGGATGCCTGCAGCTCTGCTCATGGTTTAAGTAACTGCACAGTTTTCATTCTGCCTATTGTCTTTTTCTTTGCCAGGATCCAGCTCCCACACTCCTTCTCCAATTCCTCACCTTTTGTTTCAGGAAGTGCTAAACTGCCAGAGTATTGCAGAGCAGGATTTGTTTTGTAATCCAGTGTCAGTGTAATCATGTGGCTTGCACTTCCTTATCCCTCTTAGCTGTCTACACCATGCAATCAAATCTGCATTCCTGAGAGGAAAAACAGCCAACAGAGAAACACATTGTACTCCTTTAAAGACACTGAGAAGCAGGCACACCAACACACTACTTCGGAACCTGGTCTCCTGATAACCATTTCTTAGGAAGAGGCTGAAAATGGAGTCTTTGTATATGGCTGTTGTTCTCTGAGTTCATCATTACCTTTATACAGAAAATTTTAATAGTGGACACTTAACACTTTATCTTCTTTTGCAATGTAGAAGAAAGCATGCCATAACAATGCAAACGTTTATAAGTATAAAAACAGAGACTAAACTTTCCCCCAAATTTTTGAGCAGAGTAGTATCTATGGCATATACTTTGATTTTGTATCTCTGTAATATATCAAACTGAATTGAATTGTTTAGTTAAAAAATCATGGATATCTTTCCATGTTGGTATCTGCATATCTATGCTTCCCCCATTTTGCCCCCATGAACTTTAGGCTGGCTTTGAACTTGTTATTCTTTTGACTTGGCCTTTGAAGTGCTGAGTCAATACTCCCACTAATGGCTTTCTCTGACCTATTTTAAGGCCACAGTTGAGACAAAAGATTTTACACCTACTGGAAAGCAGACTATCAGATTCATGCTCATGAGGCACCCTCCCTGTAGGAAGGGAATGAAATCCTGCAGTGAACAGGCACAGCCATATTCAGGACCAATGGCTCAGGCCTGTTGGAGTGGCAAACCCTTCCTCAGGTGAAGCTCAGTGGGATAGCAAAGACTTGGACTGCTCTGGTGTTGACAGTGTGTATAGAACATGACCACTGTAGCTTTCTACACCTGCCCAAGATTGTCTCTCTATAGACGCTGTCCTATCAAGACTAGCTAAACCTGTTTTCTTGTTCAGCTATATGTAATAACCCTGCCTCCTTGCTCAACTGTATGCAATAAACATGCTGAGCTTCAGGATGCTGAGGTTTCCTATCAGACAGGACAGTCCATCAATCCCCATGCTCTCCATCCTCCCTTCTTCCTCTCACCTTTCATCTTTCTTTCTCCCCCTCTGTGTGTATGTACATATGCATGTGCATGTGTGTTGTACTCCTTTTGTGTGTGTGTGTATGTGTGTGTGTGTGTGTGTCCTTTCTTTATTTCCTCAATGCTTTAGCTAAGTCAGTTTCTGAAGTCATGCAAGGATCTCCCCTTCCCTTGATATTTTTTTTGGTGAAGATAGAGAGGAATTAGCAGAATCCGCTCATATGCTACATATATGTCCATGTTAGGGAACCTCAAGTGTAGGGACTCCTTTAAATGTACTATAATCTAGACAGTCTGATCTTTGACTCACAAGATTTATCATAGAGTCATTCTTATATTTGTCAGCAAAGTGATGTGCCTTCTGTCTTAGAGAAATATTATTATAGTTCTTCACTATACAAACATTCTTCAAAATAGATCTTGGAAAGGATGTTACCAATGCAGTGTTTACAGAGTGTACACAAGCATAGATAAATGGGCTGCTGTCTTCTAATAGTGTTTTTTCCCAGGCAGTCAAGGCCATTGTTTGTGTATAGTTAGTTATCTGAACTTGAGAAGACTGGTGTCTTAGTTGTCACAGATAGCCTCATGTATGAAGTGACATGATTGGAAGAATACTGAAGAATAATGAAAAAAATCAGTTTATATCTTAATGGATTAAGTATTAACAAGATACAAATAATAAGATAGCCAATAAAGCAACCACCTGGCTACTAACTAGCCAGTTACCAACAATCTGTCCACCAAACCAAATTAACAATCAAGTAACCAAATACCTACACATTACTTACTCACTCGCCCACCCAAACAACTAAATAATCAAGCAACCAGATAACAAACTAGTCATCTACCCACATCCTAACCCAACTAGCCAACACAACAATTAAAAACAATTAGTCAACAAAACAATCAACTAAACAACCAATTACCAACCCACCAGTCAGACATCCAACCAGACAGCCAACCTCCAATCAACAACTAAGGAGCCTAACAAGCAGGCATGCAGAATGACACAGCTGTTCTATCTCGTAATATCTATCTAGTCATAACACAGGCTTAACTGAATCCCTTTTGTTGTCATCATATGGATGATGCTGTCCAATCTTGGTATCAGCTTGGAGCAAGAGAGGGAATTAAAACATACCTTCATCTGTGGCAGCTTATACTTTGTGAAGTATTTCAAATTTGCAGAATATGAACACAAGAGCCACCAAATACAGTCTATGACATTTATGTAAATGCCCTTGCAACTGTGTCACTACTAACATCACTATCATTATTAGAATTTATTTACTTTGATTCAAATCCCAGAGTTGCTAAACTAATAAAGAAATAGTTTTCTTACTTCTTCATTTGCCCCAAATATTGCCAATCACAAATATACTATTTTATCCTCTCCATCTAGGGTCTCAATCTTGGGCAAGGTATTTCTTTTGAGGATCTCAGCAGCTATAACTTGGGTATGTATTTATTTAGAGCATCTCATTTTTCCACAAAACTTATAAGAAATACTATTTTTCCTCATGGAAATACTATTTTCCCCAAATTATGCCATTTTCTATACTGTATCAATAGTAACTGAACAGGATTTACATTTTAAAATAATTTTTATTTATTATGCATTTCATAAAGATACCTGCCAGGTACTAACCATCACTACCACCATTAGTCTTTTGTTGAGACAGTTCCTTATTGATAGCCCTCTTCCTTTTACAGAATAACCTCCAAATAATCTTCTATCTACCTTTATACCATGTCAAACACATATGTATGTATGTATGTATGTATGTATATGACAGAAAAATACATGTGCACATACAATATGTAATATTTGTCTTTCTGTGTCTGCTTTATCTCATTTGTCATGGTTATATTTACTTCTATCCACTTTCCAGCAAATGATATCATCTCTTCTTTATACTGGAATAAAACTCCATTGTGTATATGTTCCATAATTTTTTAAAAATCATACCTGTTGATGAACACCTACGTTTTCTTTTTGGGGATTTTCTATTGTAATTGGTCTCACACTGAATCAGCATCAAAGATGTCACTTGAGAACTTGTTTGAATGTGACTCCTAGATATACTTATTTGGGAATCTGGGGTAGGGCCCAGTAACCTCAGTTTTCGCAAGCTCTCTGGGTGTTTTGCCATACACCAAGCTTCGAGAATCATTCTTTAAATCAGAGCCCTATTAACCTAATTCACATGCTGGAATTACCCAGGGAGTTTTAAAAAGTATTGATGCTTGGGCATAGGAAGTCTGAATTAATTAGTATCAGGTGAGTCCTGAGAGTGGGAATCCTGCTAGGTCCCCTGGTAGTTATAAAGTACAGCCAAGGTTGAGAAGCATCGTTCTAAGCTCTTTATTATTTCACATTAATGGTTTTACCTTCTGTTTTTTGAAGCCTTTATTGTTGTTGCTGTTGTTCCCTAACAAGCCATGGCATGGGAATATAGGAAGGAAGGATACCTCAAATTAGAAATACCTTGTTTGGGGTGGATTAGATATCAAATGAAAGGTAACACTGCATCTTATTGTTCCCCTTGGCTTGTTTATCTTACACAAAAAGCCTTTGATTTTGAAGCTGATTTAATTTCATGCAGCACCTCCTTTTGAGTCCATTGGCTTTTGTGCAGATAAGGGTGACATACAAAATGAATATCTAAATGCTGATCCTGAGATCTTTGGGGAAATGTTGGTAGAAGGAGAGTCCATGGTACCTTGACCATGTAAAGTGAGTTTAATCAGATGGAATTAATCTGTTTAAGTTATATTCACATGTAGAAAAAGAAACGTACTGGACTACATAAATTCAGTATTAAAATTGCCTCCATATTCTATACATAACCAGTTTTATCAGCACGGATCCCACTGCTCAGGCGGTCTGGTCCTCTGGATGGAGGGCCGTGATCCTGTTGTGAGCAAATAAAGATACATAGGAAGAAGAAACGTCTTCAGTTTCAGTGCAGACAAATATGTTAAGAACCTTTCTTGCTACACCCAATGTGGATAAGGAGGAGTCCTGTCATATTTTATAGTAATGAATCATTTTTCTCCACACTCAGTCAAGTGTTTTGATCTTGTCCCATCAAAAAATACTAGCCAGTGACATAACTCTTTTGTCTCCAATCTCTCTCTTTTTTCTGTTAAAAAAATATCAATGGCAAATATCCTTTGTAGGTCAGGTTCCTGGAGCTACCCCCCACCTCTTTTCCTAAGAAGTTATTGCATGAATTTAGAGTGAGATAAAGTAAATCTGATATTGCCTTGCTGTGAATTGAAGATGTTACCTTGATAGATGGGAAGACTGCTTTAAACTGGGCTTCCTAGTGTATTTGAAATGTGATGATTCCTGAAGTTTCAAAAGAAAGTGACAGTGTTTAACCATTAAGTCAAGAAGGAGAAATCACCATAATCTGCAGCAAGACTATAATAACTATCTTGATTTCCAAGGGTCTGTGGTGATTGGCTAACTTATCGTGGTGTTCTAATGTGTGATGGAGAGATGAGTCAGCAGCAGAGAAGTACCTATATATATATATACATACATACATGCATACTTACATATATGCATGCATACACACATACATGTATAAATGCATACATACATTCACATATACACGAATGTGTTGAACTGTAAGATCCAACCCAGGGGATGAGCTCCCACAGAAACACACAAGGACAGGACTCGCTGCAATCACATGAGTTCGGTTTAATGAAACTAGTGCACTAGGACTCTCTTGCAATGCAGGCAAGAGAGAGAGCCCCGAACAAGAGCTGAGTACAATACTTATGGGTACAGTACAATTCAGGAGGGCAAACCACAAAGTCTGACTTTTCGGGTTCGGTCCCTAGGTGACTCAGATTATGACAAGGAGTGTCTTCTGAATGCCCAGGTTTACTACCTTAAGGGCCCAGCTTCCTGATTCCTGGAATGTGTCTGTGTGCTCTGGGCCTTCCTCACCCACAGGTGGGTTCCCTCCCCTGTGGTCTGAGGAATGTTAATCAGCCTCTCTCTTACACCTCTAAATGTTAATCCAGCAAGTGTCCTCTGACTAAGGAATGTGTCCCTCCTGTGATGTGTCCTGGGACATTGGGATTCTTGAGACCCGAATATCCTACATTTAGACCCAAAAGTCTTACACACGTATACATACATGTATACATGTATGCATACATACATACATATAAGAAATCAAGAACAAAGAAACAGGTTTGTGTTAACGTGGGAATATCAACATCATGATGTCTTCCTCCAATTCCATATCTGAGCAAATGATAAGAACCAGAACCCATCTACTGAAGGAGAATCTGAGTCCCCAAAGAAGAGAAACTGCATTGTCATAGAAAGTATATACACTCCAATTCCAGATCTCTATCTTCCTTTGAATCTACTTAACAGACTCTTCTAGGAAGAAATAAAATAGAAGTTCTGAATATTTCTCATGCCTAGACTATGTCTCCTGTTAAACAAAAACATATTATACATAGACATCATAAAATGATGGCTAATTTTATATCATTTATGCTAGGCAACAATGTTCATGTTATTGGTCCATTACTAGTCTAGATGTCACTATGACAGTATTTTTTTAAATTAGCATGATCCACCTAAAGTTAATTGACTTCCAAGAAAAAGAGATTCCTTTTCATGGTATTCATGGGTCTCATTCAATCACCTAATCGCATTAGGAGTAAAGCATGAGGTTTTATGAAGAAACATTGCCTTAGTAGTGCAACAAAGAAATTATATTTGAGAAGACTTTCTACTAGTAGCCTGTTCTATGTGTTTGGCTTGCCTGTTTACATATTTGTCTGTGTAAGATAGCTGCACAGTTAGGTTTGGAGGAATGGAAACTGTTTGCCATGGTTGGCATTAATTCAACCTTACCATCTTACTTCTGACTCAAAGACCTATCTATAATCCTTCAGTATGAGCATCTGGCCACATTGTGACAACCCAATAGCATTAGACAGCTTTGTCCCTCTGCCAATCACCATTCTTGAAAATAAAACATATCCTAAGCTTGCATTCATCATTCTGACTGCAGTGAATCTGCATCACTGTCAGATGCCTTAAAGGACCCACACTACCATAAGAAGATAAGATATTGGACATATGACCATGGCAATCACTGGTTCCTCCTTACAATGCATTTGGGAAATTCACAGCTTGATAGGACAGTAAAGAATCTTATCAAAAGTAGAGGGCAAAGTCATCATAGGAAGATAGATGATAGTCTGTTTGGATTTTGTGTCTCAAGAAACCATTAATGATGCTGTGTCACTCAAGATACAATCATGGCCAACCAACCAAAGGTGAGGATAGAAGTAGACCCCATCATCATTAATTCTTACAAAATGACTTGTATACTTTGTGCAAGGCATTCATGAAACTAGGTTTTCCTAAAAGGCCTAGTTCCTGGTAAGAAACAGATAATTTCAGAGGAAATTGAAATGATACCACTAGACCAACATTAATGATGTCTACATGATTATTCTGAGTTCTGTAGTCAGCTGCCCTGGGGCAGAAAGCCAGGAATTAGTATGTCAATAGTATAGGCTAGTTAATACTGAATTTCATGAAGATACAGGATCACTGCTCTATGCCAGAGAAAGGGAGAACACTCAGAACTTATAAAAGTTACCAACTATCTCTAGGAACCTTTGTGCCTAGTGGTAGATGAGCCACTATGCAAGATATACATACAGCACGTTAACCAGGAGTTACAGATGCCTCAAAACTGAAATCAGGGCTACCCCAGCAGATAAGCAGTATCTGAAGTACAGCTGAATGTGAGCACAGGTTGGAGGGACAACAGAGGACAATGGTGAATATCTATCATGGCCTCTAATACCAAAGCTAGTCCTATGAGAGCTCTACTTATAAAGACATGGATATTGCTTTGCTTATCTTTTTGGAAGCCTTGGTGACCTACCACCTAAAAGGGCAGAGACAAGTTATAAGGACCACATGAATTCCAGTTGGAGCACAGGAATGTGAATCAACAAGCACATTCACAATCTAGCACATAAATAAACTTGTCTTTAGATGATGTATTGCTAATTTATAGCCTCTTCAAATCACAATAAAGTGGCCTGATGGTTATTTTTCACTGTTAAGGTGATTGGGCTGAGATATGCCAAGTTAATAGTATAGTACAGCCCTAGGTATATCTGTGAGAACATTTCCAGAGATGATTAATTAAGGAGGGCTATGACTTAATGAGTGGTTTAATGCTTTGATGGATTCCAAATGTGAATAGACTCCTGGAAGGTGTGGGTACAACTTGTCACCCTGGTTGAAGAATGTTTCTTGTCACGGCTGATTCTTCTTACTCCTATTTGCTTCCTGGATGCTATGAGGTAAGATGCTTTCCTGTGTCATTCAGTCTTTGGATGGGCTCCAGGAAGCTTACTTGCCAACTGCAGCTTTTCCTGCATGGCTTTTGCCAGTAATGCTTTTGTCTTGCTAAGGATTGGGAAAAAATTTTCAGAGACTCTGAGTCAATATAATAATTTCTTCCTTGAAGCCATTTCTCTCATATATTTATCACCATAATGAAGTCCAGCTAACACAATTGTCTTGAGAAGTGGCTTTGTTCTCTGTTTAGCATAATAAACAGCCACTTCATATGTCAATATCTTTCTGATCGATAATATGGATGATTAAAAGTTAAGAATGTTCCATTCAGTCTCATATTTCAAAAACCACAGTTTCTCCTGTTATAAGCTATAGTTGGTAAACAACTGATTAGCATTAATTTTATTTTTTTTTCATTCTCAATTTGTTTGTGCACTGTGATTAAACTATTTTCTGTCATTGCCAATAAATAATCTTAATTACAAAGCAAAAACAAAAAGACAGCTCAATTCATTCTGGGATGATAGTTAGAAAAAATATTTTCCAAAGTTTCTGTCTCTGATATCTATCTCATCTTCAGTTGAGGTTCAAAACCTTATTTTAAAATATTTATTTTTAAAATTTCTTAGACATTTTTCTACATCTATACTCAGCATATTAGGTGTCATGAATTTTGACAGCATCCTGATAGCTGCATTTGTCGCCTACCCTGAGCTGTCTCAATCAGTTTCTATACTGTAGCCACAATACAGTCTGAAATGGACACCTCACAGTACTTGCTAGAGACTTTCAGTGACATCCCATCATCCTCAGTGTCTTCACCCTAAAACATCCTGCCAGCTCATCATCTGCTGCTTTTTTCTCACCTAATTTTTTTTTAATAGCACCTTTTGTTTCAGCAAGTTTTAGTTTCTCATGACAATAATAACAACCTACCTATGCTAATCAATGTATGGCGGGGGGTGGGGGGAGATTATTTTGGCTCACAGTCTTGAAAGTTCCAGTCTGTAATTGGTTTGGTTTCTTTGCTATCTGGACTTGGGAGACACAGAACAACATAGAAGCAATAAAAACAGAGCAAAACCACTTATCCCATGGTCAGGAAGCTAGGTAGGATGGATATTCCAAAATCATGTCTGAGAATATTTCCATGATACCTAGGAACCTTCCATTAGGTGCAGCCTTTCATAAGTTCCACTGCATCCCAACTATGACATAGGTTTGGGAGCCAGCTTTTATCACCATGATGGTTGAAGGCTGCTTATCCAAACTTCAACACACACCATATCCTTAAATGCAAATGTATTGTGATCAATTGCCCACCTATCATACTTAAATGCCTTTATGGCTAGTTGCTCCATTTATTGACAGTGATTGCTTGTGTCTGGACTAAGCTTTAACTTGTCAGGATGATAATTTTCCAGTAGATAATTCTTGGATGCGTATAGAAACTTACAGAATTTTGTGTGTCAAGCGTCTACAGAAGAATAAAGAATGGACTCATGCACACATTTACAGCCTCAGTCTACCATAGTCAATGACCAGGAGGCAAATAAATTCATTATAAATTCATTAACTGGGTGATATAAATATCTAAAGAGACCATGGAACAGATTGGAAAGTTAGAAATAGATGTGAGAAATCCATCCTCGAGGAAGAACTTTTTATATTTTATATCACATCTTTCCATGTAAGAATACACATGATCTTGCCCGGGTTCTGGAGAGACAGAGAAAGGAGCAATGAAAGAGGACATGTGTTTCTGAGAGGCTGGCACTGCTCCATCTGGACCAAATCACATTTTCAAAAGCAAAACTTTTCAACAAAACCCTCAAGGATGCTGAGAGATCAATGAACACATTAGGCAAAAGAAGTTAAGGATGATATTTTGGAGTTTGTTAAATTAGATGAAAAACCAAACTGACAGTTTCAAACAGTTTATATAGCCATGGGTTTTGATTTTATTTTTTTTTTGTTAAGAGATAAAACCGCTGCAAATGCCAGCTGTTTCTTGGCCAAAGACACTGTGGGGTCTCCAGCTTTGTAGTAAATGACCAACATTCCTGGATAGGCTCAGTCCCTGCAGCCTGCCCTGTAAGCACAGTGGGCCATTTCCGAACCCATGGGGGTCTCCTACAAGTTTGTTTATTTTTCAATAGAGCCACCTGCCTGGAGTTGAATTGTATGGACTATAGAGAAATAGTACAGAGGGTAGTTTTAACATTAAAAAAGAACATTATATAGCAAAAAAATTCCAGCGTCCTACCTAGGCAGGGCCTTCAGAATTTCTACCTAGTTAGTTCTGCAGCTGGAAAAAAGAGAGAGAATTCTAACAGTACTAAAGTCTGTTGAAGATCAGTTTGTAATCTCTAGAGGTCAGAGGAAGGACTAATAGCAGGACATAAGCCCTACAGACTGCAATGGCACTGCCACATAGACTGATAATCTATAAAGCAAACACCACAGTAATCTTCTGACACAGCTGGAAGGCAGAACATACTCAGCACCTAGAAACCTGCTAGGTACTGTTCATGGTCATAATGCTCTAGAATAATTCATGGTAAGATTAATAGGGTCAAGAATCTCAATCAGTGCACATTTTTGTGTATGTATGTATGTATGTATGTTTGTATGTGTGTATGAATGTATATGCATGTATATGGAAGCCAGTAGTTTGTGTCCCCAATACTCTTCACCTTATTTGTTGAGACAGCATCTCTCAACGAAACTGGAGCTCAGCCAATTCACTAATCTATATGGCTAATGACCTTATACAGGTCTTAACTAGGTAAATAGGGGCTGTAACATCATTGCCAGGGCCATGAAAGCAGTATTTCACAGCACTCTTCCCCAGCCTCCAGATCCTATGTTCTTTCTGTATCCTCTTCTGGATGTTCCCTGAGCCTTGGTGGTGGTAGAATTAATGTAGATGTCCTGTTTAGGGATGATTACTGAGTCCCTTATTATCAACACTTTGATCAGATATGCATTTGATCATGTTGTCCACTGCAAAAAAATGAAACTTCTCTAAGGTTGAGAGCATCACAAATCATTAGGTATTAACATAAATACTAAGAGGAGAATTTGACAGCCCAGCTATTTAGCAAAATAACGATAGCAGTTTCCATCCTAGGGCCTTTGACTTCCCAAGCTGTAGGTTTGGACCAGGGTTACATTAATAGACATGCCTCCTGTGGAACATGCCTCAAATCCAGTGCAAAAGCGGTTTTCTAGCCCACAACAATTGTACCACTACTGCACCAATAGACTCTGTTTGTCTGGCAAGGAGAAAATATTCAGGCTCCAGGGCTGGGTAAGACCATGATTATTTTCTCTCCTAGAATCCTGCATAGTACTTTCTGGCATTATGGAATCAAGCATCAGGGAGGAGACTTCCAGGTTGCTTTGAGATTGATTTTTCTATGCCCTGGAGCTAAAAGGAATGTCTTCAGCAATAGGGTCTTACCATGTAGTTATCAACAGTAACCAAGGGCAATAACAATAGCCTGTGCTGTTTTGGAGATCTCTGGGGTCTCTGTGACCAATAACTCCTAGGGGTGATCCCATTCCTTATGTTGCAACTTTTATTTAATAACTCATGTCTTCTGGGTAAATTGCCTACCAATGCAGGTTAATTCTAACAAATCTCTCTCTCTCTCTCTCTCTCCTCTCTCTCTCTCTCTCTCTCTCTTTCTTCCCCTCTCTCTCTGTCTCTCTTTTTTAGAAATTGTAATTTTAAATTAGCTTACTAACAGTAGATTTCCATAGGTATTTTCTTTCTTCTTCTACATTTTTATTTATTTATTTATATTTTTTTTACATTTTAAGTTTGGCTAACCTATTTATAGCTCTTTTCTCTCCATCATCTCAACTCCAGTGACCTGCCTGTGACGTCCTTAACCCTTTAACATCCAATAGCGCCTCCTCCACTTCTTTCTTTTAATATGTATCTAGATTTCCACTCCTTTTTATTTTTTTAAAGTTACTAGATAGTAGGCTTCCTCATGGCTTTTCACATTCTATTCCTTTGGGTAAGCCTTCCTCTTCATCCTCTGGGTCTCCCCACATTCCCACACTCCTCTTCGCTTAAGCATTTCTCTTTCTCATTATTCTGCTACACTACTTTTATTTTGCATACATTCTATTAGCCTTTCTTCCTCATGTGTCCTCACAAAGGCCCCCTTCTCCTTTCCTGGCTTCCATTTGTGTTTCAAGTTGAATACACAAAACAAAAGATTTGAAGCTACATTTTGTATAGGAGAGGGAATATAGTGTTACCTTTCTGGGCCCAAGCTAACTTACTCATTATTTTGTACATTTAATTTTTCTTCATAGCTGTGTAATATTCCATTGTTTCTATGTGTCACTGTTGTTTTTTTAATCCATTCATTTGATGATGCACATCTAGATGATTTCACATAACTAGTGTCAATGGAGAAGAAATGACTGTGAATGTACAAATATCTCTGTTGTAGAACATAACATTTGAAATTGGAGATATGCCAGGTAGTCTAGGAGGGTCATTTGGCAGTTCTATTTCTAGTGTTTTGAGAACCCTTCAGAATGATTTTCAAAGAGGCTACATTAGTTTATAGGCTCCATTCTCAATTCATGCCTCTTCCCTTCCATCACATCTGAATTAGCTTTGGTTGGTATCTGTACTCCGAGTGGCTATGCTGAGTTTTCATCTGCGTCCACAAACACAACCTTTCACCCAAACCTGGCAACATCAGGGACTCTGCTTTCGAACAGTAACACACATGTGGGATCATAGGCACATGATCATTTAGCAAACTGCATGTTAGATTAATTTAAATCATTGAATGAGTCAACATCTTTTCATTTTTATCACTACGTCTATTGTACATTTATAGAACACTGATATCATTTTCATAACCTTTGGTTATATGAAGAATACCCAGGTTGTTTAGGGTTTCGGAAATCACAGATAAAACTTCTATAGTCATTTGTGGCCAATTGCTTGTGTGACCTTCTCACTTCGGTAGATACGGAGCACGGGACACATGAGTTTTATGACTGAGCTTTCTAAGGACCTGAAGTGTTGCTTTCTGCATTTCAATACCATTTTCCATCCCTGTCAGCAGTGCATATGAAGTAGATCTGCTTCACATCTTCATCAGCGCAGAATTTCAGTGGCTCTTTTGGATAGTGTTATCCTCGATAATAGCTATTTTAATATGTATATAATGACATCTCATTTGGCTTTAATTTACATTTCCCTGATGACTAATGATTTTTAGCACCAATTTCTGTGCTCATTTGCCATCTGCACATCTCTTCTCTGGTGAAGTATCTGAAAAAAAAATAACAAAACCAATGTTTTCCAATAAATTGCTTTTGTTTGTTTGTTTGATTGAAACTTTCTTAAGTTTTGAGAGTTCTTTATGTACTCTAGATAGAACTTCTTTGTTGGAATGTTTTTATCATTCTATTTCATTTCTTTTTCTACATAAATTTTATATTTTTCTAGTGATAGTTATAAAAACTGCATGCTTAGACTTGCATGAATTTCATTAAGCCTAGTTTTTAATTTGGGAAAAATTGACACATTAAAAATATCATTTTTCTATTTCCTAAGCATAGTATCACTCTCTAGTTACATAGATATTATTTAATTGACATTTAATATTCACCATAAAAAATCACACACTTATCTTTTTAGACATGTATATCTAACTGATGCTATGTTCGGGTGTTAGTGTAAATATTTAAAGGGGAAATGAGATTTCCAATTTTTAACTATTAATATACAGAAATACTGATTTGTGCATAAAGGGCTGGTATTCTATGGATTTCTAAAATCACTCAAGAAGCAGGCTTTTAAAAGTATGCTTCATTATTTTCTAATAGTCTTAGCATGATGCTCAGTAGTGCAAAGCTTGGATACTAAACTTTAAACGATATAAATAAAATTTGAAATTTCTCTTAGTCTCTAGCCTACAAGGAATCTGTGAAACTCAGATTAATGAATGGATCATCAGATAAATGTGCAGGTCACAAAGTCCAATCCTGATGACCCTAGTTCAAATCCCAGTAGCCACATGGTGGAAGGAAAGAACCAGCTTCTGGATGTTTTCCTCTTTTCTTCACATGTGTGTTCTTTTGCTCCCACAAGAACATAAAGCAAACAAACAAACAGTTCATACAACTCAATGTCAATGGGAAGCTAAGGCCTGATTAGAAATGATTAAAAGATTTGGATAGACTTTTTTTTTTTTCAAAATAAGAAGTAAAATATCCAATAGTTACTTGTAAAGAGACTTAACAATATCAACCATCAAAGAAAGCATCAGAATTCTGTGAGATAGCTCGTCACTCTTGTTTGAATAACTGTCTCTCTAAAGACCAGAGTAAGTAATGATGAGAACAGGAGAAAAGAGAACACATGGACATTGTCGGAGGGGATGTAAATTGGTACAGTATGAAGGCTTTTTCCTTTCACTTTACATCCTGATCAGAGACCCTTCTCCTCCTCTCCTCTGAGTCCCACCCTGACAAACTCTTCCCCCTATTGTCCCTTCCCTTTCTCTTTAGAGAAGAGCAGACCATCCTTGGGTACCACCCGCCCTGGGATATCATGTAGTAGTCATAGCAGGACTAAGATTATGCTCTCCCATGTACCTGCTCTCACTGAGGCCTGATCAGGCAGTCCAGGACAACCATGCTACAATCCACAGACCCAAAGAAATTAAGTAATAACAAGGGCCCAAGGGAGGTGGAAGCATCTCACTTAGAAGAGGAAATAGCATAGACATCTAAGGTAAGTGGGGGAGGGAATGTGATGATAGTGGGGGTGAGGAGGGCAACAGAAATGGAGATCTGGTGTGGGGGTGGGTGGGCGAGGGCTAGGAGAGAGAATGGAAATCATAGGTTGCATCTCTGGGACTAGCTGGAGACCTGGGAGATGGGAGGGTCTGAGAAGACTTCAGGTGACCCTAGCTGAGATTCTTAGCAGCTGGGGATATGGAGACTGAAGTGGCCACCTCCTATAGCTTGGCAGAACTTCCAGTGGAGGGAGAGGGACATCAACCTTCTCTCCTTCAACCCAAAATTTGTCCTGTCTACAAAAATCACAGGGATGAAGATGGAGCAGAGATTGAGGGAACAGCCAACCAATGACCGGCCTAATTATAGTATGAGAGTTTTAAAAGAAATTAAAATAGAATTAATATATGACTCAGAAATTCTTCTTTTGGGGGATCATACTCTAACAATGAACTTACTGTAGTTTACAGATATCTGTACATTTTATCTTTATTCACAGTATCAAAATAGGAAAAAGAAAGCCTGCAATCTATTAAATGAACAGAGGAGGAAGAAACCACTATGTATGTATCATGCATATACACTCACACACACGCACACGCCCCACACACACACAATGTAATGCTATTCAGCCTTAGGGGGAAAAAGATGCTTTACCTTCTAAAGCATGGTGGACTGGAATATATTCTGTTGAATGAAATAAGCCCAATGGAGAAAGAAACACATTGACAGAGCTTACTGAAGTGTAAGATTTTAAGAACAAAGAATGACCAACTAGATGGAGAGAGAGAACCAAATCATGACTCCTAAGCCTAGGATTAAGAAAGAATAAAGTCAAAGGAGAGAATGTAAAGAGGGAATATTGGGAAAAGTTAGAAAGTTCAGTTCCTAACATGGGGAATTTCATTCTTGAGAGTGGATTGTACAGAAGATGTACTGGTAAATGCAATCGCAGCTGCACTTGCCACAGGCAAGAATGTGCAGCATGTGCACAAGGAAATTCACTTTTACTACTACAATCACTATGTTAATATAGGTATACTTATTTTTATACCTATACAGACATATCTTCTATACATATGTAATATGTTTTATGCCTTAACTACATATAGTAAGTTTTATTTCGCAGAAAAATTATGTTTGACTGGATCCTGGTTTCAGGGAAGCTTCCTAGCTTTCCTCCATTAAGCACACGTTAGCTCTACTGCTATTGTAAGTAGATACTCCTTACCAGCGGGATCATATGTTTGTATATGTACGTACATTCAATACACAGAAAACAGAATATTGAATTATTAAATTAAAATTAATTTGAAAATTTCTTTGAAACCCTTACTTCTAGACCTTGTCTGCTAAACCAATCTTGCTTGATTTGATCCCATGAGTGCTTATTGACTCTCAATGTACAAAATAAAATTTTAATTTGTATTTATTGAATATATATTTTATGTTGGAAACTACCCAAATGATCAGGATATAATGTCACCTTAATTAATCCCTTCATTTCTATGTTGTGAATGGGATAATCAAGTGTAGAGAAAGACCCTGTCAAAAGAACTGACATATGGCGAATGAAGGCTTTGTAGAAGTGGTAGAAGCTACAGCTTGCATAGAAGACTTATAGGTATTCAGTTTATATCTGTCATAGTCCCCCTTTTTGGCATGTTTGCCTAATTTCAATGCATAGAAAATGAGAAGTAGGTGTTATAACTCTTCCATCCAACTACGCTGATTGGATAAAGGGCACACATCAACCCCAATGGGTCTGCCTGCTGCAGTGGAGAGGCCTCATGTGCTGTTGCATGACCATGAGACAGAAGATGCCTACAGCATGGTGGAGTATGAGCTGTTATATTCTAAAGCAACAACATAACAACCTGTTCTGTCTCACCAATTGGCCATATAAAGATACACAGGAAAGTCAATCTTCCAAGAAGGGTAACTATAGAAGTACATAGACCCTGAGAAAAGGGCTTTCAGAGCTAGAAAGTCAGTTCTTGAAATGAGGTACTTGCCAGATCCTACAGAGTACAATTGAATTTATTTCCTTCAAGCTTATCATATGAACACATTACAGATTTACCTTTTAAGAGACATAGGATGCGGAGAGTCATAGAGTTTCTATTGCTGAGATAAAACAGCATTACCAAAAGCCTCTTAGGGGTGAATAGGTTTAATTCATCTTACAACTCTCAGATCACAATCCACAAATGAGAGAAGTCAGGGCAGGAATTCAGGCAGCAACCTGAAGACAGGAACTGAAATAGATGCCACGGAGGTTCAATGCTTACTGGCTTGATCCATAGCTTGTCCAACCTGGTTTTTCTTTTCCTTTTCTTTTCTCTTCTTTCTTTCCTTCCTTTCTTCTTTCCACTTCCTCCTCCTCCATCTCCTCCTTTTATTGTATACGGGTGTTTTACCTGTATGTGTAGCATGTGCTTGCCTGATGCCCACCAGACTTGACTCTGGCTTGTGCCAAGTTGACATAAAACTGAGGACGTGATTGACTATAGTCTTTAAGAACTCACAGTAACTGTGATTTCCTGTGCAAGAGTTGAACAAGACTGGAACCATTGACATTCCACCATGCGTGTGCATTGGAGAGAGGCGTAGCTGATGAGGACTTGTATTCCCTGAGGAGATATTGGCATCTAATGCTTAGGGTAGGAGAGTCATTTTCTTCAATGACAAGTTGCCCATGCTCCAGTAAACAGCATCTTCCCACTTTGTGCAAGCAACCTTAATTGAATTCAATGGGCCATGCACACACACAGAAAAACATGAAAATAAGAAGGGAACTTGTTTGTAAAGAAGAAGGAGTTCAGAATAAGTGAAGGGAGAAAGAAGAAGGTGATGAGTGTTGAATATGAATAAGTATATTATGGGCATGCACTAACTGTTGAAGCATAAATAAAAATATATTAAAAGGAAAAAGACACACACTCCCTTTCTCGATATTTCACGGCAAGCATATTATGCTACTGTACATTTCCATAATCTCCAGTGTGACTATAAGCATATCAAGGTCAAACACCCACGTTTGTTCATTTTTTATTACTCTGTTCCTGTTTAGGATGGGTACCACACCCAGTTACCCAGTTTTCTACTGTGAATTAGTTCCTCTGATATAATGTCATAGCCACATAACTTAGGAAGAACCTACAATGATTGCTTTTGAATCAGTGTCTGGTGAGCCTCCCCCTCTGTATTAAGGTGATGCATTTACAGGTGATCCGTTGCTTCTGTTACCTCCGGTCCCCTCAGTTGTGGAATTTGGCAGAAATTTCCACCAATTTCCTTTTGTGAAAATACTAATCCTGTTTGTGCGGGCGGAGCTCTCACACCTAGTGACCCTGAGGTTCCCTAGCTTTAATGTAAGAACAAAAGGAACAAGTTTCAATGTAAATTTGGGAGAGACACAAACATAAAAACACAGCCCAAATTATAGCTTTGACCAAGAAAATCTGCAAGGACGTCAGTAGCCAAGAAAAGAATTGCTCTGACTTCCCTTAACTTGTGGCTTGTGGGTTTTACTTCCACTCTGTTTTCTAGCTTGTTTGAATGTCTTACCTCTGTAGACCCTATGTTTTCCCCCGAGTCTTCAACAATATCAACAACAGCAGAAAATAGGAGAGTTTCCAAGAGAAGAATTAGTCTCCCTGATTCCAATTGCAATTGTTGTAACTTCTGATTTCATCTATTCATCCTTGGTTTTATGGAAAAATATTAACATAATTTAAATTATCTTGAAAATTTATTTACCACAGAATTAACGACTTTAAGCAAAATTATAAGTACATATATTTATATATTAAAGAGCTTTATTATAGAACAAAGTTAAAAACTAGTTTTTAAGCAGAGTGAATCTATGTTTACTAAATTGAGAAAGGACTCCAGAGAGTAGGAGGGGCTTCAAGAGAGGAATTCTCTTGCACAGTTTGTTAAGGTTAAGTTTTGTATAGGGTGGACCCCCCTGAAAACACTTTGGTAGCTATTGAGTGTTTGGTAACATCATAGCATGCCGTCATAGAGTTAGAATGAAATTAGCCCTCATTACCCAATTACTTACCTTCCTTGTCTTTTTCCCTTCATGGTTTTGAAAAGTTCACAGTACGCCTTTTGTTTGTATTTGCTATCAGCTTAGTTGGGTATCTAAGTATTGATTTGTTCAGGTCCTATAAGGTAAGCATCATTCTATAAGATTTAAGTCAGGTATCACACTCACCTATTCTTCAAGTTCTGATTCTTCATGTCTCCAGGCTCAAGCTGATGTCTTGATGATGCCCAGTTTACACTTCTATCCTGGCATTTACCACTTTGCATATTTGGTATTTGGTATCTGTCACCTCCTCATGTTTATTAATGTGGCACTGATTATCAGTTTAGGTGCCATAAATACTTGCTGAAAATTAAATGTTTATTTTCTGTTTGATTTAGAGCCTATTAATACTAGAACTCAGGTAGGTAGGTGACCTACCAAGGATTTTTAGATTTGAAGCCTTTTGGAAATTAGATATTTGGAGGATTGAATAATCAGCTAAAGCATGAATTCTCTGTGCTGGGAATATTTTCATTTTATCAGTTTTATTTTTGTAATATATATGTATATTACATACATATATATGTATTATGCATATATATGATGCAGAATTTTCAAATAAACATTAAGACCCAAATATGAGGATATCTTTCTTTATGGAGTAACAGGGCACAGAATTTTTAAATTTATTTTTTACTTATTCACTTTACATCACACTCACTACGCCCTCCCAGTCATCTCCACCCACAATTCTTCTGCATCTCCCCTTCCCTTTTCCTCTGAGCAGGTGTGGGTCCTCTGGGTATCTCACTACACTGCCAGTTGAAGGCTCTGTGAGGCTAGGTGTTTCCTCTCTCACTGAGGCCAGACAAGGAAGCCCAGCTAGAAGAACATATCCCACATACAGGCAACAACTTTTGAGATAGCTCCTGCTTCAGTTGTTCGGGTCCCACATGAAGACCAAGCTGCAAATCTGTTACATATATGTGGGGAGGCCTAGGTCCAGCCTATGTATGTTCTGTGGTTGTTTCAGACTTGGAGAGCCCCATGGGTGCAGGTTGATTGATTCTGTTGGTCTTCCTGTGGAGTTCCTATCCCCTTAGAAGCTGCAATCCTTTCCCCTATTCTTCCATAGGAGTCCCCAACCTCCATTTACTGTTTGGCTATGGGTGTCTGTATCTATTTGAGTCAGCTGCTGGTAGAGCTTCTCAGAGGACAGCTATGCTAGACTCCTTTTTGCAAGCATAACAGAGTATTATTAATAGTGTGGGGGATTAGTGCTTGCCCATGAGATGGGTATCGAGTTAGGCCTGTTGCTTTTTCCTCAGACTCTGCTCTATCCCCAATCCATATATTTTTTTGTAGACAGGATAAGTTTTGGGTTAAAAGTTTTGTGGGTGGGTTGGTGTCCCTATCACTCCACCCTGGTTTCTGCCTGGCTATAGGGGGCAACCTCCACAAGCTCAATATCCTTGTACTGGCTGGTTTTGTGTGACACAAGCTGGAGTTATCAGAGAGAAAGGAGCTTCAGTTCAATGATATCCAGTTGTAAGGCATTTTCTCAATTAGTGATCAAGGGAGGAGGGCCCCTTGTGGGTGGTGCCATCCCTGGGCTGGTAGTCTTGGGTTCTATAAGAAAGCAAGCTGAGCAATCAGGGGGAAGTAAGCCAGTAAAAAACATCTCTCCAAGGCCTCTGCATCAGCTCCTGTATCTTCACCTGCTTGAGTTCCAGTCCTGACTTCCTTTGGTGATGAACAGCAATTTGGAAGTGTAAGCCGAATAAATCCTTTCCTCTCCGACTTGCATCTTGGTCATGATGTTTGTGCAGGAATGGAAACCCTAACTAAGACAATCCCTGAAGCTGTGAGTCACAGCTAAGGTCACCCCTTGATTTTGGGGTGCCTCCCCTATCCCAAGTCTTCATCTCTTCTTGGAGATGCCTCTCCCTACTTGGTTGCAGATTTTCATTAATTCTCATGGTGACCTGGCCATTTCCCTTGTCCCTCACCATACCTGACCCTGAATCCTCCCACCCTCCTCCGGTCCCCTCTCCCACCCAGTTCCTTCCCTCCATCTGCCTTCCACAACCATTCTATTTCCTCCTTCCAAGTGAGGCACAAGCATCCTTGCTTGAGGGGACAGAATACTTACAAGGAGGAATTATCTAGGACCTCCTGGACTTCAAGTCACCTGAAGTATGTGGTCTTCTACATAAAAAATATACTTCATAAGATTGGAAATGCATTTAGAAATTTTCATGTTCATTCTCTGTATGTAAATATGTTAGTTTCCATGGCAACAGCTGCTATAGTTTAACTTATTCTATTTTTATTATAAAAAATAAGAAGCTCAGATATTTTCAATAAATTTTTCTGTAGATGGCTAATGAATATTTTGGTGATTATCTATGATATTTGAAAAAAATGTTAAAATGAGAATTGAAAGTTTCTTCTTAATAATAGAACCACTGAAATATTCACAGAAAACCATTGAGTGACATACATTTTCAAATAATATGAAACCTTTAAATGAGTAATGTCTTGTGTTTTACTGTTTGGATATGAAATAGAATCAGATTTTTTTTAAAGGATTAAAATCTGAAGTTTAGGAATAAGGATATTAACTTTTGAATGCTTATGTCTTTCTTCTTTACATGCTATCCCCAACCACATGGAAGTGAATGAACTAGTTTTATATTTTTAAATGAATAAGAAATTAATGGACAGGAAATATGGTTTGGAGCAAGTGTTGCCATGGACTCTGGTTCCATTCCCAGAACTTGCATATAGAAGCTCAAAAGCCCCTGCAAATGCAGTTTCAGGAACCAATAGTCTTTTCTCATCTCTGTGGGTACCTATATAGATGTGCATGCTTACTTATGGACATACACACACACTTAGATAACTAAAAATGTAATAAAAAGAAATCAATGAGTAAAAGTCAACTTGTCCTAAAATATTAACCTCTGCTATTATTCTTTGGGTGGGGTCCTCCAAATGTCTCCATGTTGGAACATAAGTTTCTCCATAGGACAAAAAGGCAGTATTTGGTGGTGGGGCTTGGCAATGGAGCAGGATCATCAGGTATAGGTTAATGTTTTCCTCATGAGCATGTCTTGCTTTGGCAAGACTCATTTAATTACTCAGACATTGCTTTGTTATAAAGCAAGTCTACCCCATATGGTTTGCACTGCTCACCTATGCTGAATTACCCTTTTGTTTTCAACCACATAGTTAATAGAAGTTGTTAAAGGGAACTGAACATACACTTTGCACCACGATCCTTGACTTTCCAACTTTCTAAAGTGTAAGGTATCATGAATCCCTATTCTTCATAGATTAGCCAGTCTCAAGCATTCTGCTACAGCTTCAGATAGTACACTGAGATATTATTGAAGGAAACTAGAAGAAAGAAAAAGAGAAAGAAATAAAAGAAGGAAGAAAGGAAGAAAAAAGAGAGAAAGAAGGAAAACCTAAATGAAACATAAGAATGTCAGTGAGTGTAATGATAATCTCAACAATTTAATATGGGCTATGATGCATATTTTAAATTGGTTGTTAAAATACTGAATTGAAACATTCATATAAAAAAATTAGATGACTCATCAAACCAACACTGTGTTTTAAAAGGCCATAAAATGCTTTGACTCTCCTCTGAGTTTTTGGCATGAGTCAATTGATAGTTTCATAAGTGGTGCGGTTTTCATGCTGGAGAGAGGCTGTCCAGACATTCCCAACTGCTCTTCTTTCTGTGAGTGGTAGCAGTGCCCCTCCATGAGCCTGACCTTTAGGACCATCATATTCCAGCTCTTTAAAGGGCCCTTCATCACCACTTGGGAACATCTGGCAAGACACCAACTCCCTGAATTTTTTCCCGGACCTGTCATGCTGTCTCCTTCTAGACTATAGATTTCCCAGAAGCCCGTCATCATCTCCCATTAAGTTAAAGAGATTCTTCATATTCATATCTTCTCTCTTCCTCTCTTTTTCTCCTCCCCATCAACACCCTTATCTCGCATGTGTCAGCAGTTTGAACTCATACTTACTGTATGGTTATGACAGGGCACTGGTTCTCAAAATGAACCCTCTTCTTATCACCTCACCTTGACTCCTTAACTCTCATTTACTAAAGATAAAACCACACCCCTAGATGACATTTACCTGGCCTCTGCCCTGCTTCCTACCCTCTTAGCCCTCCATTCTCTAAAAGCACTGTCCTCTAGTGATTCTAAGCTGCTTGCCATTTGCCACCCTGGGAAGGTTTTTAACCTTTGTGCCCTTCCTTGTAAAACACCTCTTACCTAACATTTCCATCCCCACTTCCTTCACGGATGTTACTCAAATCTGGCCTCTTAATAAGTAGACAGCATCTCTTCCAGGTTACCAGGCTGGTTTTCTTTGGAACTCTAGAAAAATCTGTTCTTTTGTCTTTCCTATAAGACAAGGAGCTAAAGACCAAGAACATGTTCTTCCCACCTCTGAATCCTCAGTACCTGACATTTGTTTTCTCTGAGGGTGTAAAGGCTGAGCTCTCAATGACCTTGAAAACCAAGCACTGTAGGTCATTAACACAGTGAGATTATTTCTAGTGATTTCCAAGTTCTTTCAATATTAATTCCACGCCTCCCCCAATTTTCTTATTTCGACCTAAACAACATCAAAGTAAACAGAATCCTGAAATGAAGAGTAGTTGGAAGTACTAAAAAGGAAGAAGAATGCTCTCAGAATCAGTTCTGCTTATGTCTTGCATAAGACATATATGTTTTAGGATTCTGTTCCTGTGTGGGTCTCATAGTAGCCACATGCTGGATGGGACACTGGGCTGCAGACATTGTGACATTAACTGGAAAACAATACTGCCTAATACTAAGAAAGAAGGAAACAATAACACAAGCAACCCAAAACTTTAGGCTCTGCCACTTTCCATGAGGTGTCATTGTTGAGTAGCTCACTGTCACCTCAAGGGACAGAGTCCATCATTTCTGCATTATAGAGGGGCACCATTCAGTCTTTGCCAGACATGGCTAGGTTTGTTGATTATACTATGCTTTTGAAGCATAGTATAACGACTTCAGATAAAGAAGTATGCCCTAGAAAATACCACAAGTATCAATAGAAAATGACTTAGACAACGGGGACCAATGAGTCTTTATTAGACAAAATGAAATGAGGGTTTAATTGGACTTTATGTGTGGTATTCAGAAGTGATTCAAAAATTATACATTTTTCCTCATTTTTAGGTGTATGCCTGTGCAATTTTATGTCTCACAGAGGCCAAAAAATATACATCAGATCCCCTATAACTGAAGTTATAGTCAATTATCTACAATAACAGCAAGTGTTTTTAATTTCTGAGTTATCTCTCTAGCCATATTCTTTTATTTAAAAGCAGAAGGTTAATCAGATTCTGAATCTAAGGGGAGTCAGGATTATCAGCTGCTGTTATCCATTTATTGCTTGTAAAATATATTATGGTATACAGAGTGCAGCAAAAGATGACAAGACTGGCCATTTAATAGGGCAGTCACCCCTGCTTTGCAAAGGTAATATGAGGTGAGGTTTCTTGGAGAGTTTGTTGGTTTCTGGTGCTCTCATAAATGCCAAGGATGACATTTTCACTAAAAATGGTCCAAGTACTTTCTATGCATTGAAATAACTTCAGACTTCATAAAGAAACCAGAATGTCTAGCTATCTGTCACTCTGGAAGCATCAAATATTCAATAGCAAAAAGATGTGAGCAGATTTCAGAGACTTCAGCTGTAGTTCTAGACACATAACACCCCATATATAGAATATTATGCTTGAATATGGTAACACACATATATCTTTGTGTATTAATGGACTGCTGATTTTAAGAGAATTAATACTATGGTACTGTGAAACCAAGACAGTAACTGATCTTTATTGGAGCATTGTTTGCTGCAGAAAGCATATCCTCGCCTTCTCATTAGATCTCTATGATTGTTGTATGAATCAGAGCAGTGTTCTATTATCCAATAGCCAAACTATGTTAAGAGAACTTACATGTAAAAATAAAAATCTTAACTGAATCTTTTGATACATAACGATTGCCAAAGTTGGAGAGTCATGGGCTTTAGAATTAGGCAAACATATGGGGTAGAAGCTTTAGCTTAAAAACAACAAACTGGACTATTTAAAATTCTCATACTCTTATTTGGGCCAGTTAGCAGGGAAAGTTGTCATCTGACAGGTACGCCGCATGACAAGATGGACATTGTGCAAAGCTGTAGTTAAATTTATGATTGAGGAGAAAATTAATGGGTATTCAATATCATGAAACACCAACAAACTGGTACTAAAGTTGGTGTGGCAATGACCTGCTTCTCTGTCCCCGACAGGAAGCTCAGCAGATTAAAAACATAAAGACTTAATTAAACAGGTGCCAGGGAAGCTGAAGGATCTACATTTTTATAAACAATCAGGTAACAACAATGTTGCATGTCACTTTCACCATCTTCAAAAATGACATATCCAGAATCACACCAGACATTCAGCCCCTAGCTACTAGCTCAGCTACCTGTACATCACGTTTACAAGATCTATGGATCAGGGTTGGGGAGCATTACGAGGTGAGGTCAGATGAGGATGGCTTTCTGGCTCTGTTCGCACTCTTATAACACATGACCATTTCTGATCTTTTTACCACTGTGTTTTTATGTTTTTCTTCTTTTTAGTGATTTTGCTGTTTCAAATGACCCATAACTGTAGTCACAAAGTGCTCTTGAGACTTACTATGTACAAGAAGTTTATGATGCCCCCTTCAGAGAAAAATATATGTGTCACAAAAATCTTTATTCAGGCACAAGATACAGTGTGATAGGCCACAAGTTAATTGTTAATGAATCCAAGGTCTATACCAAACAATGGATCCTTATACAGAAATACTCCTAGGATAAGATTATACATGGATCAGCTCATTTGGCCAGTGTCTTGTAGATCCCTACCTAACCTTGTGTTTCTCCCTAGATACACGGTTGAGTATTTTCTAATTCAATGCTTCTGTTACTGTATAGACCATAACTTCTATTCTTAGTAATAATGGACTATAGTAAATATATTTATAATTTACATTACAATATGCATATTGAAGCAAAGAAGTTACTTCTAATTAAACATGTGCACTCTATTAATGTTGCGCTGTTGTGAAAAAGAGCTGAAAGAAATATTTAAAAGGAGGATCAGTGGAACCTGGTGCAGGCCTGTAATCCCAGCTACATAAGATGCTGAGGCAGTAAAACTACGAGTTTAGAACTGACATAGGGGAATAGCAAGATGTCTCAAGAGGAAAGAACAGGTTTTACTTTTGCAGAAGACCTAGATTCAGTCCCCAGAAACCATGCAGTAGTTCACTACTGTAACTATAGTAACAGGGGACCTAATGTCATCTTTTAACCTACATAGGTACCAGGAACACATGTGGTACACTTGCATACATTGACAAAGCAATAATATACTTAAATTCATCTAGAAAAATCAAAACACAGGCTACAAAGTAAATTTTAGGTCATTCTGGCCAAAGGAATCTGAGATCCTGTATTAAAAATTAAAAGATAGAAAGAGGACTGGCTATATAGCTAAGGGAGACTGAACTCATCCAACACTGCAAAGCCCAGGTCTTAATCTCTGGTAATACAAATAAAATCAATTGACTCATTAGTTAGAATAAAAGGAGGGAAGGTTTAATCTCAGCTCATGGTTTCTGAGATGTCAGTGTGTTTTCTCTTGACTCCTTGTTTTGGGGTCTGTAGTGAAACAGACCATTATGATTAAAGGGTGGGTCTCAGAAAGCTGGTTCATGTATGGCAGCCTGGAAGCAGAGCTGGCAGGACAAGCCTGCACAGGCAAACTTCTAAGTTCCTCCTTTTGTGTCATTGGAACTGCCACCATACTGTGTAGTACTACTCACATCCCTCGGTTGGTATCCAGCTAGCTATAAAGCTCTGCCCCCACCACTGAAAATACCCAGCAATGAAACAGGCTTTCTTGAGTTACCTCATCCCTTTAGACTAATCACAGTTACTCCTCACAGGCTCTGAGATCAAATCACAACTTTATCACCGAGTCCCTAATATCCCTTGAGTTCTGTTTTTGCAAAAATACCTGATTCACAAGTAGATTGTAGAAATACTCTCATCTTTTTTAACAATTAGGGAACTGCAGAAATCAGAATGGCAACAATCAACAAAACAACTGAGAACAAAAGCGTGAGTCAATGAAAGGAAGAGGCGACACTTCTTCACTCTTGGTGAGATTGCAAACTGGGGTGGCCACTGTGTAAATAAATATGGCAACTAAAATAAATCTACTACATGACTAAGTCATACCACTCTGTGGCATATGCCCAAAGGACTCGACATTATACTCCGCAGATACTTGCTCAGCCATGCTCTTTGCTGCTTTATGTACAATATCTTGCAAATAAAAGCAACCTAAGCATCCTTCAAAAGACCCAATGGATGGATAATGCAAATGTGGTACATCTGTAGTATGTAATACTATTCAGCTATAAAGAAAAATATAACCATGAACTTTGCAAGTAAAACGAAGTAGAAACGATCACAGTGAGTGAGGTAAGAGAGAAGCAAAAACCAAAAACCAAACAAACAAAACAAAAAAACCCAAAAAACAAACATCACATGTTCTTGCTCATTGGAGCCTCCTAGTCCAAATCTTTAGATATGAAGATATAACCTGGATAACTCCAGAAATCAGGACATTAAAAGGGACCATAGTCAAGGTGGGGGAAGGGAGAATATAATACAAGCGATCTGATGGATGATATGGGATTACACTGTGGTAGTTTAATTAGGAGGTAGTTAAAATAACACCAAGGCTGTCTGAGAAGCTCATAAGGAATCATACCATCAACTATCTACCTACACATACCTATAATACATGTTAATCTGTGTATAAGTATGCATCTATAGGTTAAATGAAAAATTCCCATCTAGAATGATAGTTACCTTCATGAACCAATGAAATTCTAACAACAACCAAAACAACAACAACAACAACAACAACAACAACAACAACAACAAGAAGACTCACACCAGGTATGAGAAGCACTCTTGAATCATTGGTCAGAGTTGTCCAAGAGACTGTCAAAACATTACAGGCTATTGCTATTGTTCTTGGTTGTCTCCCATCACCCCTCTGAAGTGAAGGATAAGGATGAATTGCTGAAGACACCAGGCACTTCAGACACAAGGCCCAGAAGCCACTGACCTAAAGCCCCCTCCCTGAGAACTAGCTTTTGTGGTACTAGAAGGCACCACACAAGCCTCCAAAGGAGGGAAGAAACCAATATTCACCTGTGAACCACAGCAATGAGCAACATGACATGAAAACCTCAAGGGTACTGAAGTGGTACACAGATCTGGGCAGTAAGTAAAAGCTCTCTATTGCACTTGAGACTTGTTCAAGAAGGGGAAATTCATATCTGGTACTGGAAACTTAGTCAACTACGTAGGGCTAGTGAGAAATCATGGATCTTAGAGGAGACCCTCTAACCATCACTTGATTAGAACAGAATACCCCTTAATTATACTCTAAATATTCTCCTTATACTCACAGTTAAGTCTAGTCTTCACCCTACATCAAGAATATTTTTCTTGACAGAAGGAGACCATTACTGGAAACCATAACTAATCATACCACAGATCTATGGAGCCCAATTCCAATGTATACATCTATAAAACGCTTGTCTGCCTAAGGTTTGAGAACATTGTAGAAGAGGGGTTAGAAATATTTTAAGAGCCAGAGGATTTCCTGTGAGATTATGATTTTTAGTAATATGTAAAGCAATACCATAAAGTCTCACCAACATGACTCCCTAAGCATTAAATGACCTGGGAGAAAATCTATTGATATGCTAGTATACATAAGAGAAAGCTCATGAGGCCTCTACTGTGGACAAAATCTACAGACAACCAAGAAATGCTGAGAGTGGGAAAAATAGTCTTCTCCTTGGAAGAGCACACCAACTGGCTATCCAATACCAAATGGCCAGCCCTGAAACCATATATACAAGCAAAATTATACAGACTGAGTGGGTTGAATTTAAGAATATATATTCATACACACACACACACACACACACACACACACACACACCATACTCACATATGTATAATGACAGTCAATGTAAAAAGAGGTCATGAATTTGAATGAAAGCAAAGAGGAGATTAAAGGATATATGGCAGGGTTTTAGGGAAGAAAAGGAAGGGCAATGATGTAATTATAATCTCAAAATACAAAAAAATTGTTTCTTAAAAGATTTAAAGGAGTTTCTACCCAAACACAGTCACATATTTAATGCACTCAGCATCATGTCTGGCAGAAATCAGTTCACCATTGTTTATTATTTTATAAGACAGTGAGACATCGGAGAGCTCCAGCACAGTATATACTATCGCTCAGTAAGTGTTTCAGCCGAGACAGAAATGGAGCTCTTCTGAGTTGACATCAGCCTCGCAGGGAAGCTGTCCAGAGAAGAGTGAGAAGTGTCTGGCGGCTGTGTGGGTGTCTGTGGTCATCCACCTAAATATAGAGCTATGGGATGTGTGTTGAAAGATAGGAAGGGATGGGGTCAGATCAGCAAGAGCTGGGGAAAGGGGTGCCTTTGAGCGATTGCAGCCATTCCAGGTGTCAGATCTCAGAGCCCTGGGTTTGGCAGCTTTTTATAGAAATGCCCGTGGAAATATAATGGTAGGCAGGGGTGAGCGCAGTTCAGCATTTCAGACAGACCATCCTTTCTCTCTAGTGCTGCAGGGGTTATGCTACAAATTGAAAGATCCAGCTACATGAAAAGGAGCTGACACATTGAGCCAGGAAGCCTTTTCTTGTGCAGGAGGCTCTGATCTTCAAGTTAGCCAATCTGAAAGGGGCAGTTTTGACACAAATAATTCCACCGTTGGTAACTGCGGGAGACTGCAAACTTAACAAAGGGATTAAAAACATGTTGTGGATTGATGAATTAAAAAAAAATTCCAAATATAAATTTGGAACAAGAGACACAGAACATCTCCAGCACTTCACGCCCTACCAAAAGGATGTATCTCTGAACAAAGGGGAAAGAGGATTCTTGAGGTTATAGGTGCTTTAAAGACATCTTCCTTCAACACCATTCTCATGTGATAATACAACACGCCTTCTTCATGCCCAGACATTCTATCCCAGTGAGTGGGACTCATCTTTGTTGTTAGTAACATTTTGTAAGTACTCATGTAGATTGGAAGGTGATGAGTTAATGGTTGTTTACTTTCCGTATGCTATTCCATGAATTCTGGCTTCAAATAAACATACCTTCCATCTAGAATGATAAAAGAAAAGACATTTTACAGAAAAAAAAGATATTAAGATGGGAGAAATTGTATACATGTGTTAGACTCACAATAGTAAGTTTACCATAGGAATAATTAAGATGTTTAAGGAATCAACATGCTAATAAGTCAGAAGAGAACACTAGTGCCAAAATGAAGTGGATTCTAGACCAGGAATGCCCCTTCACTGGCCTAGAGACCAGGTGTGACTTCCTTTGCTTTACCACAAGAGAAGCAGGGTCCACTAATTTGAAAGGTTACTTGTGGTCACATGGCAGAGAAGAGATTTCAACAGGCATCTATAGGGTTTCAGCTCTGAGCTCTGTAACAACATAAGACATTCAACAATGCCAATTCTGTAAGCTAATATTTATCAGACAGTTTTCTAGTGCTAGACTCTCCTGTTGAGATTTTGTTTGCATCTAATGATTTTATCTGCTGTTTATGGTGTTGGTGTTTATGTTTGCTTTGTTTTTGTTGTGGCTTGAATGATGGATGTTTGCCTTAGTTTCATGCATTTAAATTCTTGGTATCCAGTTGCTGCTGCTACTGCTGCTGCTGCTGCTGCTGCTACTACCCCTTCTACTTAAGGAGGTTATGGTACTTTTAGGACTTGGAGGCTTGATGGAGGAAGTGAATCACTGGGAGTGGGCTTTGAATGTATATAGCTTAAGACTGCTTTATTTTATTCTTTTTTATTTAATGTTATTTATTTACATTCCAGTAGTTGCTCTCCCTCCCTCCCCCTGCCACAGTTTCTCATCCTATTCCTACTCCCCCTTGTCTCCAAGAGTATGCTCCCACCCCACCAGACCTCTCCATTCCCTAGGGCCTCAAGACTCTTGAGGATTAAGCACATTCTCCCACTGAGGCCAGACCAGGTAGACTTGTGCTACATATGTGCCAGGGGCCTCACGGACAAGCCCTTATATGTTTCTGGGTGATGGCTTAGTTTCTGGGAGTTCCCTGGGGTCTGGGTTAGTTGTGACTGCTGGTCTTCAAACTCCTTGGGGGTGACCTTAGCCAAAATACTCAACATTGGGGAAAGGGAACACAAAGAGTCCACCTACAGTAGATAGACAGGGCCTCAAGTGGAGGGACAGGGTTACTAACACACAATCAAAATTCTTGACCCAGTATTGTCCCTGTCTATTTTATTCTTTTGACACAAGATTTCATTATCTTTCTTTGACTGGGCTGGAACTCTAGGACTTGCTTATTCCCTTGACTTTTTGAAACATGGGACTATGGGAACATAACAGAGATACAGTTCTATCCACATCAGTGCTGTACCAAAGAAACCTTAGAGAAATGAAGAAACTCAAGGTTGATTGCTAGAGTCCTAAAACGGAAGTCTCACAGGGAAGCTAATTAGGAGGTATGGGGCTTTCCATTGTTCTAAGAGCAGAAATTTGTAAGAATAGAGTTTGAGCCAAGTAGGAAGCTTAGAGGTCACCGAGCAAGAGTGGTCATAGGGATCTGAGAGCTAAGGATATAGGGACATTTACTTATTTCATAGCATACTCAGCTAAGATGGAGCCTCAGGCAAGATAAGTGCCTTCCTCAAATGCTGTTTCATTCCCAGCTAGGTACCTGCTTTGGAAGAAGAGCCAGTGGAGGAGAGCTCCCATCAGATATGCAAATGGGGGCAGAGTGGGCAAGGAGGAGGACATGACTTCAATCCTCTGGGCACTGTTGGTCAAAGTCTAGGGGTTCCTGCTTTTTCCAAGAGGGACTTCCAGCTTTCTTAGTTCACCAGTAGTGACTTGCTTTTCATGGACAAAAGCATGAGTCAGCATGTCTTTGTCTTGCCAAATGATTTCTATGTTTATATATCTGTATACTGTAATACCTTACTGTAACTCAGCTCATCTCTCAGTCCTCGGCTCTCCAGATGCTGCAAGCATCCTGGACAGAGCTCTCCTCCTCTCTCTGCTCCTGAGTACAGATACATCTTCTTCTGAGTGAGCCATGCTGCTCCAAGTACAATTGATTCTAAGAGAAAATTGCCCACCTTTTAGAGTAAATAAAATTGAGAGCAGGGCCAGGCAACTTCATTTCCACTTCCTAGTAGAGCGACTGAAGAGTGAGCTTCCTTCAACTTCAATTGCTCTCCTGAGAAAGTTTTTATTTAGCTTAACAGAAGAAAGCACAGTTTCTGGACCAAAGAGGAGAAAAAAATACAGACATTTCAACTCTGACTTAAAATCTATCTCGCTGTCTCTTTTTCTGTCTTCCTGTTTCATTCTCTGTCATATTCTCACTCTTTCTCTCTCTGTTTCCTTTACTTGTACTTTTACCAATAGTCAATTATAGCATTATGAACTGTCAACATAATAGATGTACGTGTACCATATAAATGTCAAGAGAAAAGAAGAGGGACAGAATGAAAGTCTCTGAAATATCTATCTGAAGGCGCTGTTGGGAATGATACATAAGAAACATCTACAGGGAACCTGGCAGACAAAAACCTAGGACCCCATGAGATAAAGACTGCACCTTATTTTCTGTAGAAGCTGATGTTTGTGTGCCAGTGAGCAAAGAAGCTAACAAAAGGACACATTGAGTAATGCCCCTCAGATGTCTGTCCTTTGTGTGGCACATGTTGTATGTTACATAAAACACTCCTCCCTTTACCCTCCTACAGGCTTGATATTTCTTTCTTTCTTTCTATTTTCCTTTTTCAAGGATTAAAGGAGACCATCCTACGTGGAGCTGTCAGGCATCAGTCAATGTGGGTTGAAATTAACCACAGAGAGTGACGCCCAACTGGGTTTAATCTGAAGGGAAAACGAAGACACTGTACTCACAAGAAGTTTAAATAATAGCATCTACATTATTTATATCCCCAGGCTTTAATCCAAATAACCAAATGGGACAAGAAAAATAAAAAGAATAAAAAGGTTGTACACAGTGTTTTGTGCAATATAGGTGTCTCAAACTAATGAGCCTTTTGGATCCTCGTTTGCTTCAGAATATCACCAGGGGTGATTATAGCTTGCAAAAAGTAGACCAAAAAAAGGCATGCCTTCCTATGTCTTGGGCTGTAATTAAAGCCACAAGCCATCAGATAGCAAAGAGGCCAGCTGCAGCCTTAAAACCTTTAGCACCCTGGCATTAAAAATAGATTACAGCACAAAATATGTACCCAAAATAATCCCAATAAAAAATTTGCACATTTGATTACTATAATTGATTTTTTTCCTTCTAGATATGAATAAATGACCCAGGCTAAATGCCAGTTCCTTGCAAAGAATTTCATTTAAGCTTCACTGAATTGAAAAGGCTCAACCAGACTCAACATTTCCAACTTCCTAGCAAGTAGCAGAAAATCTACCTGACAGTTGCTATGGAAACACGAACAGGAAGAGTGAACCACCAGCCTATAAATCCACAGAGAAACCTTTCTTAATTGGAAGGCCTTTAACCCACACATTTTTCTCATAGCTGCAGAGCTTATTTCTAAAGAGATTATTAAATTCCTCAATTGACTTATGAAGGATGCTTCCCACTATATTACTGTGCTTTGGGTTGCTCATTCTTTATATCTGTTTCCAAAATTACAAAGCAGACCAGGGATAATAAAAGTTAACACAGATGTTTCAATGAAAAATCCATACGATGTTCTGAAAATAACTTCAGAGGCAACTCTGAACACAAAGGAGTCCTGTACGGGAACCAAGATGGGTAGGTGTGTTTTGTTTCCAAAACGTATCTAAGACATTGAAGTTCTTCCATCCTGCCTGCATCTGACATGTTAACATAAATATGAAATCCTGCTCACACATCCTGACGTTGAAGAAAACTGACTGAATTGCAAAAATGAATAAATGAGGTTATGGGATGGGCTAATTTTATACTCACTCCTGACATTTGAGAAAGTTTCTCCTTAGAGGGAATAAGCAGATGCTACTAGCATGTGACTGACCCAAAGAAGAAGCACAGAAATACCACCTAATGTCTCCATGAATCTTAATTGCATTAGCATAGTTTAATTAGTCCTTTATGTGATGAAGTTTTTAATATAATATGTAGGAGAGGGAGGAGTAATGAGAGAAAAAAATAATATATATATACCTGCTCATATCCACACAGATCCTTTCTGATTTTGTAAGCAATGTCCCTAGTCCTATTGTTTTCAAGTTGTATCCCAAAGGAGAGCCTAGGTATCTTTGTTTATTAATGGCTTCCTTTTCCTGTTGGAATCTCTTCCTAATTACTCCATTTATGTCTTTATTTAGTTTTGTCTTGTCACTACCATTTGCTTACCCTGCAGTGGTGCTGGAGAGATGGCTAAGTGGGTAGGCAGGAGCACTTCGTTCAAGCACAAGGACCTGAGTTCAAATTAGGAAACAACAATGTAGAAATCTAGGCATAGTAACAAAGGAGTCTATAAATCCCCTGCTCTGGGGTATGGACAGGAGTCTCCTGGGGCCTGCTGTCTACCAGTGTTGCTCCAGGTTAAATGAGAGACGAGTGATAGAGACTAACACTCACGTCCTCCTTGGGCTTCCATTAGTGCAAAGGCACATGTATGTGCACACACATCACAATTAGAGTGCACATGCACACAGATATGCACAGGTGTGTGAGTGATTGGTACACACACAGGCACATGTGTACACATGCACACGCATATGTGCATGCTCTCGTGAGAGCGAGAGTGCACGAGCTCACAACACACAAACACACACACACACACACACACACACACACACAGATGTGATCTCTTTTGGTCTTGAAAATAACCCAACAAGAGCTGTTGATCCCATATTCTATTACTTTTCCCTGTTCTATCTTTCAAGCCTTCCTTCCATCTTCCATAGGTATTTTTATAAATTTGTTCTCCTTTTGGCCTCTATAGTTTATGGCTTTAACTCGTTTCCTGTTCCTGGAAGATGGCTCTCATTCTTGTCTCCACACAGGGCCTCTCGTGCTGACTTCCCATCCGGCGAGACACACTCGTGTGTTCTCTCTGATTATTTTCCCTGTGTACTGTAAGACTCACTTCTGGTTTTCTTTCCCCTCTGTCTACACTATATTTCTCAATATCTTTTAAAAACTTTTCTCCTTATTTAATGGCTTCCATTAACCTGTGGTACAGTAATGAGTCACAAATATTTGTTGCAACCTGATTTGGAAATGGCTGAATGGTTAAGAGCATTTGCCGTTCATCAGGAATATCAGGATGTGATTCGCAGCACACACACAGTGGCTCACAACTACCTGTGACTCCAGTTTTGAGGGATCTGACACCCTCTTTGGACTCTCTCTCTGTCACATACACACATACACACACAGAGAGAGAGAGAGAGAGAAAGAGAGAGAAAGAGAGAGAAAGAGACAGAGAGAGAGAGAGATAGACATGTGCACATACATAAAAATAAATCATAAAATTATATATTCACATGCTATTAGAAGCTTTAGGAAGAATACTTAAGGTTAAGACTACATCTACCCGTGGAGGCTTGATGCCCCAGAGAAGGGGATGCTAGAGTCAGGTGGGAGTAGATAGATGGGTGGGGGAAGATCCTCTTAGAAATGAAGGGGAGGGGGAATGCGGTGGGAGGTCATGGAAAGAGCACCTGGAAGGGGAGATAGGGAAGGGCGGGGGACAACATTTGAAATATAAATAAATAAAATAATTCATTAAAAAATGAATAAGCCAAAGAAAAAAAATATATCCAAAGGCTGGAGAGATGGCTCGTGTGTTGGGAGCATTTGCCACTCTCTCAGAAGTGTGTGCGACCCCAGAAACTTCATGGCAGCTAACGACCATCTGTAACTTCAGTGCCAGGTAGTCCAATGTCCTTTTCTTCCCTCTGCATGTAACAGGCATGCATGCATGCAGTGCACATACATACATTCAGGCAAAGTACTAATATACAGAAAGTAAACTTAAATACATCTTTAAAAAAATGCATCTGGTTCATTATCTGTCCTTATTGGGAAAGCTGGTATGTATTTGAGACCTCTTATGGATGATTGCCATGAAAATGAATGTTCTCTTCTCACAGGGCTTCTTCTGCATGTGCCTCCTCCTTACTCTTTATGCTCCTTCGAATCACCAGCTTCATAAAGAAATTCGGCTTATTAACCTTATGGGAGTGTCCAGAATTGCTATGACTTTTTACAGTTCTATAGGATGACGTGGAATTTTCAAGTAATATAATGAGGGTTGTTAAAACATCAACAACAATAACTCGGTATTAGAGACTCTCATAGAAGGTTTAGCATAAGCTGCATGCTACTATAGGCTCATCAACACAGACAATACTTTCTCAGTACTCACAGTGAAATTTCTTTCTTCTGAAAAACATAGCTGATGTCTACTTTGATCATTAATATCCTGCAGTCTTTTCTGGAGCTGTGTGTTTAACGCCGAAGCTTTCCACTGGTTACTTCACTCAGGAGATTTGCTCAGGATGTGCTCGGAGGCCCTCCATGGCATCTCTACTATGAGGTGAGGCCAATCAGTATTTGGACAAAAATGTGTTAAAGCTTGCAAGTGAGGAACAAGAAGTCCGAGGACCTAAACATGGGGCTTACATCTAGCTGTTGCTGTTGTGGTTGCCGCTGCTGCTGCAGGAACTGCTAAGCTACATAGTTACCACTTTGGGTAATGAGGCAAAGTACTGATACAAACACACACACACACTGCACTACACACACACACACACACACACACAACACACACACACACACACACCAGAGGCCACCTTATGGCATGTATTCTCATTTAAACACATGTTTTATGCTTTGTTTGCAAATCCTTGATGGCAAAGGATAAGGCATTCAGGAAAACAGAAAGTGTTATGAAGACTTTCTTACCCATAGAGAAGCTATGGCAGTGTCTTTGTCTGGACATGTCTGCACAGGAAGAGTGTGGGCAAAAGTAGAGCTCTGGTGTGGGAAGGGTCTGGTGTGGAATCTAGCTTTTAGGTCTTGCTGAATGTGTGATTTAAGGGAAAACTCATTAAAGCTCAGCTATTTCCCTTGTGAAGGAGAATAATAGTAACACTGTTTAGGGATTGGTGTCAGAATAATGTAAGGTGATATGAATAAAATGGCTTAGGTCAATAAATGTTGAATTAATGTAGCTACAAAGGGTGAGTCACATAGAAGAGAATCCATGAGGTAATTTCAAGATAGCACTGAAGCTAATTCTGTCAGTGCACTGACCAGAGAGCTGAGTGGAGAGATTTGTTCATGTAATGTGTGACCACTGGAAGATCATTCTGATTTTGAATGCTAATCACAGTCAGCCGTCTCCTTACTACTGGCCCTTGTTTGAACATATCATTTCAAAAATATAATCTTTTGCAGATTCAAGTTATTAACTTGCTCTTCAAAATTTAGAAATGGAAATTCTAATTTTCACTTAAAAAGGAGAATGCTAAAATATCATAGAAGACATCTCTGTATATCTGGAGAGATAATTATAGACTTGACAAGAAACAATTTTTCTGCGCAGAGAGTAGAGTCAAATTATTTTTGTTTGGTTTGGTTTTCTCTTAAAAAGAAAAGAAAATTATTCCCAAAGATGATAACAATCAAAAATGAAATTGCAAGTTTGCTTCACTAGTTTGAATTGTTCATCTCCAGTCTACCTATGGAGGATTCGTCATGGGTGTATTACAGCACATATTTTAACATCAGTTAGCTAATTTAATTCCCGTCATCCCAGGGAAATACTTGTTGATTTTTAGATGCTACTTCTATTTTTATAGAAAGGAAGATAAAAATTCAAAAGAGGAATTTTGATAATTCTGTGTAGAGTTCAACAGAATGAAGATTCAAATCCATTTTGGATGTGCTTGCTCAGTTTGAAATCCAAGCATTTGAGAACATGAGATAGAAGGACTGCTGTGAGCTTGAGGCCAGCCTTGGGTTACTGATGGAAATCAGTCTGAAATAAACAAAACAGATAAACAACAACAATAACAACAGATTCAAACACAGCTGTGTGAAATCAAGACTTAGTCTTAATTCCTTGACAAACATCTTCCTGCAATTCTAGGAGTTGTACAGTCCCAATGTTCTTTATCCTCCCTCCATCTCCTTCCCTTTATTCCGCTATTTTCTTATTATCTTCTCTCCCTCACTGGTCATTCTCTCTCCCCCCTCCCCCTCTCCCTCTTCCCCTCTTCCCCTCTCCCTATTCTCCCTTCTCTCTCCATTCATGTTCTAACTGAAAGCAACAACCTTTCTACATAACATTTAGACATTTAGTGACTTCTATCCAGTAGTCATGTACTGGGGAATATCTTGAGAAACTACATCACTGCTTTCTTTAGTGGAGGTGGAGATTCCTCCTCTGGCATAGTACAGATTCTCTTCTATGAGGGGGACCTGACAGGGTCCTCATTATCACCTTCTACCCTAATGAAAGCATACATTATAAATGCAGCTGAGGGAATATACACACTTACGTCCCATTCTCCTTTTTCAGTATTAGCATCATTACCCTCTATAAAAGTAGATATTAAAAAAAAACATGATGGTAGGGCACAGAAAAATTGTAGAAATGTGAGTTTTCTTCCAAATCAAATTCTGATGTATAAGGTTCCATGCTCAACACTTCTCTAGTAGAATGTTCTCTTAACAGTAAAGATTACTTATCTATACAACAGTATTAAACTTATTTTCTAATGAAATTTGCAATAATTTTATTCCAAAAACATTTTCTAGTATGTAGCTAGCTCAAAGGACTGATGTGAAAGGTATTTAGAGTATTTGAAAACTTTTTGAACAAAAGAATTATAGGAAATATTTACTGGCCTCAATCAACCTTCTGAGTGTTCTCCAAGACGTATCGGAAACAGGAAAATAATTACCAATTGAAGAGCCTTAATTATCAGTTTTGTACATATGGCTTATGTTTCCCCAATAATCAGATATTTACAGTAGTATAAAAATTTTTTCCAAGAGGGCTTAATGAAAATGAGAAAATGTGTAGCTGGTCTGTATTTTAGCAGCAGTCAGGAAACTGCAAGCACAAGACTCATACAAGTTGAAGCCAGTTGTATTCCCAGCATGGATAATGAGGGGTTCATGATGTTCCACCCCTAGTAGAGAAGATATTAGCAGTTGATGGCTTCTGGGTAATGGTGTGGCACTTTTCTTCAGGACTCTGGTATGTTATCCATGTACTAATTTGACACAGTAGAGTATAAATAATTAAAAAAAAAAAAAAAGAAAGAAACAGAAAAAAGAAAAGAGGACACATGACTGGAGAGATGTCTCAGCAGTTAAGAATACACTGTGCTCTTTCAGAACTCTGGAGCTGGGTTCCTAGGCATACTTGGGCTAGCATACATCTGAACTTACTGCCTGTAACTTCAGCTCAGGAGTATCTAGTACCTCTGGATTCTAAAGGTACCTAAACTCACATACATGCACAACCCTCTCCATAATGGATATACATACTTAAAATATTAAATAAAAGGATATTTAAAAGAGAACATGAAGTTGGGGGGGGGACACAGTGGAGAATCTGGGAGCGGCTGACAGAGGATGCATACAGAGAGAAGACTAAGCTACGTACAGTGTGTACATGATGACATTCTCAAAGAATAAATTAAAATAGATTTTAAAAAGTAATGACTGGGAAAGGCAGGATTTGTCTTGGTGCATTTTCCCACCTACCAGGGAAGAGACAAAAGTCAAGAGCAAGTAATGAGAAATGAGTGAGACTATTCATAGAACTTAATAAATCAGATTTTTACAGTGCACAGTCTTCAGTTGCTTTAGCAACCCCGGAATTATATTAACTCAGAGAGCTTCCCTCTCCCCAGCAGTGTTCACCTAGCTTCAAAATATTAACATCAGTGGTCGTCAACTGCCCTCAGTAGTGGGAGGGTACTCCTGGTAAAAAAATGTTTTATGGAGGAAATGAGTCCTCAGGTGAAGTAGCCCAATTACATTTACCTTCAATTACATGAGTAGATTAGGATCTAGAGCTGGATCTAGTCATTAGTCTTGGCTTACATTCTGTGATAAATACAATTTATTCTTTCAGATTGAAATTAATTCATATTTAAGAATTTATCTTTCCGTTCCTATTCCATAGACTGCAGTCACTTGCATTGGTTACGTTCACCTGCTGGTAACAATTATATTTAGAAAACTGTTTGAAAGCACTGGAGCATGACCCAAATCAGGTAGACACTGGAGGGGGCCCATCTCATGAAAGAAGGAAACCCGCAGTGGGCAAAATCCTGTTAATGTGATTCTCCCCTGCCAGGGCAATCCCAGATTCCCCAGCTGGAGAATTTTTTAAAAAAATTAAAAAAAAATAAAAAGAAACCCAAGTATTATTAGTCTCATGAGTGAAGGGATAAAGTGTGGGAATGCAGAATGGTGGGAAATTGCCAGATGAAGGGCACAGCAGAAAGAATGGAGCCACACAAGGAGAAACCCAAGGTAGCTGATAAACTCCCTTACCTCAAAGGTAATTATACCTTCTGATATGTTAAACCATACTGTGGAATATGTGTGAGGAGGAACCTTGGGGCACGGAAGGGAAAAGGTAGCTTAAGAGAGAAATAGCTGAGACTCAGCTGCCTTTCACAGAGGAGTCTGATTTAGGAATGTAGGTCCCATGGGACTAAGGTGGTTTGGTAATTATTTTTAGACATTTTGTTGAATGTCCACTTACAAAAGCTAAGAGATTCACTCGAGAACTAAGAGGCGAAAATGAAATGCACTCGACCTTAATGATAGTGACACCAAGCATCACCCAACTCACATTGCCTTCCATGAATTTAGAGCAAGATTTTTCATTCCTGGAAAATAGCAGAATCCAGAGTCTCCACAGGGTAAAAATCGGAATTTCACATTTGGAACTCAGATATGCAAACTTAAAAGTTTGAATCAAAATGTTTGAATTAACTCTCATGGATTTATTTTTAAATTCAGTCCAATGTATTAAATAATCTATATATATTAAATCTAAATAATAATATATGTCTATCATCTATTATATATCACCTGTCTACCATCTACCTATTATCTCTCATATATCTCTCATTTCTGTCTATTATCTAATATCTATTTATTAATCTATCTATCCTCGATCACTGCTTACCCAATAATCCTAGAGATATTGTGTTAAAATCATGTAAAGTAATATAGATTAGAAAGAACAGAAGAATTAGAATGCCAACACTTTTGAGTAACCAAAATGAGTAAAATAGAATTAAAGACAAAAATAATGCAGATGACAATGAGAAAATAAGAATGACTATAATATATCTTTTATATATATTGAAGTTTGCCTCTAAGGAGTTTCAGCTATGCCCTCAAAATATGTATAATTCACTAACAATTTTTCTGGAGCTAAATATACACTTACCAAATTCAGTCATAGTTATAAAATGAAAACCTTCAGAATTTTATTTTGTGATGAAAATACATGAAAAAAGATCCCTTTAATTCCCTTAAAAGGACAGGCTAAATCTGAGCTGAAAAATTAAATGATGAGCTGGAGAAGCCTAGATTAATAGAAGTACACACACACACACACACACACACACACACACACACACACACACATGAATGAATGGACTGTCTGGAGTGTTGTAAAAAGAAATGTGTTAAGTAAGAATAGCAAATGCTAACTTGAACTGCAACACCAGAACCAGATGAAGGCTTCTAGGGCATTGATTAAGTAGGCTTCTGGGTATTGCATGATATATCACTTGACTTATTACACAGTTAGGGAGGTACTTTTGCAATGAACTCTCTGGTGTCTGGAGGTCGGTAGTCCCTATTTAAATGCTTTGAGAAGGAAGTCATGATTACAGATTAGGAAATCATGTCCAGTAGGGTAAATCCTACTTAGTCGAATAATGTAGCTCTAAAGAGTAAGGCCTGAGAGATACAGGATGTGTGAGGTATCATCCTGTGGAAAATGGGAAGATGTTTTCAATAGCCCCAAACATCTCCTGCCTTGGATGTTCTATTTCTGTAGCATCAGCTATGCATGCTGCTATTGGTGATGTCACATATTGTGCACATTACAAAAGAAGACATGCCCTGTTCAGGCATCATATATACTAAGAAGTCTGGCATTCCTTGATGTGTTTTCTTTAGGAACCAGAAGCTACTGCTACTGAGTAAACCCCATTCTTTTACTGTATCATTCCTTGTGGTTATCAGTAAATAATATAAAATATTATCTGTTCTTTTCAAATAGTAGATGTAATCAGCCGGTATTTCATGTGTTATAACACATACATGCCATACTGTGTCTCTCCATCTATCACCTCACAAATCTATCTGATGAATATATCTATCAAAGTACCTCTAGCCTTGATTCTAGAGTTTCTTCTTTATATGTCTGGCCTCTACTTTATATCAGCTTTTGCATAATCTTGCATGGAAAATAATAGCAACATGGACAGTCTCTTCACTTAGGGCTCATCTGTGAATTCCAAATATGCTTAACCTTGCTAGACTTAATCAAAATCCCAATATTCAGAATTCATTTGTACTTAGGTATAGATATTGTCATTTCTACTTTTGAGGGTGTTTTGTTGTTGTCCTTTAGCCTAAGAACTATCAGTTTGCATTTGTTCTTGTTTTTATGACATTCCCATGGGGAAGGGTTCTCTCTTGCAATATCGAGTGGTAGACAAATTGCAAACTTAAGAGTTAGAATGTCACTATATATGGTAGTCATTGTTCTATTCCGGTCAAGAGACACTATGATCAAGGCCACATTTATAAAAGAAAGCATTTGATTGGGACTTGCTTACAGTTTCAGAGGTTTAGTCCATTCTCATCATGGTGGGAAACATGGCAACATGCATTTAGTCATGGGGCTGGAGAAGTAGCTGAGGGTTCTTCATTGGGATCCATAGGCAACAAAAGAAGGTAAAGCCACAGGGCTAGGTTTGGGCTTCCAAAAACCTCAAAAGTCCACCTGTAGTAACACACTTCCTCCAACAAGGCCACACCTAATCTTTTCAAATAGAGCTCATCCCTAGTTAGCAAACATTCAAATCTATTAGGCTGTGGGGACCATACTTACTCAAACTGACACATCGTGGCAACCCAGCCTGACTCCATGCCATAGTGAAACTTTTCACATGTGCTTTAACCTGTTCTTCCCAGGATAAATCTCAAAGTATTTTGTCAGTCCTAAGTATCTTAAGATTATAAAATGCTTATAATGATGCCTTGTATGTAGCAAACAGAGTTAAACAATTTTATTCCTTTGGCACATTTGAAATCGCATCAGAAATACACTGTCACAGAGCACACTGATCCTCTTCTAGTATGCGCTTGGAATTCAAACATAAAGCCAGCCCATTCTTCTCACAGCACAGACTGGCTTTTAAATTACATCTTGCTTGAAAAGCATGTGATTTCACTTATCTCCATATCTTTTTCTTTCTATTAAGAGTTTCTGGAAGTCAAGGACAAGGTCTGATGTTAACTGGAATATAAGTACAATGTGCTCAATAAATCTTGGATAAATACATTTAAGTCTGAAGTGAGGAACCAATAATTAAGTTTATGGAAGAAGTGCCAATTCAAGTTGAAAAAAAATCCTTTTATTTTATTAAATATATTATGTTTAATATATACCTATAATATATATAATATGCAAATATTTTATACAAATATTATATATATATATAATCTCCAAAACACTATGAAGGAATCTAGGTACTGTTTCAGAAATCTAAAACTTATCTTCCTTTATGTCTAAGAATCTATGTTTTATCTTGTATTCTTGAAAATATACTCATTAAACATAGTTAAGCATGCATTACATGCATAAAAATAACTAGAAACAGGAAGTACGTTTCTTGATTGGAGGTAAATAAGTGAACCATTTGAATAAACAATTCAACATTTTTTTAAAAATAAAAATAAAAATAAATTTCCAAAGTTACTCATTACACAAATGAAGAAAAATGTCCAGAGGCATTGGTTGGAGTTTGTATTTCTGAAGGAACTGACACTCTGCCCTAGGATGCTAATTCAGATGAGAGGTGACCTACAGAGATGAATATTGAGTAAATAATCAAGGAAAGGGGTAGCCTGACAAAAGGGCTAGCATGAAGGATGCAGGCAGCAAAGCATCAGAGAATCATCTAAGAAACATCTAAGAATGTGTTGACTGATAGATGCTGTGGCCACAACTACATTCTCAGAAAGAAAAACTAGGATAGGAAAAGTCAAAAGAATTAGCCAATTCCAAGCTCTTTGCCAATGACTGAATCAGGAAACACAGTTCTAGGTATGTTCTACTCTGGAAGTTTAAGCTTTTGCTTTCTCTCCATAGGTTGATCTCTCCAGAAGCCCATCATAATTTGAGAGCCAATTCTGTGCAATTTCTAAGTTCATAGAAACCACATTGATTAGCCTTTATAATAACCACTTAAGTAATAGGTACAGTTGTACCCACTGACTTATGAGGTTATATGATCTCCCATGAGCATCAAAGATCTCTAGATAGTTTAATCTATTATTAAATACTCTGTTATAAAAATGTAGTTACATGTAAGTTATACACATTTCTCCATGTGTTTTCCACTTATTAGGAAGAAAGCATAGAGGAGGGATGAGAATAAGGAGGACTTGGGGACTGAGTGTGGTCAGGATGTGTTATAATCGTGTATAAGTTTGTCAAAGGATAAATTAAATTAAAAAGTAGATCCCCAAATGGAATTCCTGAAGGAAAAGGGTATGAAAAATCTCAATAGTCTTAGATTATAGATTTGGTGCATGCTGTTTGGGGTTTCGGGGTAAAAGCCTCTTTGATTTGTATGACTTTAGGATGACAAAGAGTTCTGTTATTGAAAAATATAATACTTTCAGTAATTTCCTCTTTGCAAGGCACAGCAAGGTGTCATTTTGCTATCTCTAGTTGCTGAATTTGAAGCTATAGACCTAGACAGTACCCTCTGACCCTCAGGACCAGCGCTCAGGGAGGTAAATGTCCTTACAACCCAAACCACACATTAGCAAGCTCAATACTGAGTGCTATTTCAGACGAGTTCTTACACATACAGCTCAGATGTAGAACCCATTAGCAGGTGAATGTGCTTTTAAAACTGAAAAAAAAAAAAAAAAGAACTCATAACTACTTTTCCATGGCTTTCGTTTACAGCTGATCTCATTATTCTTTCACTTGGGCAGTTGCTCCTAAATACCCTGGTGCAATTTTGTGTTCATTCACTCTTATCTAGAACTCGTTAGTATAACCTGAGGTGATGTGGGTTGTGTCTAAGTCATTTTAATTTGCATAATGAGCCCCAGTGCCTCCAGAGCATGAACTAAGAACTAAGGAAAAATTTGACAGCTTCAAGAAAGAAAGAGAGAGAGAGAGAGACTGAGAGAGAGAGAGAGAGAGAGAGAGAGAGAGAGAGAGAGAGAGAGAGAGAGAGAGAGAAAGTAAAAGATTCCTTTTTAGGAGGGGAGGGGATTTCTTGGTAATCTTCTAATCAAGGCTTGAGGACAATACAACTTGGTTGGCAATAATGAACCAATGACCTTGGATTAGGAATTTTTTGAAAGTTCATGCCTGAAAGTACCATATGACACTTTTGCAGTAGAAATGAGTATCTTTTCCTACATATGATCTTTGAGAGTCTGGTTTCTCAATCAGGTAGAGTCCTAGGCAGATTTATTACTATATCAGATACCATGATCTGCAATGAAGGACAGATGCCCTAGAGGAGGATAATCTTCATCAGGAAAATGTAAAAGAACATAAAGTTCAGATACCTAGCTGTATATAATATGCATTTTGTTTATTTTTCCTCCAGTTTACATCTAACAATCATAGTGAGTTATATAAATGATATCTATGACTTTGTATAACCTTCATATAACCATTCGAAGTTAATTTCTAGTTGCCATCACTCTACAGGTTAGGAAATAGAAGGAAATTCATATTTAACCATTTTCCATGTCATGTAACTAGTAGAACAATGATTACTAATTAGGCAACTTAATTTGATTTCATGAACTTCTATCTAATATATCATGCATTATATTTAAGTCCAACATAAGTGCTGATAAGACACCTCATGGATAATGTGGACCATTGAACATGTGCTCAGTAGATAAAAGACCAACATATTAGCACACCAATATGGCACCCTATTGAAACAAGACAATCTTGAAGTGACAGCATCAAGTATAAATGAACATATTTTAAGTGGGCCATTAAATAAGAGAGCAGCAGGATATGCTTGTAATCTAGATGAAGCATCTTCTCTTCAGAAAAGACCAGAAAAGTTCAGGTCTTTTTTTTTTTTCAAGATGCCGAGGAACTATTTTTGAACAAAGAAATATTTTTAAATTCTTTAACACTTCCATTACTTCCATTTAATAGACAATGGTCAGACTTTTTAAAAATTTAGTCATCCAAAATTAGTGGGGACAAATTTGTAAACATTTTTTCTTATTTATTCACTTTACATGTCAATCACAGCCCCTCTCCAAGAAAAATTGTAAATTTCTAACTATGACTTTTAATTAAAGAACTCTGAAATGCTCATGCTTAGGATAATCCAGAAGCTCTTACTGATGTAGTTGCTTTTGAAAGGTTACATTTAAAGATGACGAATGTGACGGATTATTTATGTGTCAGCTTTACTGGGTAAACGATACTCAGATATCTGGTCAAACATGTCTGAGGGTGCAGAGGTGTCAATCTTCTTCAGTTTTGTGTTTTTAAAATGAAACTGACATCGTATGTTCTCTGGGTCTCCAGGTCTTTGGATTTGGTCTAGAATTTGATGCACTGATTTTCTGGGTTGCAGATATCAGAACATGGGTTTTTTCCAGACACAATAATCATTTAAACCTATTATTTATAGTAAATTTTACTGTCTTTCTGTCTCTGTCTCTCTCTCTCTCCCCCTACATCTTTCTTCCTTCCATCCCTCTTCTTGTCTCACCCTCTGTCTGCCCTTCCTTTCTTCTCTTCTTTCCTTCATTTCTTTCCCCCTCATGTATCTGTTCTGTCTAACTTGTCAATACCATGCTAGAACACATGTCGAGGACAATAGAGGGTTAAGATAGAAAGGGATTTTCCAGGGGAGCTTTATTGGTAGGAATCCTTGTGATACAATTGTGAGTTTCTGAGTTTGAATCCCAAATACCCATAGAAATGTCCAGGCATGGCTTTGAGTGCTTGGAAATCCTGGTGTTGAAGGGTAGAGACAGTCAGATTCTCAGAGCTCACTAGTCAGTCAGTCTAGCTGAAATGGTGAAATTTTGGTTCTGTGAGAGTTCCTGTTTCAAGGGAAAATGTCAGAGAGCTACAGAGAATAATTTCTTCCTCTGACCTTTATGTGTAGGTATATGCACCCATGCATATACCTACACAATAATGTGCATATACCATATATACAGATAACACTACACACACATGCATACATACACGTACACACATAGTATACACACTAAAATAAAAAATAAAGCTAAAAAAGAGAAGTTAATATTCTCTACAATTGTAGAAATCTCAGATTTTGTGGTTAAAAATAAAGACAATGTTAAATTCTGTCAACGTGTACACTGAAGCATAATTTTATAATCATTAGGATAGCATTTTCACAGTGTCTACAGTCTTAAGATGTTTGAAAGTTTCTGAACATCAAGCATTCACTCATTTTGCTATTTTAAGACTGTTCTCTTGCCACCTGAAAACCTAGTGAACAAAAGATTTATTTTTAAATCGAGGGAGGAAGACATAAGGAGAGGAATCAAGAATAGTTTGGATGCATTTTCTGCCAGGAGGAATGAAGGCTTCAAGTACTTGGTGTTAAGGCAGGATGAAAAGGAACAAGACATGAGCAGTACCAGCGTGCTGTCTTCTGCCTGGTGTTCTGTGATGGGTATTTCTATAGAGCTTGAGAACACTGGCAGTTATTCATTTCTTGTTTGTAGCCACCCTTTATCTACAGTGTATTTTCCATGGGTGCAGTCCAAAGACAAAAGAGAGAAGACTCTGTATAAGTACACACCTCTGTGTGTGTGTGTATGTGTGTGCCTGCACATATGTAAATGCATGTGCATACACATCTACATATACACATACATATAGAGCAAGAATATTAAAATTTTATTATAGTATGTTGTTACAGTTTTTCTGTGATGATTGGTTTTTTATGTGCCCAGTTCATAATTTGAACTGTGAGGTACAGTATGCATCATATTCTTACTGTCTATAGTCTCGGACATGCACAGGGGTTCCTGGAAGTATCCTCCATAGACAATGAGGGCTCCTTACTTTCTAACAAATCCTAAGCAGTATAAATGCCATGGATGAAAGTATTTTCTCCTGCAAACTATTGTTCCTACTGTCACACACAGTTGTCTCTTTAAAGTGCCAAGTATTCCCGAGGGAACAATAACACAAGGTGAGTCCAAGATACTAAACGTGGGCTTATTGAAGCTTTATGCCACCTGCCTTTTAGCTGGGAAATTCTAATTTCAAAGGGCTGAAGAAATCTTTCTAACCTCATAAAATTTTAGCTGTGAGAATAAAGTTTTAGGGACAAGGGGCACAGTGACTGGAAGGAACAATCATTCTTAAAGGACCCCTTAATGTAGACAGGAGTCCGGGCTTAGGGAATGGTGACTGCAGAAGAGCCCACTTAGGTTTTCAGATCTCAGCTCCTTTTTCAGGCTTCTACACACATGCTTGGCTCTGGGTGAGGCCCCTTCTTAATTCATGTGGGTGTCAGAAAATGGTTGACTTTATTAGAATAAGGGTGACCTGGCTTCCATGGTTCCCTCTCAGTGTCCACTGAGAATGAGCAGCCCCATTATGATTCTCATTTAAAGTGAATGAGAAGTGAATATTTGCCAGATCAATCTCGTGACATGGCCTTCCTTGTAAGGTAATATAATTGAGGCCAAACCAAAGCTTGCCAGCTCACCTGTGGATCAAGAAGTATAGGACACATTTATCTTTTCTTCTTTTTATCTACTGACTTTTCTCCCCTGCTAATATTCACACATCCCGAAGAAATAAAAAAGCAGAATGGATGCAAATGTGAAAAAATGCTGGCAAATAATTATAGCAGTTCTTGAAATACGCAGGATGGCTGGGTGAAAACTCAGAATGCTTGCTTATGCATGAAGGCAGTGTTGCTAATTTTAGATTAGAAATCTCTCCCCCCTTCTAACCTCAGAAAAGCAATGGTTCCAGCAGGCAGGTCAAATACAAGAAATCCACAAGTAGATGAAATAAATCAGAAGAGGTAAGGTTGTTGGTTTGGACTTTGATGGGAAACAATACCCCTATTCTAAATTTCTTATTATTCTGTCCTTCTGGCAGACATGTCAAAGTTGAGGCAGAGACAACAAAGATGAGAAAGATACACTTACAAGAAGTATCAGCAGTTCCTGAACAGGATGACTGAGCATAGGACACAGCTGACACATAGAAAGTCCTGCATTGCTCTGCTGGTTTGCTTGTGACCTGTGCTCATCCTCAAAGTCATTTGGAAGATAAAGGATTCTGTTGTGATATGAGTGTCAGTTTTTGCTAAAGGCACACCCATTTTCCTCTTTCACATCGTCCCTGTTTCCATATAAATTTATGCAGAGCAATTTTTCAGATCTCAACTTGTAATCATTCACTACCACTTCATTTCCCAATTCTTTATGTCCTTCTTCATCAATGCTTGGCATGTGTGTGTGTGTGTTGTGCATATGCACAACACCCAAATATACTATTATATGGGTTTTCATGACTGTATATGTGCTCAGTTTAAACAAATTTTACTTTAGTACAGAATTTATTCATTTTGATCTCTTACTCTTTTTAGACAATATTGTAAAATGAATGCTGCCCATGTTTCTTGATTTTTTTTCCATACTGTATTTGAGAATGATAGCCACATGCATATGTAAGTGGCAAATCAAGTGATCAGGGACAGAAACTCAGGTGAAACCTATCTAAGTGTGACATGAAATGCATCTTACTGTTTTCTTTGGGTGAACCTAAGCAAGAAATGTGTTTATCTGCTGGTTTCTGTTCTCCCTTAAGCAACTAGGGATTTCCAGTCACTAACTCCCACAATCGTAGACAGCACTTGCTTATGCTTAAAAGAGTTCAATAGATAAGCAATAGCATGGGTTCAGAAAAGCCATGAGGAGGAAACAATAATCTACCACAAGGCCAGGTCAGGAACTGCTATGTAGCATCTGGACAAGTGTAGTTGCCATTGCAGTGATGGGGCCTGACACACTGGAAAGGTCCCCTAAAATACACCTAAACATAGGCTATGCAGTGTGAACCCATGACTGTCTGGCTCACTTTATATTTCATTGTTTGCATATACCACATTTTGCTTACAGAATTTCCTATGCTACCTCTGACTGTAACCATCACTAAATAGAATACTGTTATAGAGTCAAGGCTGTAGATTTGGTCATGAGACTCCTGTCATTTAATTCAGACTTCAGGAGATGCTGTACACTAGGGCATCATTGTTCAAAGTTCCTGGTTCATCTGTGATGCTAGAGATTGCTTGTTTGTAAGGGTGTTGCTTTGAGGCGGAACTACAATCTATATAAATTTCACTTTCCATTTCTCTCTTTGTATTTTTTCTTTTCTTCTGGGTTTCTAACTTGTGATGCTGAATTCTAGGACTTGGCTCACCTCTTTAGATCTTCTGAGAGCTTAGGGTCCAGACACCACAAACTAAGCAATGATTTTTTTAGCACACTAATTTAGGGGTGCTATATAAAGTTATGAGGAAATGGAATTTGTTCCTACACTGTCCTACACTGTGCCACACTCAAATGCCCACCCCCCCAACTTGTAGACCCTACATTGATTACCTTTTCTATAAATCATATGTCAGTCAATCTTTCATGGTTAATCATGTCAGCCTCTTCCAAGAACATTTGAGAACTGTACTCTTGTCTCATTATTTTAACAGAAATTTCCTCTTCATATTTTATCTTCCGGTACCAATAGGATGGCATTGTGTTCTGTCTCCTGTTTCTGTATAGGTGAACAATGAAGGCTGGCCATTTCCTGAGACCACAGAACTGTTTCACAACTCCTCAAATTCCTACTGATGTTAATGCATAGAGTAAAGCAATATAGTCATTAGACAGAGAAATTACACCTTAGGAAACTTGTGGATTGTAATGTAGAAGGCTCACAATAGGTTTTGGGTTTAAGTGATATGCACAGAAAATTAATGTTGCAGTGCATGAATAGGGTAAAACTAGAATTTATGGTGGTAGCCACTAGGTGGCAGTATTCAGGGATGGAGGGACTGAGAACAGATGCAACTTTATGTCAAGTACTCAGGATTAAATAAAAGACATGCTGCGACTGCAGAGTCAAGACAGTCTATTTTGTTTTGCTGAAAACAACCTACAAATAGTCATGAAATTAGGAATGTCAACAATATGTTGCTTTTCCTTGTGACAGGAAATGTGAAATTGATCAGAAATGGCACATCTGATAAAAATGGATGGGAAAGGATGTGCAGATCACCCAAATAGGATGAGATGACGTCTAAATGTCTAAATGCTATGGAATGGTCTCATATACCCCTCTGACAAGAAGAGGCTCTTTTATGAGCAAGTTTTCTAAACCTTCATCATTGACTGTACTCATGATACTCAGCTACCCCTGAATTTTAAAATATATTTTAAAAAGGTTGTACATGCAGATCATGGTCTGCCAAAAATATTCTTCTGAGTCCCACATATCTCCCGAGAAATCTTGTTCATATATATCTCTTTATGAAATCCTGGGAGAGTCTGTCTGGTACCTACTCAAGAAAAAAAGATTGCTAAATTGTAGCATATGCATAAACATATTTCATTTCCCAAAGCACTACCAGATGGCTTTCTGGAAATCGGCCTCACTCTTTTTCCATTAGCACGACTTGTGGTTCTTATTTTTCCACATTCTTAATGCTGAGGTTTGTGTCTTGACTGTTCCTCAAAGGCCCATGGGTTATAGGCTTGGTCCCCAGCTGAGTGCTACAAGGATGTACATGGTGGAGCTTTGAAGGGGTGAGGCCTACAGGGAGGTCTTTAGATCGTTATGTGTGTGCTATATTGAAGGATCTGTGGGCTCTCATGTCTTCTTCTTCTTGTCTCTTTTATTTCCTGGCTGCCAGGTGAGCAGCATGGCTTTACTATGTATGCTCCCAGTTCTCTGTATTGTTGCCATGGGGCCAAAGCAACAAGTAATTTAAATGCAGATCGAAGCATGCAAAATGTGGTACCAAACAATGTTTTGTGGTTTTTCCCCAAATTTGATTATAATATTATAATAATAATTGGACTAATTGATTTTAATTCTGATTTGGTTCTGCAATAGTGAGAGAAGGTATATATATATATATATATATATATATATATATATATATATATATATATGTATATATATATGTGTGTGTGTGTGTGTGTGTGTGTATCTTCTTTTGTTTGTTATTGTTGTTTGCAGAAACAAAGACAAAGACTCTACTATGTAGACTTAGTTGAGATTGGCCTCCTTGTATCCTAAGCTAGACTCAAAGTCATTGAGTGAATTCCATCTCTTTCTGCCTGGCAAAGATTTTCCCATGAAGCTGAGAACAACCACACATTTCTGATCTTCTTTTATCTGAGATGTGTTAGAATTATCAGCAAGTGCCAGTGTTCTGATTTATGTGGGATTAGGGATTAAACCTAGAACCATGTTCATGCAAGATAATCAACTGAGATATACTCATAGTTGTCTTCTTTGTTGAATAAAATTATTCAAAATATTTCTGACAGGGTCTTATATATCCAAAGCCTGTCTTAACTCTCTAAATAGCCAAGAATGGTGTTAAACTACAGAGCTTCTTGGCGTTAAACTACAGAGCATTTTGACTCTACCTTCCAAATGCTAGAATTATCAACATGCACCACTATATCCAGTTTCTGTGGTGCTAGGAATTGCATCCGGGGCTTCATGAATGCTAGGCAAGGACCTTATCAACTGAATAGATATTCTTGACTTACATGCAATCTTTATCTAGAACTTGTATACATAAACATTACATTACTTCATTCATCCTGTATTTGTCTCTCTATATTCATCATTGCTGTTTATACCACAGCAAAACAAACAAACAAAACAAAACAAAAACACAAACAAACCCAGTGGACAAACTGGAATGAGATTACTTGTCTTAGATTGGGTTTCTATTGCTGTAAGGAGACACCATGATGATATGAATTCTTATAAACATTTATAAGGGGTTGGCTTACAAGTTTCAGAGGTTTAGTTTATAATTATGATGGTGAGAAAGCATGGTGTAGGAAGATATGGCACTGGAGAAGGAGCTGAGAGTTCTTCAAGTGGATCTGCAGGCAGCAAGAAGAGAGAGTGAACCACTGGTCCTGGTTTGAACTTCTGAAATTTTAAAGCCAACCCTCTGTAGTACGATTTTATTAATAAATTCGGGCATGAGGGTAGTACTCACCTCAATGGTTTAGGTTACCAGATGAAAGACACACGCGCGCGCGCGCGCACACACACACACACACACACACACAGCCTTTATGGTTTAATATGCCTTAAGCAGCACAATAGCTGGGCAACTGTTTACCCTCCATGCTGTTAGAATCTACCTCCCACCGATAACTCCAAGTTAATAACTTACTAATTTCTGTGTTCCATCTTGGCTACTCTTAACTCCAATTAGTCAGCCACATTTTCTTGGCCAGAGCCCAGGGTGCTCTCCTTGCTTCTCTACTCCATAGCTGTTCTTGTCTCCCTCCTCACTCCTCCTCATGGTCCCAAGCCCAGGAACAATACACTCTGCCTATGTCTCCCCTCCCCAGCTATTGGCTGCTGGCATCTTTATTTCTCAATCGGAATGAACTGGGGGCAGGATCCCAGAAGCTACTTTCAGACCCTCTTGTGCAACCAGTTTTGGGGACCCAATTAGCATTAGGATACAAGCAGGTACAAACCTCAGTGACATACTTCCTCCAAAAAGGCATACCTGCTGTGAGTGCCACTCCCTATGAACCTATGGAAAGCATTTTCACTGAAACTACCAAACTACTCAAGTGCTTGTTCTAATTAGAATCCTTACTAATTTAATCTGTTCATTCACAACTCCATATGTGTAGTATATTATGTATTCTGATTATTTTCCCGCACACTCATTCTTCCCATCCTCCTACTCCTGTCAATCTCCTTTGGTCCTCGGTATTCTGAGTATTGGAATTCTGTAAAGCACAAAGAGCCACAGATTACTAGAAGATCATCAGCACTAAATGATCCTTGAGCTCATCTTACCCAGACATTGATAATTGCCTTGGGCTTTCTCAGTTGGGAGCCAACACTTTGTGAGCCTTTCAGACCCTAAATATTTTGGGAGAGGAAATTTTTTGTTTTAAACTATGGTTTTCAGGATTGTTGTCTACTCAGTACTATTGAGTCTTCCCTTCACAGAAAAAAGTGGAAACATAGTTACTGCCCATGAAACAGGACTTGGGAAACCTAAGCCCTGCAAAAAAGACAGTGGTATCACCCCACTCTCTTCATATTGACAAGTGAGAATTGAGGATTGGAGATCTGATACAATCATGGCATAATCATGACATGAATCTAACAGTATCTTTACATTTTTGTCTAATTATTTATTATGCTGTGTGTATTCATGGTGTGTGTGTGTCTGCTGTGCCTCCACATATGTATGCCCACCACAGCATGCATGTGGAAGTCAAAGGAGCACTTATGGGAGTCAGATCTTGCATGCCATGTATTCCAGGGACTGAACTCAGGGAGTCAGCCTTTGTGGCTGCTTCCATTATCATGTAGCCACTCGCTGGCCCTAAAAATATTTTGTGGAAGAGGTACTTGTTATCATTCTCCATGAGAATCAGATACGCATGCCCGGCACCACTTGTATTCTACTGAGCACTCACCTCACATGACATCACAGTGGTACTTGATCCAACCTCTTCCTCTACAAACTTTCTTTTAGATTTCCTTTAGTTTATATCAATAATTACATCCTTCAATATTCATTATAACACAGTCTTTTGAATTTTCTTATATCTGTGGGAACCAAAATTAAACATATTCTGAGTAGAACTAGTAATGCTTCTTCTCCAAATGTTCTCTGGCTTCCTGTCTTGGCATCTACAGCATCTGCAGTGTCTCAATCTAGACACTGGTAGGCCACCTTTAATTAATTATCCATGAGGTCCTGCTTAATCTCCCCCATAAATCTTTGAAGCAATCTGCTTTCCTCTATCACCATGTTTTCACCCTAGTCTAATAATAATAAACCATCACTTCTCCCTGTATTTTTATAGTCCTTTACCAAGTGATATTTTTCCTTTTCTTCCTGCTTTCTGCCAAGTCATTTTTAAGTCCAGTCATTACAACCTGTCCAAACTGAAAAATCTATTCATTTAATCTTCCTATCTACAAACCGTTGGATGGCCTCCTTCTGTAACCTCAATAAGACTCTGCAGCCTTAATGAAGTCAGTAGGACTATCAAGTTTTATGGGCTAGCCTCATCACATGCTACACTCTCTTCTGTTTCTCTGTACTCTAGAGCCATATTCTTGAGGCTCTAATGGCTTTAGAGTGAGATACTATCTAAAGCTCTAGTGTCTACTGTACATGTGTTTCCAAGTTTGCTTTAAAGAGACATTAAATCAAGTATTCATTGAGTACTTCTTGTGTGCCTACCTGATTAAAAAAAAAAGATATGGAATAGATTACACTAACTTTGCTAACCAAAGTATTATAGATATAGTAATCTGTAGTCTCATTGCCTTGGTAAATAATCATCACAAGTTGGCTGGAGAAGATCCTCATTTTGTCAGGGTTTTTCCATGCACTAGCGTTGGTGAAATTAATGTGTCTGCTACAAAACTAGGAAAGCAAACACCCTGAGAGTACATTAGAGAGGCTCAGTCTCATAGATTTTTCTAAAATAGGAATATCTTATTTAAATAAAGCAAACATTTAGCCTCCAAATTAAGCATTTAAACACAGCCCTAATGCATAAATTAATTTTTAAATTTGTTTTAGACATCATTAAAGCATTCAGCTGTAAACTGGCACCCATACATTTTGGGAGGCCTGGTTATAGAGACTACTTAACCGTAAAATAAATAGTAGTGTAAACTCTTACTCTGAATTTAGGCGTTCAGAATTCTTTTCTTTCTATTTCCAGAGTTTTGCCTGGGCAGGAAATGCTTTTACCCCCTTTCATATGGAAATTTTTTCCACAATATGCACCATCAATATTCATCAAGTATCACACCAATTAACAAACCGTGAATAATCTGGAACAAAAATTTAATGCATGAAAACCCACAATCGTCTAGGTGGCTGTTAATAAGGCTATGTTTGAGGTAATCACAGACAAATTTAATTTTAAATATGCTTCCCTTAAGGAAGGAGTATCAATGTTAATTTAAGAATTTAATTTGTGTGGTGTTTTAATAAAATCACTTTCACAAAATCTTTATGGAAACATCATGCAGTAACTTTGCTTACCAACTAAACATTTAATTTGCTTTAACATGATGAGAATGTACCACTACTGTTATAGTTACATAAAGTGATTGTCTCTTTCTTATGGGTTTGTATAGTGATATTTAAAGCCAAGCTGTATTTTCATTGGCAATTGACTTTCCAATCTTAGTGGGATATGTGTGTGTAATATATTACATTTACATGAGTATAATACATACAAGAATAGAATATATACATTATATGTATATGATATACATTTATATGTATGTATGTATGTATGAATGTATGTATCTATGTATCTATGTAGTGGGGCCTATACATGTACATGCTACAGCAGCAAGCTTGTGATAGAGGTCAAAGGATAACTTGCAGGAGTTGGTTCTCTTCTACCATGTGGGGCTCTGGACTCAAATTCAGGCCTTCACTCATGGAAAGCCACACATTTCCCTCTTGAGCCTCTTTGGGATTCCAAGCTTAATGATTTAAATTGAAAAGTGTAAATCCTAGAGAAATTCATTTTTTATGTTGCTGTTGTTTAAACTTCACGATGATGAAATAGAAGTGCCTGAATTGTATTCTTTTGTACTACTTAGTAGAAGAATAAAATAAAACCTATAAAAGTGAAGAAGAGAAATGAGAAAGCTATAAGCTAAAATTAATGACAATGAAAATAAACACACAATAGAAAGAAGTCATGAGAAGAAATGGCAAGTAAAACCGATGAATCTGTGCTGTAGCAAATCAAGGATCAAAGACAGCACAGATAAGGATTATTAGAAGTGGAAAAGAAGATTAATTAGCATCAAAGCAGGACTTATAAATATTGCAAAAAAGAGAAACTACACACCATCAAACACACAAACACACACACATATATTAAATCTTTAAAAACTTTAAAATATTTAAAATATTTAGTATTCTCGAGTACTAAAAATTAATTAAATTATTCTTGACCTATATAATAGCTTAGTCATCTTCTATCAAAAGTTCAAATATGATATTTTTAAAGTTATATAAACGTATTAAAAGCAAAACTCAAACAAGACCACTCAACACAAATCTCATGACTTCATTACATTTTTTAAATATAATGGAGTTTGGAAATTAGCAGATGTGGGATATTCACGTATAAGAAAATTAAGTGTTACTTTATGTTACTCATGGGAATAGCAGAAAGATTTCAAATCAATAAATACTAGCAATGTTCATTTGGACTCATAATCAGCGATATTAAATTTTTTTCAGAATAATCTATTTGTTCTTATTTGATTTATGAAAATTTCTATCATAATTGGTTCTTACTTTGATTTTTCCTTATTCTTATTTTCTTGAACTTAATTCTGATTTGCTAACTTCCTTTTTCATTTTAGTTGTTGTGTTTTCGTTTGTTATTTCATTGTTGCCTTGATTGATTTTTATTTAGCATATTTTGCATTATGAAGTCTCACTCTGCTTCCCAGGATGAAGTTGCAGGTCCAGATACACTTCTGACTCCTTTCTCCAGCTCAGTGCACTCTTCTTTTCTCCCACACTGATCACAGAGAACATTCTCATCTCCCTTCCTTCTCATGCTTGGAAGTTTAGATACTGTGTCTTTGAACAATTTTTAACATAGTTGAAACTTACTATGAGTCATTTCATCTCTAACTGGTAAACAGGAGCTGGAAGCACTGTAGCTGCACTGACTTTTGTCTTAGTTTGTGTGACAATATTCCCTGTTATTTCAGGGTTACCCCCTAAAATTCCATTATTTTGGGTAGTTAATAAGAATTGTGATTTTCTTATAAATTCTCCAATGTCTTTCTTGTAATTCTTTTTTTATACCTTGATTTCTGTTACTTCTTTTACTTCAATTCTTGTGTGGGATTGATTAGGAATCCAGGATTTGAAGATTCATAATTATCGGCATTTTCAGGTAAACACATAGCTCTCATATTTACAATTCTGCTTTGTCTGCATTTTTTAAAAAAGTTTTTATCTGGAATACTGATTAGATATTCAATAAATGTTTTTATCTTTTCTTCACTTTTAAGCTCTTTTGGTTATTTATTCATCTTTTTTCTAGACTTTTAAGAATAAACTTCTGTTTTGAAAATTTTCAGACATTTATTAATATGTATTGATAATATCAATTCATCACTATCTCCTAATTCCCCATAGTGTTCCCATCACCATCCTGCTCCCAACATCAACATCATGACCCCTTGCACTGATGTTGATCTTTTCCTTAAGTTATAATCTTCAATTTATTATTTTGACATTTATGTCTGTCTTTTATTTAATCCAAAAACCATATTTTTAAGTTCCTGAAAGCTTTCTTTTTTTTTTCAGTCTCTTTATTCTGTATTATTTACTACCAGCTTGGCTAAAAGTGATGTCAAAACAATTCTCTGTTATTGTAGCAAGTGTCTGAAATCAATCAACTTATGAAGAGAAAAGGTTTACTTTGTCTTAGTCTTTCAACTTTCAGTCCATGGCTGTGGGCCCTGTTGTTTTGGACCTATTTGGCCTTATGATGTTGGAAGTGGGTGACAAGGCAAAGGTGTCCATTTCACGACCAGGAATAAGAGAGAAAGAAAGAGGCACAGGCCAGTATCTATTATCCTGTTTGAAATGGTGTCCTCAGTGATACATGAGGTCTCTGACTAGACTTCAGCACTGAATTGCATGTGGGGTATGGGTAGGAGGGCAGTGAAACATTGTCACCCAGGCAAGGCCGGGTCGCTTAAATGCTGCCTCAAGAGAAGTGCTGCTATCATGAACCCACAGCAATGGAGAGCTTGCATAAGACTGGGTACCTCCAACATTCCCTCATGGATAGAGAAGGTGCCCATGAGACCACATCCTTTCCTTGAGGTGTTTGGCCTTTAATTGTTGCTGCTGTGGGAGAGGTATCATTTCTTTCAGTGGCATTGCTATTGGGAGAGTAGTAGAAGGAAGAATGGCTTCATAGGGAAAGAAAGGGGGCGGTGGCAGAGGGATGGAATGGTGAATATAATTGCTTACATTGTATATAATGTATTAAAAGTTTTTTAATTAATATATTTATTTAAATCAAATGGTAATTTTTACTTATTCACACAGGGGTTATAAACACAAAAAGGCAGGACATGGGGAAGGAGATGACACTGGAGTGTAGGTGTTCAGGGGGAGTACAGATATCTTTCAGAACAGGGTATCGGCTGGGTGAAAGTTCAGGGGACAGGTCACTATGACTCTGCCTATGATTCATTTGTCATTATCTAAGTTGGTACTATTCACCGAAGCTACTTATTTATAAGGTCTATGACTACTCAGGCTGGTAAATTTCCACAAAAGCTGCCTGTCTACAATAGCTTATAGCCATTTGTTTCAGTGTTTTTCCACAGAGACCAAAGACTTGTGTGTTAGCATGTATGTATGTCAGGCCTATTGCTGATTTTAGGCCTATGGCTGATTGTAGGCTTTCAGTGTATAAGCAGGGCTGCACCTGACATCTCCTCCCTTCTCTAAGTATAGAAGGGCCATGGCGATTTTAATCTTGTGAAGGCAGGGATAGAGGCCTGACCTCCAATAATTGAAGGGGGCCTTGTAATGGCTCAGGTCCTCCTGTCGTTGTCCAGTGAGGCATGAGGGCCATACCTATCCCGGTGTCTTTTTCCTGGAGAGGGGATACTTTTGACATCAACCCCTATGCAGTCAGGCTTGTCCCTCAGGGAACCCAGAGAGATAATTTTAGTTTTTATTTATATTCCCTTGCAGTGCTTAGCCTCGAAGCCTAAGCAAGAATTCAGAATGCCAGTCAGAGGGGGTTCCGGGTGGCCCCTCTCTGCTTGGTCTAGGGGCAGAAGTCCCCTCTTTTAGGTTGAATGGAGATGGGTTTTGGGAACACCCTGGATAGAGTAACAACCTCATCTTGAGTCTCTTGGTCCTCCATAACTAACTTATGATAATGTATCTGAATAGATTTTGCTACCAAATTATCTATCTGTTGTTTCACAAAGTTAGTCAGCCTATTTAAGGCCCAGGGACCAAAAGAAATAAGCAAAAGTAACCCAATTAATGGTCCCAAGATGGGAGGATGTAGGATTAACAACCATGAAGAGGTTGAAAACCAATTCTTTTACCAGCTCTCATCTTTCTCTTTCTCTCTCTGTCTTTTCTCAGGGGCTTTCTGGGACCTTTTTCATGCTCTCTTTAACCATCTCTGTCTTGTGTATGTAAAAGCAACATTCTTCTTTAAGGGCTGTACACAGTCAAGAGCTGTACACAGTCTTTTCTGTTGTAAAAGAGTAAATCAAGTCCAATAAAGCCACTTGTAATTTTTGGAGATCATTTTAGACAGTGAAACGAGGGATTTCTTCAGGTTAGTGATGTCAATCTCTAGCTGTTTGAAGTTCTTGTCAATGGCCCATCAAAGGTCTGAGTAGTATAGGTCGAGAGGCCAGCATCAGGATTAGAACTTCTACCAGCAGACATCACGGGTGTTTCATTTTTACCTGGAAAGAAAAAAGAAGGGAGTTCTCAGGGAGACTTCTTTTCCCTGGAGGTCAATTGATATTCATCTTATTTATAGTTGGGCCTGGCTTTGTGGGGGTATCTATTTATTTCATTAATCTTTTTGGCAGCCGTTTAGATGTGCCTTCTGTGGTATCAAACAGGCATATCAATCCTCGGCTCCATATGAGAATTGGGTCTGGGCCATTCCATTTAAGGGTAAGAGGATCCTTCCACATAGCTATGTAGTAGTTTTTATTGGTCTCAGCAATGCCAGAAGCAGTCAGCAGCAGATTTACCATGGGCTTTCAGTTTTAGAGAGTTAAAAGTAAACAAGGCATGATGGAGAGTGTTTCAGGAGACTCCTTCTGGGGGAGTATACTTCACCCTCTTTTATTTTTAAAGCCAATTTTTCAGAGTTCTTGTAAGATCTGGGCAGAAGCGCCAGCAGCCGCTCCTTCCACACTCAGAGAGTCATGAAAACAGTATTTAAAGAAATATAAATCTACGTCAGTAATCTCTTTTATCAAAGGACTGTTGTAGAACAGCCAACAACTAATCAGTCTATATAATATATTGATTAATAATAACTTCTTCTACTTTTTGTAAAATTACTCCTCTTTTGTCAATTAATTGTTGAGGGAAATTAGGATTTATGTCTCTCTTGAGAATATTAAACAGAGACTTAAATTCTTTTGTGGAGAGCTTAAAATAAGATCTTAGGCAATTAGCATCTCCTAGAAACTTTTGAAAATAATTTGAAATAAGTAAACTATCTTTTTTTTTTTTGCCAGACCCATTATCTGTTTTTTTTTATTGAATATTTTGTGTATTTACGATTCAATGTTATCTCCTCTCCCTTTCTCCCCCAAAACCTTGTATCCCATACCCCCTCCTCCTATTTTTATGAGGGTGTGCTCTGAACATCCTCCAAAATTCATCTCCCTGCTCTCAGATTCCCCAACACTAGGGAATCCAAGCTTTAGGGGACCATGGCCCTCCAATTCTACTGATGCCTGACAAGGCTACCCTCAATTACCTATACAGGTGGAGCCATGAGTCCCTCCCTTTGTGTTCTCAGGCTGGAGGTTTAGACCCTGGGAGCTTTGGTTGAATCTTTTGATACTCCTTCTAAAAAGGACCAAAGCACTCACACTTTGGTCTTCCTTCTTCTTCTTGAGTTTCATGTAGTCTATGGATTGTGTCTTAGGTATTGTGAGCTTTTGGGCTAATGTCCACTTATCAGTGAGTGCATACCATGTGTGTTCTTTTGTGATTGTGTCACCTCACTCAGGATGGTATTTTCCAGCTCCATCCATTTGCCTAAGAATTTCATGAACTCATTGTTTTTAATAGCTGAGTAGTACTCCATTGTGTAAATGTACCACATTTTCTATATCCATTCTTCTGTTGAAGGACATCTGGATTCTTTCCAACTTCTGGCTATTATAAATAAGGCTCCTATGAACATAGTAGAGCATGTGGCCTTGTTGTATGTTGAAACATCTTCTGGGTATGCCCAGGAGTGGTATAGCTGGGTCCTCAGGTAACACTATGTTCAATTTTCTGAGGTACCACCAGACTGCTTTCCATAGTGGTTGTACCAGCTTACAATCCCACCAACAATGGAGGAGTGTTCCTCTTTCTCCACATCCTCACCAACATCCACTGTCACCTATGTTTTTGATCTTAGCCATTCTGACTGGTGTGAGGTGGAATCTCAGTGTTGTTTTCATTTGCATTTCCCTGATGACTCGTGATGCTGACTACTTCTTTTTAGGTGCTTCTCAACCATTCAAGTTTCCTCAGTTGAGAATTCTTTGTTCAGCTCTGTACCCCATTTTTAATAGGGTTATTTGATTGTCTAGAGTCTAATTTCTTTAGTTCTTTGTATACCTTGGATATTAGCCCTCTATCAGATGTAGGGTTGGTGAAGATCTTTTCCCAATCTGTTGGTTGCCACTTTGTCCTATTGACAGTGTCCTTTGCTTTACAGAAGCTTTGCAGTTTTATGAGGTCCCATTTGTCAATTCTTGATCTTAGAGCATAAACCATTGGTGTTCTGTTCAGGAGAATGTCCCCTGTGCCAATGTGTTCGAGGCTTTTCCCCATTTTCTCTTCTATTAGTTTCAGTGTGGCTGGTTTTATGTGGATGTCCGTGATCCACTTGGAATTGAGCTTTGTACAGGAGATAAGTATGGATTTGCATTCTTCTACATGCTGACCTCCAGTTGGACCAGCACTATTTGTTGAAAATGCTGTCTTTTTTCCACTGGATGGTTTTAGCTCCTTTGTCAAAGATCAGTGACCATAGGTATCTGAGTTCATTTCTGGGTCTTCTATTCCATTGATCCTCCTGCCTGTCTCTGTTCCAATACCATGCAGTTTTTATCACTATTGCTTTGTAGTACAGCTTGTAATCAGGGATGGTGATTCTCCCAGAAGTTCTTTTATTGTTGAGAGTAGTTTTTGCTATCCTGGGTTTTTGTTATTCCATATGAATTTTAAGATTGCTCTTTCTATCTCTGTGAAGAATTGAGTGGGAATTTTGATGGGGATTGCATTAAATCTGTAGATTGCTTTCAGCAAGATAGTCATTTTTACTATATTAATCCTTCCAATCCATGAGCATGGGAGATCTTTCCATTTTCTGTTATTTGTTTCGATTTCTTTCTTCAGGGGCTTGAAATTCTTGTCATACAGGTCTTTTACTTGCTTGGTTAGATTCACACCAAGGTATTTTATATTATTTGTGACTATTGTGAAGGGTTTCATTTCCCTAATTTCTTTCTCAGCCAGTTTATCTTTTGAGTAGAGGAAGGCTACTGATTTGTTTGAGTTAATTTTATACCCAGCCACTTTGCTAAAATTGTTTATCAGTGTTAGGAGTTCTCTGGTGGAAGTTTTGGGGTCACTTAAGTATACTATCATATCATCTGCAAATAATGAAATTTTGACTTCTTCCTTTCCAATTTGTATCCCTTTGACCTCCTTTCGTTGCCTAATTGCTCTGGCTAGGACTTCCAGGACTATATTGAATAGGTAAGGGGAGAGTGGGCAGCCTTATCTAGTCCCTGATTTTAATGGCATTGCTTCAAGTTTCTCTCCATTTAGTTTGATGTTGGTTACTGGCTTGCTGTATATTGCTTTTGCTATGTTTAGGCATGGACCTTGAATTCCTGATCTTTCCAAGACTTTTATCATGAAGGGGTGTTGAATTTTGTCAAATGCTTTCTTAGCATCTAGTGATATGATCACGTGGTTTTTTTCTTTGAGTTTGTTTATATAGGGGATCACATTGATGGATTTCCATATATTGAACCAAACCTGCATTCCTGGGATAAAGCCTACTTGATCATGATGAATAAGTTTTCTGATGTGTTCTTGGATTCGGTTCATGACAATTTTATTGAGTATTTTTGCATCGATATTCATAAGGGAGATTGGTCTGAAGTTCTCTTTTCTTGTTGGGTCTTCGTGTGGTTTAGGTATGAGAATAATTGTGGGTTTATAGAATGAATTGGGTAGTGTTCCTTCTGTTTCTATTTTGTGGAATAGTTTGAAGAGAATTGGTATTAGGTCTTCCTTGAAGGTCTGATAGAATTCTGCACTAAAACCGTCTAGTCCAGGACTTTTTTTGGTGGGGAGATTTTCAATGACTGCTTCTATTTCTTTCGGGGTTATGGGACTGTTTAGATGGTTTATCTGCTCCTGATTTAACATTGGTAACTGATATTTGTCTGGAAAATTGTCCATTTCATCCAGATTTTCCAATTCTGTTGAGTATAGGCATTTGTAGTAGGATCTGATGAGTTTTTTGAATTTCCTCGGTTTCTGTTGTTATGTCACCCTTTTCAGTTCTGATTTTATTAATTTGGATACTGTTTCTGTGCCCTCTGGATAGTCTGGCTACAGGTTTATCTATCTTGCTGACTTTCTCAAAGAACCAGTTCCTGGTTTTATTGATTCTTTGTATAGTTTTTTGTTTGTTTGTTTCTATTTGGTTGATTTCAGCCCTGAGTTTGATTATTTCCTGCCGTCTACTCCTCTTGGGTGTATTTGCTTCTTTTTGTTCTAGAGCATTCAGGTGTGTTGTCAAGCTGCTAGTGTGTGCTCTCTCCGTTTCTTTTTGTATGCACTTAGAGCTATGAGTTTTCCTCTTAACACTGCTTTCATTGTGTCCCATAGGTTTTGGTATGACGTGTCTTCATTTTCATTAAATTCTAAAAAGTCTTTAATTTCTTTCTTTATTTCTTCCCTGACCCAGTTATCAATGAGTAGAGTATTGTTCAGTTTCCATGTGAATATGGACTTTCCCTTATCTTTGTCATTATTGAAGACCAGCCTTAGATCATGGTGATCTGATAGAATGCATGGGATTATTTCAATTTTTTTGTATCTGTTGAGGTCTGTTTTGTGACCAATTATATGATCTATTTAGAAGAAGGTATCATCAGGTGCTGAGAAAAAGGTATATTCTTTTGTTTTAGGGTGAAATGTTCTATAGATAGCTGTTAAGTCCATTTGGTTCATAACTTCTGTTAGATTCCTTGTATCTCTGTTTAGTTTCTGTTTCCATGATCTGTCCATTGCTGAGAGTGGGGTGTTGAAGTCTCCCACTATTATTTTGTGAGGTGCAATGTGTGCTTTGAGCTTTAAGTAAGGTTTCTTTTATGAAAGTGGGTGCTCTTGCACTTGGTGCATAAATGTTCAGAATTGAGAGTTCATGTTGGTTGACTTTTCCTTTGACAAATATGAAATGTCATTCCTTATCCTTTTTGATAGCTTTAAGTTGAAAGTTGATTTTATTCGATATTAGAATGGCTACTCCAGCTTGTTTCTTAGGACCATTTGCTTGAAAAATTGTTTTTCAGCCTTTTACTCTAAGGTAGTGTCCGTTTTTGTCGCTGAGGTGGGTTTCCTGTATGCAGCAAAATGCTGCGTCCTGTTTGCATATCCAGTCCGTTAGCCTATGTCTTTTTATTGGAGAATTGAGTCCATTGATGTTAAGAGATATTAAGGATAGGAGTTAGTTGCTTCCTGTCATTTTTGCTAGAAGTGGAGGCACTGTTTTTGTGGCTATCTTCTTTTGGGTTTGTTGGAAGAGGACTACTTTCTTGCTTTTTCTAGGGTATAATTGCCTTCCTTGTATTGGAACTTTCCTGCTATTATCCTTTGTAGTGCTGGGTTTGTGGAAAGATATTGTGTAAATTTGGTTTTGTTGTGGAATATCTTGGTTTCTCCATTTATGGCAATTGAGAGTTTTGCTGGGTATAGTAGCCTGGGCTGGCATTTATGTTCTCTTAGGGTATGTATGATATCTGTCCAGGATCTTCTGGCTTTTATAGACTCTGGTGTGAAGTCTGGTGTAATTCTGATAGGTCTGCCTTTATATGTTACTTGGTCTTTTTCCCTTACTGCTTTTAAAATTCTTTCTTTGTTTTGTGCATTTTGTGTTTTGATTATTATGTGACAGGAGGTATTTCTTTTTTGGTCTAGTCTATTTCGTATTCTGTAGGCTTCTTGTATGATTATGGGCATCTCTTTCCTTAGGTTAGGAAGTTTTCTTCTATGATTTTGTTGAAGATATTCATTGGCTATTTAAATTGGGAATCTTTACTCTCTTCTAAACCTATTATCCTTAGGTTTGGTCTTCTCATTGTGTCCTGGATTTCCTGGATGTTTTGTGTTAAGAACTTTTTGCATTTTGCATTTTCTTTGACAGTTGTGTCAATATTTTCTATGGTATCTTCTGCATCTGAGATTCTCTCTTCTGTCTCCTGTATTCTGTTGGTGATGCTTGTATCTATGACTCCTGATTTTTTTTCCCTAGGTTTTCTATCTCCAGAGTAGTTTCCCTTTGTGATTTCTTTATTGTTTCTACTTCCATTTTTATGTCCTGGATGGTTTTGTTCAATTCCTTCACCTGTTTGGTTGTGTTCTCTTGTAATTCTTTAAGGGATTTTTGTGTTTTCTCTTTAAGGGCTTCTACCTGTTTACCTGTGTTCGCCTCAAATTCTTTGAGAGTGTTATTTATGTCCTTCTTGAAGTCCTCTATCATCATCATTAGAAGTGATTTTAGATCTGACTCTTGCTTTCCTGGTGATATGGGTTGTTCAGAACTTTCTAATGTGGGAAAACTAGGTTCTGATGATACCAACTACCCTGGGTTGCTGGTGCTTATGTTCTTGCACTTGCCTTTTGCCATCTGGCTCTCCTTGGTGCTACCTGTGCTGTCTCTGACTGGAACTTGTCTTTCCTATTATCTTGGTTGTGTCAGAACTGTTTTGAATGGGTGTTACTGCTGGGGTTAGAGCTGAGGCCCAAGATCTGCTCAATGCTCAGGCCCAGATGGGAAGGAACCAGTGCTCTGGGCCAGGAATGAATTCCTGGATCCCTGTGGGTCCTGGTTACTCCCTGTTTGGGGCAAGTGTTGCTGCCTCCCTGCCTAAGAAACTGCTCGGGTTAAGCTCCTGGGAGCCCTGCTTCCTCTGGGTTCTGTGAGAGTGGGTGCAGAGCTATCTACCAGGATCTGCTGAGCACTCAGGCCCAGACTGGAAGGAGCCAGTGCTCTGGGCCAGGAGTGAATTCCTGGGTCCAGTGGGTCCCGGTTGCTCCTTGTTTGGGGTGGGTGTTGCGGTCTCTTTACCTAAGATACTGCCTGGGTTAGAGCTCCTGGGAGCCTCACTTTTGTCCAGTTTTGTGAGGTTGGGTGCAGAGTTGCCTCCCGGGTTCTGCTCCGTGCTTGGGCCCAGACTGGAAGTCTCTGAAAGCTTTCTTTTAAAGAGTCTTTTTTTTTTTTTTTTTTAAAAACAAAACAGAGAAACCCTGTCTCGAAAACCAAAAAAAAAAAAAAAAAAAAAAAAAAGAAACAAACTATTTTCATGAGATTGGTCAGAGTTTTAAAAATATTTGTCACCAATGCTGGTAAGCAGAATTCTATTTCAGGGTCCTACTCCATGGAGGGGAGGATCCATTCCTGCAAGATGTCCGATGACCTCTACACGTGCACCCTGGAATGTGATGCCCAAGCACATACACCGACACACATAATAAATGAAATGTAAATAATATTCTATCTTTTACAGGTTAAAATTCATGTTACATGTGTCTCTTTTATATCTTTACATAAATGTAGTTTTTAAAATATTCTGCTCTTGAGGAGTTTGAGAAGTTTCTCCATGTATCCAATATGACCCTTTCATTTTCTTTTATACTTTCTGTTTACAAGCAATATGCTAAATTATAAACAAACTTTGATATTTAAATGTATTAATTAATTGGTATTATTAACATCTCTTCATAGCAATTCAACTCAACTGAGATCTTTTATTTTGAGAACATGTTTAAATTATTATATCTCATGCACATCTCAGAGGGGTATTAACTGAGTTTACTTTGAAGTAAGTTTTTGTTGGGTGGCAGTTTGTTCCTACTCTTTCAGTTATAAAGTGTGTGTGTGTGTGTGTCTGTGTGTGTGTGTGAATCTGCTTCAAATGGTTTAACTTAGATTATTTCTGAGGACAAGATCTTTCTGAGGTAATTAGGAGGGAGAAACAGCCATGGACTTGATGACCTCTCCTCTCCAGCTTGGGGTTTAAGTGATCTACATGGCTCACAGGGTGCAAAGTCATATGTGGACTTGATGCCATTATTACTTGAACAGTCCAAATTGCTTGAGTTTGAATAAATCAACCTATATTTAGCTGGATAATTGTCACATGGCTCCTTCAGGATTCTTTTCTAATCCTGAGCTTCCCGAAATTTTACCAAACTCTTTTGAAATGAAGCCATTTAATTATTATATATATATATTATATATATATAATTTCATTCTGGTTACTCTGGGATTTTAGTCTCATTTCATTTCTATGTCTTATAAAGGCCTCAGACATTTCTGTTCGTTGCTCTTCTTATTTGTGTTAACTAGTTAATTAATTAGTTAACTGTTTTTTCTCCAGTTCAATCACTACTTTACTATTTCTAATTAAGTGAGGTTAAGTAGAAGTTTTGGTGGAATGGGAAATGAAATAGAATGTTTACAACCTTTCTCTTCCCATTTTTCTAACACATTTGTTTCAATGTTCAAATACCATTATTAAATGTTATGATTCAATAATATTTTCTTTAATTATGCCTGCATCTTGGTTTAAACATTCGCTACTGCTTTGTAACCATTTAACTAGTGTAAATAACAACAGATTGGTTGTATATAGAAGAAACATGTATACATTTTCACACACATATCCTTTGAGATTTCTGGAAAGAAAATTATTATCTGATCCTTTAGTTTAAAATAAACGAATTGCAGCTGAATTCTTTTGTTTTGGATACCACTGGACATCACATCTAAGGTCCAAAGTAATGTGTGATGTGACCAGTAGTCAGGGAAATGCAGAAAGCTTGGCTTAGGTGTCAGACTATCTGGAGTCCTGATTAAGAGTAAATGCCTCTTGTCACCAGGCTAAGTCTATCTCAGTTTCACACTACAGAAGAAGCAACACTTCTGCTAGATGTTTCAAAAAAAAGAGTATGTGCTATATTTAAGTAGTGATTCAAAGGTGATGTCATCACCTCTATTTCTATTGTTTCTACCTAATCTATCTGTGTGTCTATTGTTAGTAAAATGTGTAATTATATATTTATTTCTGTTGATGTCCATATCTATTTATCTCTATCTATCTATCTATCTATCTATCTATCTATCTATCTATCTATCTATCTATCATTTATCACATATCTATCTACCTAACTACCTATCATTTGCCTACATATTTATTTATTTATAGAAAGAAGGAAGGGGGAAATTATTTGTATACATCTCAAAATTGCTATTTTGAAATCTTAACACAAAATGTGATGGTACTGTAGTTGAGTCTTTGAAAAGTCAGTAAGTTATGAAAATAGGCATTAATGAAAAAAATCCATGCATGGATAAGAAGAGATATCAAGAAGCCTGGCCTTTCTCTGACTACATAAACATACAGCAAAAAGCCAGTGGACTACAGGCAAAGTCAAAGTTCTGTTTAGAACCAAACCCATCAGACATGACCTTGGTCTTCTAACCTCTTTACAGGTAAGAAAATGATATTGTTGTTTAATTCTTTTGTTTATAGTAGCCTAAGCAGAATAGTGAAGTGTATTCACAGTAAGATTTATACAGTTTTTCTCTGGTTCAAAGTGACAGGAATTATTTATATAGGAGTACACATATTTTGTACTTTTATTGCAAATAGATTTTTTCTCATATCCTATATCCTGATTATAATTTCCCCTCCTTCTATTCCTCCCAGCCCCTTTCTACCTTTCCTCCCATCTGGATACATTCTGTTTCTGTCTCTGATTAGAAAATAGTGTTATATTAGATAATAATAAAATAAAATATAAAATGTCAGAACTGGGCAAAAAATAAAAATAAAAACCCAACAAAACGATCAGAACAAAAGGTGTTCAAGAAAAGGCACAAGAATCAGAAACTCCTTTGCACACTCAGGCATCCCGTAAAAACACTAAACCAGAAGTCATAATATATAGTCAAAGGACCTGTAGGCTAAAAATAGAGAAGAAAAATATGAATAAAATAGAATGCAAGATAAGATAAAATTTAGAATAAGAATAGGAATTGGAAGGAAGGAGGAGGAGGAGGAAGATGAAGGGGAAAGGAGGAGGACAAGGACAAGAAGAAGGACAGAAGAAGAAGAAGAAGAAGAAGAAGAGGAGGAGGAGGAGGAGGAGGAGGAGGAGGAGGAGGAGGAGGAAGAAGAAGAAGAAAGAGGAGAAGGAGGAGGTGATAGAGGAGAAGGAGCACCAATACTCATTATGAGACAAGGAACCTCCAAAGATACCTTTGAGTCCATTTTGTGTTGGTCATTTAGTCCTAGACGGACAGCCTACATTTAAGAGTGGTTTGTTTCCCTGATGAGATTCCCTTGGGAGAAATTGCATTTTCGTTTAAAAGTGTTTTTCAACTGGAGATTGCTTCTGAGTTATGGATGAGGCATGTGTCCACTTCTTTCAGCTTTAGGACTTCAACTGGTGTAGATCAGTACATCCCCTGTGCATGCTGCTTCAGTCTCTGTGAGTTCATATGTGCACATATCATGTTGATTTATGAAGCCTTATTTGTTTGTTTGTTTGTTTTGTTTTTCTTTGGTGTCTTCCATTCTGCCTGGCTTTTATCATATTTCTGCCTCTTCTTCCATGATGTTCCCTGAACCCTGAAGGGAAGGATTTGGAGGGCACATCCCTTTTAGGGCTGAGTGTTCCACTATCTTTCATTCTTTGCATAATGTCTGATTGTGGATTTCTGTATTTGCTCACTTCTGCTGTAGGAGGAAGCTCCTGTGATGATGATTGAGCAAGACATTGATCTATGACTGTAGGAGAATGCCAACAAGAGTGAGTTTTATTTATTTATTTATTTATTTATTTATTTATTTATTTATTTAAGGACCATAGTATTTTGTTTTCTCTAGGCCCCTGGGCTCTAGTCTCATGTTCTTTCATCCAAACAATGTTGATTTGGGGTTCTATCTCTTAGAGTGGGCTTTAAGTCCAATCAGATACTTGGTTATTTCTTCAAGATTTGTGGCACTCACAAATGCTGCAGACAGGACATCACTGTCAATTCCAGCATTTGTAGTGATGTTGGTGTTTATATTTCTCCTTTAGTAGCATGCATTCTTGTAACAAAGACACCAGAATGAATGGCTAAAGGTTCTATGTAGCCAGCAGCTTTGCTTCTCTATGTGCAATAAGTTGTGTAGGTGCTGTACTCAGCAATATGTCCTTGCTGTCAGTTTGTGGAGAAAAACTTATAGTCATGGCAAAGGCCAGGGTTGCTTGAATGTTTCCATGGCACCATTTTTGTCAAAAACTCAATTAGATGTATCCCAGTTGTGGCAGTGGAAGCTTCATCTTGTGACAGAAGATGGCCAGTTGGAGCTCTGTCTGTCCCATTACTTGCAATTTTAATTGCCTTTATATAGTATATATTTTAGAAAGCTTCTACTGTATTAGGTTTCCACATTACCCTTGAAAGGGCCTTCAATTTTAGCTCACTTTCCCTGTTTTCTCTCTTTTGTTCCCCTTTCCCCTCTCTCTTCCTATTTGATATTTCTGCACCATCTCACCTCACCCATCCCTAATTATATATTCTAATTACTTTTTCCGACAAAATCTGTCTACTCCCTTACTCTATACTTTACCCCTGTGGTTCTACAGACTGTATCTTGATTATCATTGGATTAACAGCTAATATCCACATATAATTGAAACTATATCATATTTGTCTTTCTCAGTCTGACGTACCTCACTTAGGTTGATTTTTTCAGGTTTTATTCATTTATCTGTAAATTCAATGATTTCATTTTTTAATGGCTAACACTCCATTGTATAGATGTACCACATTTTGTTTATCTATTCTTCTGATGAGAAACATGTAGGCTGCTTCTCATTTCTGGCTTTTAGAGCAGCAATGACTGTGGTTGAGAAAATGTTTCTGTGCTAAGATGAGACAATTTTTTGGTATATATGTCTAAGAGTGATAAGATCTAACTAATCAATCTAATCTTGAGATAGATTGATTCTCATCTTCCTAAGGAACTTCCACACTGATTTTCATAGTGGCTGTCCTTGCAAGCAGAAGCTGTCACTTGTGTTATTGATCTTAGTCATTCTGAAGGGTATAAAATGAAATATTAAAGTCATTTTCATTTGCATTTCCTTGATGACTAAGGATGTTGAACATTTATATGTTTCTCAGCCATTTGAGTTTTCTCTTTTGAGAATTCTCTGTTTAACTCTATTCCATTTTCTAAGTTGGGTTGTTTCATTGACATTTAGTTATTTTTAAGTTCTTTGTATATTTTGGATATAAAGAACATTTTATTGGATGTGAAGTTGATAAAAATCTGTTCCCAATCTGTAGACTGATACTTTGTCCAAATGATGATCTTGGCTGTACAGAAACTTCTAAATTTCATGAGGGTCTATTTATTGATCTTAATGCCCATGATAACAGTATTTCTGTTCAGAAAGTCTTCTCCTGTGCCAATGAGTTCAAGGCAATAATAGCCTACTTTTTCTTCTATCAGATTCAGTGTATCTGGTATTATATTGTCTTTGATCCAGTTGGAGTTGAGTTGAGTTTATGGTCATACGTACGGCTTCGTCTGTTTTCTTCTACATACAACCATTAGGAATCAGTAATTAATCAAGAAAATGCACCATAAGCCAACTGGTAGAGGAATTTTCTGAGTTGTGGTTTCCTCTTCCAATTTGACTCTAGCCTGAATTGAGTCAACAAAATACTAAGCAACAGCCTTTCTGAACCTTACAAGGATAGAATGCCTAGGTCTATAAATAATAGTAATGCCTCCAATCACTGTGCTGTATATAGGTTTGTATTGAAACTAAAAATTCCAAGACTCCGGGGGGATGACTTCTTGGATGAAGTGGCAAGTACAGAAGAATGTAATTTACAGCAGAGAAGAACACAATGTATGATTTGGAGCACAGCTGAGCTCCTATGCCTTTAATGGATGACTTCTGGTAAGATACATAGGTTTGCCTGAGTTTAGGTTTTGATTTTAGAATAAGCATAATACTACCATTCCTTAGCATTGTTAGGAAGGAAAACTAAACAAAACAAATCAGTAGTTCTCAACCTTTGGGTCATGAACCCATGTAGTCTAGTGAACTTTTATAAGGGACTCCTAATGCCATTGGAAATCACAGATATTTACATAAGAGTGAATATCATAACAGATAATTCATAACAGTAGCAAAATTAGAGTTGTGAAGTAGCACCAAAGTAATTTTATGATTGGGGTCACCACAACATAGAGAGCTGTATTAAAGTGTTACAGTATTAGGAGGGCTGAGCATTAGGTGATACTTGGTAACTGGTGTTGACTAGTAATATTGTAGTTATTTTCCTTGTTGTTAAACAAAGACAGTTATTATACATTACTACTTTTGGTCATTGGCATTTTTTTACCTTCAGTCCTTAAAAATATAAATTAATCTGAGTGTATGCTATTCACTGACCTGTGTCATTAATTGCCTGGAGCTTCTAGTTTTACAGAATTGATTTATGTTCTCATTTCTTTTGCATCCTGACCATGTGATTAGGGAAAAATTACATAAGCTCCCATAGCTTGGTTTTCAATATAGAAATGAAATAAGAACACCTGCCTTTTAAGTCTTTAATGGGTAGAGATTAAGTATAGGAATATACATATGCAAATATACATTAACCACCAAGAACAATGTCTTCATAGTGTGTATAATGTATTATGCTTTCTATTAGTGACACTCGATAGTATGAATATATATATATATATATATATATATATATATATATATATATTAGCAAGAATTTCTGGGAAAACTAGTGTATAAATAGACATGTAAAATTTCTCCTATTTTGTACTGCACTTTTTTATATCACAGGCTTCCTCCTCTTATCCCCAAACCCCAAATTACTGTCTTTGTTTGCTTTAAAAAGCAGAGATGCCACAGGGAGGAAACCAAGCAAATAATGTAACTAGAAAAAAGCTGTTAAAATGCACACCCCTAAACAGATTTTAAAAGAGATACTAAATAACCCATTGTCTCCAAAGAAAAGAAAAGCAAACAGATAAAATCACAACATACACCAGGGACAAAAATCCCCAAGTGATAAGGTGGTTATATAAAGAGCCATTGAACAATGTAAGAACTATAAATACATACATAATGTCATCATCTACTGTTTCTCTGAGAGACATGTTCCCTTTCAGAAGTATACACCCATCTGTTCACGACAAAGCCACAGTGTGTTTCTTAAATTCCTTACAGCTCTTAAACTCAGACACTTAGTGTTGCAATTTTTAAAGTATTTAAATTTTATTTAAATGTGTTTAAAGACAGTTTTACAGCCCTGGATTTGGAAAGAGATAACAGACTTCTCATAATCAAATCACTCGTGAACAGCTGAGGGCTTGACTGAATATGAATTAAACCCAGAAATATATATAGGAAAAAAAAAAATTTCCAGCTCAGTTATGCCATACCTTGGAAAGTATTTTCAAAGATAATGAACGTTTTGTAGACGGCAGTGAAAATTAAGTTATAAAGATCTTTATTTTTGATTTGTGTAATTTCAACACCTTATTTCTAAAGACTGCATTTGTGAATGCACTCTGAATCTTATGAAATCATGTCAAAGACTATAGTGCATAGGTTATAACTGAATCATTGTATCTTGTGTCTTGAGATCTTGAATACTGTACCTTCACATTTCAAGAGTAATCTAGCTATAAGGCATGCTTACTGAAAATGAGTTTGAGGGTTTTCTTCAATGCAATTCTACCTCAAAGTTTTCATGATATTTTTGAGGTTTAATGAGCTAGTCTTGTGAAATTATTTACAGATCTTTAAATTTTTGATCACTTTAAAAGAACTTAAGGAAGATTGGTCTGGCAATATGTGAAACACTTTGAATGAATAAAGCATGCTGGTTACAGTCAACAACATGTCATTCTTTCTTCAATAAAGGTATTGTGAGTAGCAAGAGTGTGAAGCCTCGCTTTCCTGGTTTCTCTTTGACAATTACAACAGAACACCATGAGAATAACAGGTACATAGACATCACTACACTTTTCTGTTTTTCAGGTAGACATAAGGGATAAGGTGATTTTTTAAAAAATCACACCAGGGAAAATAATTTTTCTTTTACTTAAATTTATTTAAATTTAAAAAGAAACCAGAAATGGAACATTTCTTGGAGCAAACGGGCAATGAACAAAAAGGAAACACAAACAAACAAACAAACAAATGAACAAAAATACCTTACATGCTTTGCCAAATGTGAATAGAGAGTGTATGTCTCTTTTAGTAACATGCTCTATATGTAATTGGAATGGGACTTAAACTGGCCAGAAAATGAAGGGAGTCTGCAGACAAAGACAAGGGATACCAGGATTCAGGGAGAAGCATATAATGAATCTCAGAATGGGCCTCAAAATGGTAATGAAGATAACTAATACACTCTAGTCGTAGCTGCTTAAACTCCTTTTTCTTGCTATTGGTTTATTTTTATTATTTATTTCTAGTTATTTCTTTTATTTTTGAGATTTTAATATACCTACATCATCTGTTCCTTTGCCTTCCTTCCCTCAAGCCCTTCCATATACCCTTCTTGTACTCATCCAAATTCATGCCTATTTTGTATTGATTGTTATTTTACAAGCACACACACATAAGCACATACACATATACGTACAAATGCCTGTACACACACACACACACACACACACACACACACACACACACACACTCCTGAATATATAAATACAACCTGCTCAATCTGTACAATGTTACTTGTATGTATATGTTTTGGGGCTGACAACTTGGTATTGGTTACCAATCCATTTGTTTTCACTGGGGAAGACTATGAGAGCATACTTTTAAAGAACACATTTTCCCCCAGTTATAAGTAATTTAGCCTTCTATGGTGTTTGTTGATAGTCAAAGAATTTCCCTGGGCTCTTCAAAGCAGAAGTTACTTATTGACAGTAAACCTTCCATTTTAACAACTGTACTGGCATTTAATTAAATAACTTGAATCGCCTACTCACTACTCACATGATTCAGACTATGTCTTTCAAAAAATTTAATTTTCTTTTAAAAATTATGCATTTTTCTTTTTTTGTTTGTTTTTATTAATTTATTTATTTAATTATTTAAATCACACCGTAATTTACTTATTCACACAGGGGTTATAAACACAAAAAGGCAGATGTGGGAAGGGAATGACACCGGAGCATAGGTGTTCAGGGGAGTACAGATACCTTTCAGAACAGGGTATCAGCTGGTGAAGGTTCAGGTGAGAGGTCACTATGACTCTGCCTATGATTCACTTGTCCTTATCTAAGTTGGTACTGTCCACCGAGGCTGCCTATTTATAAGATCTATGACTACTCAGGCTGGTAATTTTCCACAGAAGCTGCCTGTTGACAATAACTTATAGCCATTTGTTTCAGTGTTTTTCCACAGAGACCAAAGACTTTGTGTTAGCATGTATGTATGTCAGGCCTATTGCTGATTTTAGGCCTATGGCTGATTGTAGACCTTCAGTGTATAAGCACGGCTGCCCCTGATATCTCCTCCCAACTCTAAGTATAGAAGGGCCATGGCGATTCTAATCTTGTGAAGGCAGGGATAGAGGCCTGACCTCCAATAATTGAAGGGGACCTTGTAATGGCTCAGGTCCTCCTGTCGTTGTCCAGTGACGCATGAGGGCCATACCCATCCTGATGTCTTTTTCCTGGAGAGGGGATACTTTTGACATCAACCTCTATACAGTCAGGCTTGTCCCTCAGGGAACCCAGAGAGATATTTTTAGTTTTTATTTATATTCCCTTGTAGTGCTTAGCCTCGCAGACTAAGCAAAAATTCAGAATGCCAGTCAGAGGGTGTTTTGGGTGGCCCCCCTCTGCTTGGTCTAGGGGCAGAAGTCCCCTCTTTTAGGTTGGGTGGAGATGGGTTTTGGGAACACCCTGGATAGAGTAACACCCTCATCTTGAGTCTCGTGGTCCTCCATAGCTAACTTATGCTGATGTATCCGAATAGGTTTTGCTACCAAGTTATCTATCTGTTGTATCACAAAGTTAGTCAGTCTATTTAAGACCCAGGGACCAAAAGAAATCAGCAAAAATAATCCAATTAATGGTCCCAGGATGGGAGGAAGTGGGGTTGACAACCATGGAGAGGTTGAAAACCAATCCTTGTACTAAATCTCATCTTTCTCTTTCTCTCTCTATCTTTTCTCGAGGCCTTCTCTGACCTTTTTCATGTTCTCTTTAACAATCCCTGTCTTGTCAATGTAAAGGCAACATTCTTCTTTAAGGGCTGTACACAGTCTAGAGCTGTACACAGTCTTTTCTATTGTAAAAGAGTAATTCAAGTCCAATAAAGTTCTTTGCAATTTTTGGAAAACATTTCAGACAGAGAAACGAGGGATTTCTTCAGATTAGTGATGTCAATCTCTAGCTGTCTGATGTCTGTGGCCCATCAAAGGTCTGAGTAGTATAAGTCCGGAGGCCAGCATCAGGATTAGGACTTCTACCAGCAGACATCACGGGTGTTTCATTTTTACCTGGAAAGGAAAAAGAAGGGAATTCTCAGGGAGATTTCTCTTCCCTGGAGGTCACTTTTTATTCATCTTACTTATAGTTGGGCCTGGCTTTGTGGGTGTATCTATTTATTTCATTAATCTTTTTGGCAGCCATTTTACTGTGCCTTCTGTGGTATCAAATAGACGTATCAGTCCTTGGTCCCATATTAGAACTGGGTCTGGGGCATTCCATTTAAGGGTAAGAGGGTCCTACCACATAGCTATGTCGTAGTTTTTATTAGTCTCAGCGATGCCAGAGGCAGTCAGCAGCAGATTTGCCATGAGCTTTGAGTTTTTGAGAGTTAAAAGTAAACAAGGCATGATGGAGAGTGTTTCAGAAGACTCCTTCTGGGAGGAAACAGTTTCCCCTCTTTTATTTTTAAAGCCAATTTTTCAGAGTTCTTGTAAGATTTGGGCAGAAGTGCCAGCAGCTGCTTCTTCCACACTCAGAGAGTCATAAAGACACTATTTAAAGAAATATAAATCTACATTTATAATCTCTCAAAGTCATATATCTAAATGTACCCTAAAACAAAGACTGGGTAAACAAAGTGACTGTTTCCAAAGATATGGATATAGTGCAGTACATAGATCACTTTATTACACTGGAGAAGTCAAGAAGGAGATGTTCACCTCCAGCACAAAAAAAGCATCCAAGACAGGGGATTCTCTAATGATCCTAATGTACCCGGTGTCTGTCTTATGACTCAAACTTATTGCTCATGTTCAGCAGACACATGTAACTAGGCTACAGATAAGATTGGCTTTCTGACTAGTGAAACAAAGGAACTTAGGTGGATTTAGATGAATTAAAAAAAAAACTGGCAGACTTCTTCTGTGCCTTATACAGCAAGGTGTTTTTAGTAGATGTCCTCTAAGAAAACTGCCATCTTGAAGAGTGAACTCAGGTATGTCCTCTTGCAAAAGAATTGTCCCAGATGCTTTGTTGAGAGTTTATAATTCCTCATGAAAGAATGAAGAGGATCACAGACTTTTGCTTGAGTATACAGCTGTTTCTTAACACCTCCCTGCTGTATACAACTTGGCCTTAATCACAAGTGGCCAGGAGATGTGCAGAGGGTATATAGACCAGAGGAGAAGGCCTCCATTTATGCTGCTATGCAACTATGAGAAAGTTCTTAGCTTTAATGGGTAAAGGCTTTCTGGATGCAGCCTATTGGGGGAGCAGCATCCACACTCTGTAAATAATCCTTCACCTGTGCTCCCTAAGAAAGCCCAACAAACTCATTGGTTTCCCATAGTCAACTTAGTTTGTCATTGGAAATTTAGGAGAAGAGGTAGACACCATCTTTATCTCCTCCTGGGAAGAAATTTTAGCAACTTAAAGGAGTATTTATTTCCAAAAATATATACACTCACCATTTCGATTGGATTCTAGACTAATGCTACAGTAGTTCCAGTAAAACAAATTATAAGAGTGGATTTATGAACTCAACGAACTATACCACAATTCATATACATCTGTAGATATTTGGATATATGACCTGGCTGTGTTGTTCATATCTATAATTCCAGCATTCTGGAAGTAGAGACTGAAAGATTATGACTTCAAGGCAAGTTTTGCTTATATAGTGCGTTCAAGGCCAGTCTGAGCTGAATAGTAAGACCTCATCTGAAAACAAACAAACAAACAAACAAACAAACAAACAAACAAGGGCTTGTGATACTTAGCTTAATTCTCAGCACAGCAAAAATAGAAAATGGAAAAGATCTTGGAATATATGTATACCAAAGTAGAGTATACCTGTAACATTTAAGCTGAATTGCCAACTTGATTGAATCTGGAATAAACTAAGAGGCAAAACTTAAGGCTAGCATATGGATGAATTTTCTAGATATTACTGAGAGAGAGATGCTTTCCCATAGCTGATGGCATAGATATAAGGAGGTCTAAGGGAAGAGCTGTTGCTTTATATAGCAACTATTAACCCTATCATTATACACACACTTAGAAGAGATCCCAAATTCCTTATACTAACTTAGAAGTCTAAGAAAGGCTTTCATCCATTGTTTCCATACTTGATGGCAACCTAGACTTAATGTTGATCTATTGTAGATGACCCTGAGATGTAGAATTTCCTTGTTTTAATATTGGTAGAGTAAATTTAAAAACTTAGAGATGACTCAGTGGTTAAGAGCACTTACTGCATTTCCAGATGTCCTGAGTTCAATTCCCAACAACCACACAGTGGCTCACAGTTATTTGTAATGGGATCCAGTGCCCTCTTATGGTGTGTCAGGAGACAGGAACAGGTACTCACATACATAAAAAAGAAATAAATCATAAAATAAAAATTGGAGAGAAACAGACACATTTATGTACTAATTCTCCCATCCTTTCACTGTGGATTTGGAAGGGAACATATAGAGTAGTTCTTTGGTAAGGTAATAGACACCATTCTTGGAGACCTCTACAGATGGACTTGACATGATTTCTCCTAATGAAACACCTTACTGTGTTTTCTCAAGTGTTTGTCCATCTTATATCTGCCATTCAAATGGCTCCAGAGACATTAATTATTTAGAGTCTTCTCAAATAAAGGTAGAAATTCTGGGGATTTCTGAGATTAGATGCTGTGTTTGCATTCAAGAAATCCAGGCAACCTGAAACTGGTCTATCAATCTGAGAGTGTTGGAAAGCTGACTGACAAATAATTTTCTGGGCCATTGTATTGCCAGATGTATCCAGTGGATCCAAGTATCAACTGCAATTCACCTCCCACTTTTTATTGATTAATTTTATTTTTGTTGATGTTTAGGAAACAGGGTCTCAACACTTAGTTAGGCTAGCATTGAACTTATATGTAGTTCAGGCTGACCTCAGACTTCTAGTGATCTACCTGCCTCAGTCTCTTATCTACTAGGCTTGCAAGTCGTACCACTGTATTTGTGTCAGAAGACAGGTATTTGGCAGGTAGCAGCATCTCTTCATTTATTTCCAAGCATATTTTTTCTAAAACTACTAAAAAATACTCTGTGTTCAAAATGATCTTTCTTTCTTTGAGGAGGAGAGCATAGACTTTATTTGTACAAAGTCAAAGGGTACACTTATCAAGGGTACACGATTTCTAAGGCATTCAGTATACGATAACAGTTTCATCTTGTGAGTATAAAGAAACAGAACTCCTTCCTAATCTTATAGGTCTCCCTTCTCTAGAACATATTCTCAGTGAGAGCAAAGTTCTGCTCATATTGAATATTCTGAATGTTGAGCAAATGAAGCAAAAGAGTAACTCTGATTTTTCTCTACATAATTAGAATGTTCTCATGGACCATAACTGTTTTTCTTTGTGTTGGATAAGCTTAGAAAATATGTTTTACACATTTTTTTTCTAATTTGGTGTACATGATTCAGTAAAGGGTTATGGATTAGTTAACAACAAATGGTGTCATATACTTGTCCATGAATCCACCCTTTGGCATGAGCTTGTTAACAAAAATACAACATGTAAAGTAACATTTCAAAGATGTGAATACTTATAATAATTATACTCTGATTTTCAGAATTTCACTAATAAGCATGCAAAAGAGCATTTGCTATTTCCTATCATATGAGATGGCGAACCATTGATATCAGTGGATAGAAGTACAGAAGGCTAGAGCCATTGAAAATCCTATCCCAACGTAGTAAATGTGCACCTGTTGATTGTGGTCGGTCACAGTAACCAAGAGCAACCACATGCTAAGACCTAAGAAGTTTGATTTCTTTAACTTAAACCTTTCCTCTTCATCTAATTATAGATAGGATGATGTAAAGCATGGGAAAAGGGTCTGCGGATGAGGGAAGGAAACAGGAACAAAGGCAGGAGTAAGAGCACTAGCAATGGGCAATCATTTCCCATGTCAACTCTATTGCAGATGGAATTGATTAAATAACATGGTGACACAAAGTTGGATTTAGACAGGGTACATTCTCAGTTTTTCCTAAAGGAAGTAGAAAGGATAAACGATTAAAAAGGTGATGCCAATTAAGTGTTTCTGACATAATCTGGGTTAAAGTCAAACGGACATAAACAGAAAATAAATAGACTCAATTTATTAGACCACCACTTACAGCTCAAACCAAATATTTTAGGGACCAATACAAGAATAGGCTGTCTTATTTGTCATTTCCTATGATACAGTCTTTTTTCAGCGAGACTTGACATGCAGATAACCATCAAAAGCATCAAAGGTCAAATATCTTACAGGTGAGAGATATATGGAGAAAATGGAGGCCTATAGGGTATAATCTTCACATCTGAACAAACAAAAACCATGTCCATCAAGAAAGGGTTTTCCTGGTCTCAGTAAGACGTAGTTTCCAGGTAGGTGGATTCTGATGCAATGAGGCAATTTCAGAGCCCCTACATGGTCTGAGATTCAAAAGTTCTTCCTTATGTGGTATTTTGTCTTAAATTATAATTATAGGTTTTTTTCTTTGCTTGTTTGTTTTTCAAGATAGAGTTTCTCAGTGTAGCCCTGATAGTCCTAAAACTTGCTTTGTAGACAGGGAAGATGTTGAGATACCTGCCTCTGTCTCCCATGTGTTGGAACTAAAGTCATTTGCTATTTTATTGGTCTTAAAAATTATGTGTTGTATATTACATAAATTTTAAAGTTACAGTTTGATAAACAATGTCAACAATATTTAGCAAGTCACCATGAAAATGGGATATTGTTCTCATCAGCCTCTCTCAATAACTATAATGTACCAAAGATCATAGTTCTCTTTTCTGTTGCTATGAATCTCATATAAACAGAAGCACAGAGTTAGCAGTCTTCTAAGTAAGATGCTTGGTTTTCATTTCCATGCTATTGACCGTCATATTTGATCATCTTTGTCATAGTAGCATCTTATTTTATGAACATAGCACAAGGTACTTTTCATTTTCCTGGGAATAGTCATCTGGTTTACTTCCAGTTCTTATTATATGTTTGGGTGCTGTGGGTAATTTTGTATAAGTACACAATATACACAATAACTTCTTTGTTTTATGTATAGAGACTTACTCTGAGAACTGATAGGATAGGATATAGAATTGTTATCCATTTAACCTTACTGAACATTTCCAGGGGCTTATGTCATTTATCCTCTTACATCAGGGTTAAGGTTACTCTATATTTATGTGAGAGTTACAGTTGCTCTAGATCTCTGATGGCCCTACATGATATTGGTCTTCCTGAATTTACTCTTGCAAGTGGGAAGTAATACTGAAGTTGGTTTTATGCATCATAACCTTGGCTGATCTAGTGTTGAGCATCTTTGGAGATTATTACGAAGCTTAACCTTTACATATTTGCAACTGGAATTTAAAAATAATTTGGTACTATAACTGAAGTTGCTATATGAGTCATCAATCTTTCCTGTGTTATTGATATTATTTCCTGGTTTGTGACTTCTACAGAATTAGAAAACAATCACTTCCTCATATTTAAAATATTTATAAAAAATATACAGGAAATTAGGAAATTCTTGTCACCCCTTTCAGATTTTAAAGATTTACATATTAAGGAACTCAGTGTGTTTCCTATGAGGTCTCAGGGTTTAAGTTTTTTTCACTTTAATATTCACTTTTTAGGAGAATGATTTTCTCATTAACCTCTGTCATATTCTTTACCTACCAAATGAAGGGCCCTTGCAAATTCAATGTGGAAATAAGACGTGACTTCCACATGTCAGGTACTGAGCCACACTCTGGGAACTCATAGTCCTTTGTGCTCAGACCAATGCAATGAATTCATGCTTACTTCCTTTCCTTGCTGACAAAGCTGAGTTTCACATATTGGGAACAGGCAGAGGCAGCACTCAAGCCCAACTGGTATGCCTTTAAATCTTGGGGCTTCCTTCTATGCACCTGGCTGATTTCCAAATATAATTCCTAAGAAATGGTGTGACACAGCTGATATAAAGAGCATGATTTACATTAGTCCCTAAAGAAATGAGTGTAAAACTCATTTTCTAAATCGTAACGTCAATTTAAGAAGAAGTTACAAAGTGATGAAAAAATAAAGACTGACTCTCTGCATTAGATGAGCTGTCGTTTATGTGATCATTACGTATAGGAAGAATCTCAGAACTAAATGCTTTCTTCCAAAAACCTGATATTAACTTAGGAAAAAAGAATACACTAAGCCATATTTATAATCTGCTCAGGTAAATGTAGCTCCTGATAAAGCAAGAAGCAGCAATCAGGTATAACAAAAAGGCACCAATCCTCTTGAGCAATACTTTAGAAGTGAGGCACAATAGGGATAGGGGCAGTTTTGAATCAATATTGATCCCATTGCTATGCAACTTCATGTCACAAACTCCTAAATTTGAAATTACAAATTTTTAAATACTGCAGTTGAAGACATAAATGAAATGGAAATTTCTTGTAAATTTCCATCACTGGATTAAAGATACGATTCAATAAGGTCAATTTGCAGACTAGGAAGATGACTCAGCTGACATGCAAGCAGAAGGAATCCCATTGTCAGTACCAACTTAAAAATTCTGGAATGACCTGTGGTTTCAATCATAGCTCTGGGAAATAAAAACATGGGGAATCCTAGGAGTTATTGAGCAGCTAGTCTAGGAAGTCAGTGAGCTCCCTCAGTTCAGTGAAGGACCTTGCATTTATAGAAGAGATGGAAAACCATAGGGTGGGCACTAAATGTCCACCTCTGGCAATACAGAAACAGAAAAAGATAATGGTGAGGTCATGAAGCTTTCACAATGGCAGTTTTATGTTCACTCAGTAATAAAATGCATGAATATATTTGTGGCAAAGAGAAGGCGGAGATGTGGTGATTTGAATGAGAATAGCCCCCATAGGCTCATGTTTAGTTCCTATAGTTGGTAGAATGTTTAGGAAGGATTAGGAGGTGACCTTATTGGAGAAGGTATGTCACTGGAGGTCAACTTTGAGATTTCAGAAGCCCACTTTAGGCCCAGTCTCATGCTTTCTTGGCCTGCAATTTGTATATTTTATGTGAGGTCTCCATTACTTGTCCAGGACCATGTCTCCTTGCCTGCCACCATCCTTCCCACCATGGTGATAATGGACCAACCCTCTAAAACTATAAGCAAGCCCCAATTAAATGCTTATGTCTAAAAGTTGCCTTGGTTACAGTGTCTTCTCACAGTAATAGAACAGTGACTAGGACAGAAGTCAACCATTGCTCACTGAGGATAAAGAAAATGAGGTTGGAAATGGAGATAGGAAAATATAAATAAACTAAAAGCAGTGTCCTGCTTTGTAGATGAAGAAATATTAAATATCTTATCTGATAAGTTATAGACACTTTATAGGGTAAATTTTAATAACTTCTGTCTTCAGAATTGACTTATTTCTAATGCCAATTTTTCTTAAGTGTTTAGTTAATGTTGGGCACAGTGCCTGTGTTTTTAATTCTGGTATTCATTCACGAGGCAGAGGCAAGAGGATCTTTAAATGTGTTCAAACCTAAACTGGTTCACATAGTGAGTGCCATGCAAGCCAGGGTTCCATAGTTAGACTTTTGTCTTAGAAAAACTAAACCCAAACCAAACCAAACCAAACCAAACCAAACCAAACCAAACCAAACCAAACCAAACCAAACCAAACCAAACCAAATAAATAAATTAAGCCAAACCACAAAGCAAACTCCATAAAAAATGTATTGTTTCAAAAACTTTTTCTTATTTTCACCATGTGTTAATCTGTCTGTAATAAATACAATGAGAATAAAGTCTAGCTTTGGAATTTGAAAAGAACCTATTTGTGATTGTATTTTCTATTCATAGAGTTAAAATATTAACATTCAAAATAAACTTTATTTTGAACAATTTTAGAGCAAAAGAAACTAGAAACACGAATGAAATACTCTAGAAGTTCCTGTATTCCCTAGAAGGTTGTTTAATCTTGATAATCAGTGTGTGTGTGTGTGTATGTGTGTGTGTGTGTATTTGTAGGTGTGTGTTTGTGTAAAAGCTTTTCTTATTGTTTGGATACAGGTTTCCTCACCCCAAATATTCATGAACTGGTCTGTGGGATTAAGAATTAGAAGATTCTAAGCAGAATACCATCCTTCATCTCAGAAGAGATTAGCATAGCTCTCATAAGACACATTTGGTTTTCAGAATAGCAGGATGTTATAAAATGAAGTCATGATACACACTTGATCCTTTCACTTTCCTTCCTATTTCTCTGTCTGTTTATAACATAGCAGAAGCCCACAGCCAACATAGTCATTCATCCTGTCTAGCACCTAGAACTGTGAGCATAAAAAAGTTCATTTCTTTTGAGTATACCTACCTTTAAGTATTTTATAGTAGACTCGTAGAACCATTATAATTTTTCCTTCCCTTTCTTTTGGACAGAATGAGATATTTTAAGACTGTCTTATATAATTTCAATGTTAGTAGAAGACTTTACTTCAACACACCCTGGTTCATTTTATAAAATAATTTGGATTAGGAACCAGTATCTCAGTGCTAGGGATGCCTGTTGACACTTAGTATGTCATTTCTTTTCAGTCATTTTTTTCTGACAATGCCTCAATTTTATTCATATCAACCCATATAAATACATGTAGCAATAAATAATTCTATGTGTACCCATCTGTATCTTCATTGAGCTAAATAAGAGTACGTCCTGGTATTTCTGTTCTTAGCCATTACATCATCATTCCATCCTTGTTTTCTTGGTTATGTTCAAGTTTCCACTACACATCAAAGTTATTTAGATGCTTCCCTGCCACCCTGACTCTTAAACACATTGTTTCCTACATAAAACACACTTAGATTTTTAACAGTCTGCATTGCCACTTCAGGCTCAGTCATTCTGTTTAAAATTTACATACATTACTGTTTACATCTTTAGTGATAGATTTCTATAAGTTTTGACAATGTAATCTCATGAACCAGCCATTTGCTCAGCATACTGAAAAGCTTGCCATCCTAAAAATCACCCCAAATTTCACCTCTAATCCTGAGTTTTTCACAGATCCTTGGCAACAACTAATCTAAAACCCTTATATGTTTTTGTCTTTTCCAGAATTCCATACAGTTTGAATAATATAGTCTATAGCATTTTAAATGCATATTTGACTTAGTGAATTTCAGTTAGTATTGATTTTCCATGGCTTAATTCTAAATGTAATTGTTAAATATTATTTTATTATATGAATGTACTATATGAGTGAATGCACTTCAAAAGCCATTCCCATATTGAAGGAAATCTCATTTTCTCCTCTTTTAGGTAAATATATATATATATATATATATATTATATATATATAATATATATATATATATATTTTTTTTTTTTTTTTAAAACTGTTGTAAGTTTTTGGTGTGAAAATAAGATTCTTTTCCCTAAATGGATAAGTATGGGGGTCTATGGTTGTGGGATTAATAGAGTCTATATTTATCTTTGTGAAAAATTAAGTTTTCCACAATTGATGTACCATTTGTATTCTAACCAACAGTGAAAGGCAGTCCTCCTTTCTTCATTTTCTCTGTTGTTACCTTTGCATTTTATTTAGTGATACCAGGACTCTCAGACATATAACATCTTCATTGTCTTCATTTGGAATTTTCCCATGGAAAATTCAACTGTACCTCTTTTCATGGACTTATTTGCCCTCTTTGGAATTTTGTTGAGTTGCCTTCTGCTTAGACTTTGTTCCATTCTGATAGGACCATTTGTTTTATTCCTGTTAAAATGTATTTTCTGTGGTTAAAAGTACATAACATGAAAGTGTTCTTATAACCATTTCAAAGTGTATAACTCAGCAGTCCAAGTTCAGTCACAAACACTGCACATCAGACCTTAAGTACAGATCCTTAGCATTCATGAACAAAACAATAAAGAAGCATGGTAATGAATCCTAGTGCTTCACTGCCAAGAAACTCACATTTATTTCATTGACTATTATTTTAGAGTATGCTTGATCATGGAAATATCCACCTAGTCAGTCAAAATCCTTAAAAATTGGCTATAATACTATGTAATGTACTGAGAGTTTTAAGAGAGAGAAACCATTGACTTTTTTGTATTGTCTGATGAGAAGGACAAATATTTTTATAAAATGTACATCAATGAAGGGAAGGGATAGTAGTGGTCAATTAGAGGCAGAGCATGGCTTTTAAAAATAACTAATTTATTTGCATTTTGGTTCTTGCATGTACAAATACCTGTGTAAACTTGCCATGTATAAATATCATGCAAATGCATGTGGAGACCAGAGGGCAACATGTAGAAGCTGGTTTTCTCCCTCTACTATGTGGGTCCTGGAGATGGAACCTATATTACTGTGCTTGGTGGCAAGTGCATTTATTTATGCAGCCATCTCTTCAGCCTGCTAATGTGGAGAATTTTGTATCAATGTATCGTAGAAAGCAGTACAATGTTCTACTGGCAGATTTTCTTTGATCTTTTAGATGAAACTATTGGCAAATTGAATATGTGGTTTGAGGCTACACGGAGTAAGTAAATCTTCATGAAGCTAAACCACTTTAAATGCTTTGAATATATTAAAAGTTAAACTTTCCTCAACTTTTCTTCATTAAACAATCATTTGAACTCACTGTCATAGTTTTACAATTAACTCCATTGATTGCTGGTGACCTCTGATAAAAGGCTTCCAAGTTTGCAGTGTGACTTGCTGTAACAGCAGGAAATGATACCATAGTCAGTAATTGTAGAACTTCAATAAATCATATAATTGTTGAGATCCTGACAATCAACTCTACCTACAGATTCATTCATCAAATGATGTCAAAGGCAAGGCTAATAATCACAGTCTCTTCTTCCCTTGAGTTTGGAGCCTCCAAAGTTGAGGTGACTTTACATGAGATGTATTAAATATGGGATCTATTGATCTACAGGAATTGGACAGTCATTTATTTCCTAATATCAAAATGACACCAGTGACTCCAGACATCAAGCAGCAGAGTTTTGTCAAATATTTTGAAATATAATATGTTTTCCAAAAAGGGCAATGCCAGCAATGACAATTTTTTTTTTTTAAGTCAGGGACAGCTATATAAGGTAAATATCATGGTGCCATTTGTAAACTTAAAGTCTTTTACGTGAAAATGACTTAGAATTACAACGGTGACAGCAGAGCATTAAGCCATCCATAGTACCCTAATTAGCGATGATCCTCTAATGCCTTTGTTGAAATGACTCTTCCTACTGTACATAGCGAGCCCTGCTTGAGTTAGTTCTATCTCTGCCTGAGAGTCTTTAGGTTTCCCTTGGGATTCTTTGTAAAGTTAAAAGCATATTTATTTATTTATTTATTTTGTTTCTGTTTGTGTATGTGTGTATCACAGTTGATTAGTAGAGGTTGGAAGACCTCCTGTCCATATTTTCCCTCACTATGCCAAACGAGGGTCTTTAGTCATGAATCCTGAGGATGAAAGTGAAAGGACAATTACCTTTGCTTTATAGTCATCCTTAGGGTTCTGTTCAGGCAAGGCACTTTTTTGAAACTTTATGTTTTGGAGCTTTAAGGAGGCTTGGGGGACTGCTTTATAGAAATGCAAGAAGGCAAGTAAGCATAATTTCCAGAAAAGATAGAGCAATAATTAGAGAATATCCGTGGAGTTTCTCTTTCCTTCCTGTATTTAAATCTTCTTGAAGGGAACAAGGAAACAATTACATATCTTATTTAAGCAATTAAAATCAGTTGATTTCACCATCTAATGAGGAGTGAAAAGGAGTCTAATGGTGATTTATTAGTGAGTATAAGCAGCAATATGGACTAGAAACAAACACATCTCTATGTTAATGACTAAATACAGCTAAGGCTCATTTTTTTTCTCTTACACAGTATGCTGGTGAGTGTCTTCTCAGGTCAACTGACATAAATACCTGAAGTTGTTACTTACATAAAACATGTGAAAAATCTTTCCCTCAGTGGCATCGCCATGCTTTAGTCAATGATCTCTCACCCAGAACATATGTAAAGAACCCCTCTAAAGTCTTTCTAGGAATGTGATTGGATTCATTTGAGTTTCTGGTACTTTATAAATTTCTCTGAACTGGCAAGTCCGGTCAAAGGTATAAAGTTCAATAACAGAATTTACCATAATTTTAACTTTTCATTATAGAAACTTGAAAGGACATTACTCAAATTTAATTGTGCATACATACATACATACACATACACACACACACACACACATGCACACACACACATACACACACACACACACAGAGAGAGAGAGAGGAGAGAGAGAGAGAGAGAAGAGAGAGAGAGAATATCTACAGTGCTATATATTAAATACTACCTTGCATATCCTAGATGGATACTCCACAATTGAATCACATTATCTAGACTGCTGTCCTGTTTAAATCAAAAACACACTTTCCTTGCTCAATAGAACTTTGCAATAAAAAAAGTACAATTATACTCCTTTTGTCTTTTGAGTATGGAGAATATATTCACCAAAAGCAAAATCAAGGCTTAGAGGACAAATCATAATTTCATTTTAATGAAGTATTTTATAGAGCTTTAGAGATAAAAATAAGATTTATGGCTCTTAGAAGCTATAGGTCTAAAACCAAAATTACTTCAAAAACACTTATTTTCTTAAATGTCAATTAATTGACTCTAATCTGCAGCATTTGTCTAGTGACATTTGCCAACTTGCCTAGAAATATGATGGGAAAAATCATATATAATATTATTTAGCATTTATGGAATATTTTTCTATTTTCTGTTTTAAAAACAAAGAAACAACAGTCAATCAAGCAAAAAGTAAACACAATCTCAGCCATTTTTTAATTTTCTCCATGAATCTCGATGGGCCAATTAAACCCACTTTACAGGGTACTAAAAAAATTTAAATTTCTAGGGTGTCATATGGATCCTATTGCTCAGATTGACATAGCTGGTTGTCCTGGCACAGATGGACTCTGCATATTTGCAAACACTGATAAACTGGCATAGAGAGAAACTTAAGCATTGCCCAGATTGAAGCTTTAAGATGTCTCTGGTTTAGCTGGTTAGTACCAGTGACTTCTGTGATTTCATTTTCATTTGATGCCACCCTTCACTAGATGGAGCCCCATCAGGCACCTTAGGTTCGTAGAGGTCTCTGCTAAGACAGTTTTTACATTAGGCAGTTTCATCTTCCTGTTCGTTTCCCTTTGCCCAGTAGTTGAGGTTCACAAGGTTGGCTTGACACCATAGCTTCACAAAGTACAGATTAAGGTCATGATGATTCCACACTCAGAATTTCACAATTGCATTTGCTATAGCATACAAGCAAGGCTATGGAGGCTGCAATGATGTATGTGTGGTCCTTTACAGTTGATTCTGGACACATGGGACCATAATGATCCCTGTCAGGGCTAGCCAGCTTTTATAAATCAGGAAACAATTCAATGTATGTGAAGAGAAATTCTCACCTCTTAGAAGTGTTGGGGGATTCCATTCACATAATTCTCTTTCCATCACCACAGCATGGCTCTTTTTATACCTGTACATGGTTGTCTTAAAAGACCAATTTGATTGCAGACTTTATTTATGTGGATGTATATCTTCCTTGATCAAATGTCAAATACCTATAATCAAGTGTTTTTTTCTCTTTTGTATCTTTATGTACATTCTCAAGTTTTAATGTAGGAATTAGGCACAAAAGTTTCTGATTCAAGTCTTTATATATTCAATGCTATCAACTTAATCTTAAATTTACAAATAGATTAATAATATCAATATCCATTTGAACATTTTTCAAGGTGTACCCATCTCTGTCATGAATATATCTGTCAATAATTGAGGTTGTTTATATACAAAGACTGGTGAGGGAATATTTTTCTGCCTAATCACTTAAATATTTTTTGAAGGAGAATTTTCATCAGTGTACAAAAGAAAGAAGAGAACCCAACATAATCTTGTAGTCAAGCAGAGACAAGTAAAATAAAATAAAATAAGATAAAACAAAACAAAATAAAATGAAATGAAATTCCACTTTGTTAAAATTCTACAGGACTCAATTTATGTCTCCTTATTGAATATGTTTACTAGATAGATCCAGCACTGCTGCTTTGTTTCCCTCCTGAAGTGCTTTGAACTCTGCTGGAATTACAGCATGTGGTATACTGTGTGACATTTATTTATTTACATAATGCTTCTAATAGCAGAATATAAAACTCCTTGACAGGAAAACACAGCATGTTTTATCTCTGTGACTCTGGTGTTTGACATAAAGCAGTGTTCAAAGTGATGCTCAATATATTTTTATTAAGCAAAAGTGATATGCATTTTGGATATTAGAGATTGCTACAGACAGCTTCAAAAGCTACTTGTAGTCAATGATAGAATCATCAGATTGAATAGAACAAGGGACTTTGTGTAAGGCCACTATGAAACCAGCTTGTTTCCCTGTCTTTGGAATAGGATGAGAAAAATCGGATTAAACAAACTATAATTATGACATGTACACCATAATTTGTAACCGACTTCAAAGCAGGGTTTCTGTCCTAAATATATACTACATCCAACAATACTTTATAAGCAAGTTTGCTTTGTAATTATGAGAGGAGTGTGACTAAGTAACACGAGTTCTCTAAACACAGTGCGACTATGTTGTTGTGGGGAAATACAGTGATGGGTGCTGACAGACAAATATAATTGATGCAATTTCATAGATGCCACCAGAGAAACTTTGGGGAATTCATCTTTATCTCCTTTTCTTCATCTTCTCAATTGGGCTGTAAATGATAAATTACAAACAATCTAAGCTGCATCTTAATTTCCTCCCCTCTTTTTCTTAGTCTTGTCCCTTGTTTATTGAGAACTCACAGATATTGGACTGATGTGTAGGTCTTAATTTAATTAAGACTTAAATGGCAATCTGCTTACTTCATCTTCCATTCAATTTGCATTAACAAGCACTGCCAAAAGAACATCCAGAAGCAATCTGATTGAAAGTTTGTTTCAGTAATTATCATGTCAACCTTAGTGTTTCCTGCTTTTCTTTTTTGAGTTCCACACTACCACAGTTAATTTCTGGTAAACTGTCTTTGGCTGTATAAGTTAAACTAGACATAAAAGCAGTTTTTGAAAGAGGAAAAAACAGAAAATTTAAGCATGAGAAAAATTAGAAAATTCAATAAAAGTACATAAACAACCAAACTAGGAGTCTTGTTTTACTGATAATGTTTGAATGAACTATACCAAAATTTCTGTATGTTAGTTTCCAAATAATTCAAGAAAATTTTTCCCTACTCCAAGTCTGAGCTTTTTAGCCCAGCAAAAGACTGGTACTTTTGGGTCTTTGTGACTAAAGAGGGAGAAAAATGTTAATCTTATTTTTAAAAAAATGGAGTACTTATCTCTTGAAGAATATTGAGCTATAGTGTGCATAATTCAATGAATCTCAAAATAGTCTAGATTTTTTTGTCTCCCCCTTGAAATATTATTTTTCTCCCCATATTTGAATCACTTAAGCCTTGGGGTAAATTCAACAATCTACTTCATTCATGTTTCTGGGATGCTCTATTTTTGGTCTTTCTAGTCTGACCCTACAGCTTCTTTATTGGAGCTGCTCTCTATGGATTGCTAGTCTCTTTTCTCTTTGACAGTCCATAGGTTGGTTTCAGGCAACAGAAGACCCTTCTAGTAGACAAACAAAACACCAAGAGGGACCAACAAGACATTTGCAGTTTGATATTTACTCTGCCAGATGAAAAACATTGACAAATCTAATCAATTCCCTAAAAGCCATATTGTACTGTGTGATCTTACCGAAGCCATGGGTCTTACTAAGCTTCACAAAAGCCCTCTTCTCAGTAAGGTGTCTCATAAATCCTAAACTGAGTAGCCTTAGAATGCTAATTATTCATAGTTTCTTCTTCGTCTCTATCTTTGAAAATAGACATTTTACTGTGTTCTCCTAAATGACCATATTTGACGTTAGATCATATTTTCCTGCTAGGATTGTAATTAATATTTAATAACCTCTACATACACACACTTACACACACCTATACACCCCCACACAAACTGATAGATATAGTTAGCTAAGAAACAGAATGTTTACCATTATTTGAGAGTGTTGTGGTTGCATTTTCTTCTTTAGGTTATTATCTCTTCAACACTTATACACTGACACCCATAAAATAAAAAAATATCACAATCAAGTCCTGTGATTCATCAACATTGCCCTAGGTAATTCTTGGCAATAGCTCTTTTATTTTTTGTGGTTTCTGTAGTCTATTACTCTATCTAAGTAGTTTCTACTCATCTCTAACCCAGTTCTTCCTGCTCACCCACTAGTTCATTTCTGACATCACTTAAGAAAAGGCCAGCCCGGACCACTGTTGTGAATTCCTCTGATATCCTTTGTCAACACCTTAATACACAAAACCTTCAGTTCCTAATATGTTTTCTTTTTCTTCAAGAAATATGACACTATTTTCCTTTCTGAGATTCTATTCATACTTGAACATCTCAAGCCAACTCCTTGTTATTTTTGTCGGGCTAATATTCATGAAATAAATGTTTGATCTTTCAATCTCTTTGATCTTCAGTTTTACTTTTCTACTGAATTAGTTTTTTCTTTATAGATTTAAATATATCCTGTTTCCAAACCTTAGGTTTAAAGGGGAAATACACACACACACACACACACACAACACACAAAACACACAAACACACACACACAAACACACACACACAGTGTTTATTCTGAAAATTATGTATACATATTTATACATACAATACACTACATATATACATCATACCTACACACACATATGATTCAGGTTAATATATTTTGATCATATTTTTCCCTTCCCAAACTCTTCCCAGATCATACCACATCTCTACATACCTACACTATATTCTTTCTCTTAGAAAACAAAAAAAAAAATCAACCAAAAAAAATGAAGACTAAACTAAGACAAAAAAAAAGCACATACATGCAAACACAAAAAACTAAACATGGACTCCAATTTTTGTTTTTCTTTCTGTACTTTTTATTTATCTCTGGAATTTCTTTTGAACCCTTCACTGAAGTTGCTTTTTGAAATTTTCATTTATATCACTCTTTCCACTTGGTTCTAATTTATTTCTGTCTAATTCCATATGCTTCTCAGGTTTAAGCCATAATCTCCAGGAAAACAGCCATACATTTTTTTGTCTGTATCTAACTACCTAGAAAAGTTCTCATTCATGTTTCTGTATGTCAGAAAACATGAAACTCAAATGATACTATTTTAATAGACAGAATCATAATAAGGGATTCTTAGGTATAGGATCCAACTTCATGAAGCAAAGGGAAACCCACATGTTCTCACCATCTTCCCAACTCTTACTTGACTCTACTACCTACATCATTCCTTATTTGGGATCATTCTTTTATTTTTAATTTTTATTGTCTAGGGTAATTCTTAGGGTCCATCTGAAGCCTCTCAACAAACCACATATTCAAATATAGGTAGGTGTTCTCATTGTATTTAGAATAATTTTAAACTCCTAGGGAGCCAAAGAAAGGGCCATGTTTCATTCTGTATTGCTCAAAGCTGCCTCTGCTTGTGTATTTTGCAACGTATTTTTCAACAGTGAGGAACTATTTGACAGTTTATAAGCATATTGTTCACTTCTATTTTTTTAGGTGATTCCCCCAAAAAATGTTTTTATATCCCTGGTATTCAAATTACATGAAAATGTATAGCTTATGGTATTGTCAAATATAAGTCAGGGTTAAATGATTTTTTTCAGTCTGTCGTGGGATGCAGTTTTGTAAATATATTCACTGCATGTTTATAGGTAGCTATTCTTCTTAAAAAATGTGAATGAAAGATTTCTTTACATTTCAAAGAAAAATTAATATACAATTTTAGTGTCATATTATAGCTATGTTCCCAAAATGAAATAAGAGAGCATTTTATTTTTATTTTTTATTTTTTGGTTTCTAAAAAGTTTATTAAAAACCAAAGAATAGAAAAACTTTACATAAAAATATGTCATTTTAGTGTCCACATTGTTGTTCACACAGAAAATTGAAACATGATATCTTTTTGTCAAACTGTAGCATATGGCCACAGTGGTAGCCAGGCCAATTCATGTGGTTCACTTTATGGACAGGGACGGACACATACCTGTGCCTGTGGATGATAGAACTTTAAAACGCACATCTGCGGGTCACTCGAAAGGCCCTACGGTGGCTCATTAATGCAGATACAGTCAATATTGCTAATGTGTAAATTAGTACAGGCTATTGATCAGTGTCATGAATATTCTTTAGCAATAGGCTTCACAATTTAAATAATTTTAAATATTCTGGATGATTCCAATCCTCATGAGCTGCAGACCCCATGTGCTCTTTTGCTCTGGAATGTCTACCAGAGGCAACATCCCCACCACAGCAACAGGAGGCAGACCCAGACACAGAGCGTGTCCTTGGCGAGTGGCCATCAGACATCCATTCAGAACTTCCACTGCTGCATGTTAATCAGATGGCACAGCACTCGGCTTCCCGGCTTGACATTCTATACTAGTGGACTTAAGACCAACCTACCTGTAGTGTTTAGCAGACCCCCATTTTAGAAATGGAAGTCAGAGGGCCTACAAGTACAAGCACTCCAGGACAACTGTGGTACTCCAGAGAACCAGGGTCAGGTGATGGATACATTCTTGTTCAAAAAAGGTAACAGACAGTGGTTGCTGTGGCAGAATACACTTGCATAGCATACCTGTATGCTTCTGACTCCAGGCACCAGCCGCTCCGGGACCCAAACTGGGCTGTGCTCTCCTGTGATACATTAAAATACTCCTCATGTGCCCTGAACAGTGGAGGTCCTTTTCAGATATTTGCTCTTACCCATACGAGTGCATACCTATGCAGATTCCTCAATGGAATCAACGAAATCCCTTTCTCCACATCGCTAAATATGGGTTCCATTGTCTGTAATGATACTCACCAGGCCCAGGACCCTAGACCACTTCACTTAACGGACTGAAGCAAACCCATAGTCACAATGCTTTACGATTTATACGACGTGACAACGTATTTTCTCCTTAGAGGTTTTTACTTCTGGCACTTTAAATGCTGGATTTTGCTGTCTAGTTTTTAAAAACCCAAACCAAAATGTCAAAACTCGTGGTCAGAGCAGGACAACAGCCCAAGGCCTACAGCGAGGACGCCAGGCACACACTGGCCTCACAGAACCATCGAGATGACTTGGCTCCTTCATTGCATCTGAGCAAAAGAAAAGACATAAAAATAAATCCCACAGGCCCCTCCTCACGGTGTTCATGTCATGATGCTATCAGATAACCAGCCAACACGAGGAACCCAACATAGAAAATGCAAATTGGCAAAGGATATAAGCGTGTTTTATTAAAAAAAAATTCCCTCCTCCCTTAAATATAACTTACGTGAAAATACGAAATTAAATAAAAAATATCTGAGTTATTGCACAAATCATAAGTTTTCAATATTTACATAGAAAAACAGTCCCGAATTTTCAAATAAGACACGAGCGCAGTAAAACAGCAGCCTGCCCACTCCGTCACAGAGACGTGGAGAGCAAGGCTTGGCATCTCTGCCTGTGACAGACACAATGAGAACCCCAAATCGCCACCCAGCAGACATGGCTGCAAGGCCGTACATCCAGTCCCTGACCCTCCTAGGCCTCCCTGCTGGACACGGGTGAGAATTCGAGCAGGCAGGCGCACATCCACATGAATTAAGGCTTCACAGATGAGCACAAGGAGCTGTTCTGTAAGATGGATGCGGCCACCACACACACGCAGAGTGACCAGTGGTGGGCAGCACTCGGCAGCCCACGGTGGAGGTGCTGGATGCTGCAGTCAGTCGGGACATTATCTGCTGAGACTCACAGGCAGGCTGTCCCTTGTGTGTGCATGATTTTTCCTCCTCCAGCTGGTGTGGTTGTACTGATGGTGCCCTCCCTCCGTTGCCAACAGGAGGCCTCACGGTTCCACTGCCACAGAGCTGTAGCCTCCACCCTAAGTGTGGTTGTGGGAGCCTTTCATGGACAGTTTCATGCCATTGTGCTGCTTGTGATAGAGATGAGGACTAGACAGTGGGTTGGGGGATGCTGAGGGAATGGCTGGAGAAGTTACATTGTGAACGGCCTTCAAAGATGTGGTTCCATCAACACCAGCCTGTCAGCAAGGAACAGCAGGTTGGGGTTTGCTGCTGGGCACTGGCAAGGCTGTGGGCAGGCTGGCCATCAGGGTAGTGAATGCTTGCAGGCTGAACTGATAAACACTGGGTGTGGTGCAGGGTGGTGTGTCAATGTCACTTCCAGAAAGCGAGGACATGGAAGAAGCAGAGGAGCCTGAAGACAGCAGTTGGGAACTGGACAGGGACAGTCAGGTGCTGGCTGTACGGGGAGCTGGGCTCCTGTCCCTGTATCTGTTCCCCATTGCACGTGGGAATTCAAGAGAGTATTTTAAAATGTCTAATAAATGTGTATAACTAACAGGATTATCTTCCTGAAGTTGTTTAATACAGCATTGTTGTGATAACAGTGAATCTGGTGAGTTTAGACTCTTTTTATTTATTTATTTATTTTTAAGTACTTACTCAAGAGATTGTAATTATGTGAATTTTTTCCTTCTTCTAAAAACTTTGTTTACCCTCTCAACTTGCTTAGTAAATTTCTCTTTCATAACATGGTGCATCTGTAAGCATCTGAAGTGTTTCCTGTCTGTTGCATCCAGTTCTAAATTAAAAGAGTCTAGATGACTGAAAATTTATTACAATCTAATACACTTCATTTCCACTTTTTATGATGTCATGATGTTTCTGAGATCTTTATGGTCATTAATTACTAGTGTTTTTATGATAGTGCTATAAACTAGAAGGGAGAGAAACATATCTCTCCCTGGACTTAAGCACAGTCAAAGAACAGGAGAAGCAGTTTCAGTGACTTGTTAATATCTGTGCTGAGATAGGCGTATGTCAGCATCTCATCCTGACCTAGATGATTACGTTATGCTCCACAAGGCAACCACAAATTCCTTTTTAAAAAAATCTTAAATACCCATATTGAATCGATAGTCATACAGATCTTAACCAATATTTTCAAAGATGAAATTAACCAAGCTAAAAGACTGTTGAAATCATGGCCTTCCAGGGTTGAATGAGGATTATTTTCCACAGATGGTATATGTTTCACAACAGGTTTCTCTTGATTTGGTACAAAAGCAAATAGCTTGGTTCCTCTAAGCACAGGTGATTTCAAAATATTCTAAAGGTGCATATTTAAGTGAGGTTATTCCCACAGGTCTGGAGACCTGTTTATAGTATTCTAAAACTTGAAAATTCCCTTGTAATGACCTTACACTGATTGTATCAATTTTTATTGCTCAGGAAACAGAGAGTAGTTGATTCACCATTTGCTGTTGCTTGAGAGTGTTCCCGTTCCTACGTGCTTAGGCAGACCAGACTTTCAGAAATACAGTAAACCATTTAAAGTAGAAAGGTCAATAGAGCAAGCCAGTGGGGATGGCCAACTAAATGCCAGTACTCTGGGAATGAAAAAGAAACACAATCCCCTCTAGATTCTTTTACTGCAAAAGCTGGCCCTCGATGTGAAACCCACCCAGTCAGTGGCAAGCAGCCCAGAAATCTGAAGCACCTGACTCCTTCAAGCCAAGAAAACTCTGGATGAGAAAGCTAGGTAAGTGCTTGGAAAAGAGCCTCGTTCTAGCAGCACAGATGGCCACCACCATGTCTGCCAAATGGCTCACTGGGTCTGACAAAGGAGACAGGTGATCAGATAGACAAAGGCTGAAATGACTGCTCTAAATAGTACTGGAGAATGTGACAGGACTTGGGGAAAGAGGCAAAAACTGACAATTCATGGAAGTGATTGCTCTCTACCTGGCTGCATGTCCCTTGGAAATCTGTCTTCCCCAGCTCTTGGATGTCTCAGGCTTTGCAAGTAGAGATCAGGTGCCTGCACAGATGATGTGCTAGGTTCCTGCTGGGTGGAGGGTAAGTCACAGGGTTCTGTCACTTACTGCATCTCAATGATCAATAGGACAGTGAGAAAGTCACCATTTCATTGGTGTGAAAGAGTTCCCTGTCTCACACAATGAGTCAGTTTGACAAGTAAAAGTGGATGCCATTCAAGAATTATGAACAAGTTGAAACACTGGAAGAGATACTGAAGATATAGATGACAGTTTCTAATAGACAAACCCTATCAAATAATCAATATATATCACAGTTCTTTTCTTTTCAATTAGACTCTCCCAGAACACAGTTATCTATTTGCCAACATTTTTTTGGATTCACCTTTACATGTGCAAGTATGTGCACACTTATATGTTTAGGTTCATAGGCACCTAAACATATAAATTCATATTCATAGGCATATGTGAGTATGTATGCCAAGATAGTCAACCTTGGATATCTTTTCTAAAACCTATTCTGACTTTTTAAATTAAAAATTATACACACATACACTGAAAGGACCCATAAATATTCAGGCATGGATAAGGCAAGGACTCAGGGGATCCTGCACTTCGTGGCTGTACTATTAGCTAGCAACACCTTCATGGAGTAGAGAAATCATTGTCCTATGTCCTGTAGCAATTGATGACCCTACCAGGGTCCAGTGGATTCTTCCAATGCAGTGGTCACACAGATGTCCTCCAACACAAAGCATGAACTTAGGAAAGGGGCTGTTGGAGATGAAAAAGGACAGAAAGTAGATATGAGAGGGGAGCAAAAGACAGTAACCAGAATACATTATAAATGTATATGAAATGTCAAAAATATAAATTAATTAAAGTGTATATACTTAAAAACGCCTCTATGTGCATATATATATTTGTGTGTATGCGTGTGTGCCTTCTTGCTGGTGCAGGAATGTGGTTGTGTATGTATGTATGCATTCACATCCATGTATGGGAATGCAGACACGAGATTGTCATAGCACACTTTGGAGGGAAGACAACTTTGAGTGTTGGTCATCCCTTCTGCCTTGTTCAAGAGAAAGCTTTGTACCACTGTGTACAACAGGCTCAGTGATCCACAAACCTCTAGGGATTCTGTCTCTACTTCCCATCTTATTGTAGAAGCACAGGGATTACAGATGCCCAATACCACAATCAGCTGTTCCTTGGGTTCTGGGGATTCAAACTTGGCTCTTCACACTTGTGCAGCATGTGCCTTACCTACCAAGCCATCTCCCTGCCCAGTTTATTTTTAAACATGAGCATTCTCCATGGTCCGGAGCCTCCTGAGGTAGGCTTGGCTGGCTGGCCAGCAGCCTATGTTCAACTCTTTTTATGTGACTTCTGAGAATCAAAGTCAGGGCCTTTTATTTTCATTAATAAAAGCAAGCACTTTAGCCATTCATTTAAAAAAGATGTTTCTAGTTTTTATTTATTTTTAAACTGTTATTCTTTTATTTTCTTTTGGGAGGAGGTTGCAAGAGAGGAGAGCAGATATAGAGGGACAAAGAGGTGAGTGGCATCGGGGTATATGACATGAAATGCACAAAGAATCAATACAGAGTTAAAAAATAAAAAAATCAAAACACACTTTGTTCTAATACTTGGTATATTTCCATATTTAATGCATGGACTTGTTAGAAACAGGGCTACAAAGTTATCTTCCCACTTATTGGTATAATCCATGTAATGATGAGGAAGATTCACATAGGGTTGATTAGTTGGATATCCCCAGTTTGCCTTTATTGAGATAGTTAAATTTTTATCGGCCTTTAAGCCTTCCACAGACAAGGTTACAAACAATGGTACTAATCAATAGCTATAACCTCTGTGTTAAGTCTTTAACCCTAACTGAACATCATTTGAAGTATAAATAAATGGTTAGTCAGTAGTTAATTATTATAAAGGTTTTTTTGAGGGACCTGGCACGATCCTCAGGTTCCATATAGTGAAAGGATAGCGCAGATTCTCACAGGTTGTCCGTTAACTTCCATGCTGACACCATGGCAAGAGTACCTGTGTACCTGTACACCCACACACACACAAAATGTAATTTTAAAAAGAAAATTCTTTGAAAGAGTAACAAAGACATGCTTAATGATTTATTGATGAGACAATACAGTGAAATCATAGACGTAATAGAACATGTATTAAATTATATAGTTATGTAAAAAGAGCTTTAAAAATTTACAGCTAGCTGGGCGGTGGTGGCACATGCCTTTAATCCCAGCACTTGGGAGGCAGAGGCAGGTAGATTTCTGAGTTCGAGGCCAGCCTGGTCTACAGAGTGAGTTCCAGAACAGCCCGGGCTACACAGAGAAACCCTGTCTCGAAAAACAAAAAAAAAAAAACAAAAAAAAAAAAAAATTTGCAGCTATTAGAAGTTGATTTTGTAGAAACATGTTAACTATTTTCATTTGAGTCAGTATGTTCTAAATTATGCTTTGTTAATAACAGTTATGACAGTCAAATCCTAGAGGTTTGAACGAGAAGGATTACAACGCTCTTACACCACATGCCCATGGTGGGCTGAGGGATATTTCTGCTCTATCATGCAATGTAGGTGGTGCAAATTTAAATAAAGACCCCACTGCTATCCAGATACAAATCCTATAACCTGTGAGTGTTATTTTATTGACAAAATGAAGTTTCTTCATATGGCTAAGAGTCTTTAAATAAGGAGCAATCCTCTGATTATCCAGATGGGTCCTGAAGGCAAGTTGCAAGTATTTTTATAAGGAATAAAGATAGATTGGACTATAGGTTGAACAGGAAGTCACATGACAGAAGAGGAGGGAAGCTGGGCATGAGACAGGGCTTTGCTGGTAGCTGGAAAACTTGCTGATTCAACTAAGTCATGACCCCATATGGTATTATATAACTGAGTGTGAAGGTAGAAATAAAAAGAGCAACAGTAAAGGTTTCTGAATGTACATCTTCATTCAAAAAAATGACTATCACCCTCGAGTCTGAGGTGTTTCTGGCCATGTTTACCATGTTTCATTGTGTGATTCTGAAAACAAAGCATCTCGTCTTTGCATTGCACATGGCAACATGCCATGTGACACCAAAGGACACAGCAGGCACTGCCTGATACATTTTGGTTCAAGATTGAGTCTGTTACATGTTACGGATTGCTATAGTTTTGCTCTACACACCAAGTTTTCTGCTCTTATAGAAACATAACATCTTAATTACAGCAAACAAAGACTGAATTGTTACTTCTCAGCTTGAATTGTATTGTGTTAGGATATTTTTTTTTTTTTTTTTTTAAAGTCACTGTTTGAGTTGCTGACTTGAATTCCATACCAAAAAATTATGAAATATATTTAAACTAGGGTTAGGACAGTATTTCCAACAATTTTTCAAATACCCTTAAACAAACTTCTGCCATTTTTTTCTGTGTGTTTATGTGAAGCAGCATTCGCAGCTCTGACACTTATAAAATAAAAACATCAATAAGCTCTGAAAACTGTTGAAAATAATGCACTGCCCCGCACTATCCAATATTCAGCCAAGATTTAGTTCATTATGCAAGAAACAAACATCCTATCTTAATATGCAAATTTGATTTTATTTTCAATAATTTATAAAATTATATATACATCAAATAATTGTTTTAATAATATTATATGATTGATAATCAGCAAAAGGTGACTTGTAAACTTATTTTATGTATCTATACACATAGGGCCACTTAGACATTTCTCAGGCTAATGAGGTTTGATAGACAAAAACCAGACCAGATGGAAGAGAAGATGTGAACCAAGATTGTAAGTAATACAAGATCCAAGGCTCAAAAATCAAGATAACAAATTCTCCTCTAAGGCCATCAAAGGACTAAGACTCATCTTGAAATTCTGGCCTTAAGGACAGTAACAGAATAAATGCATATGGTTTAAAACAGTAATGTTTTAAATGCAATAATAAGTTAACACTGACAGAGGATGGGCAGTTTCTTAACAGTTCCTGGTTTCTGGAGAAAAGTTAAGATCAGGAGTAGTTTTACACTAGGTCTCTGGGCTATATCCAGTCTCTGGTTCTTGCTTACCCAACTCAAAGCTAGAGGTTTTACACACACACACACACACACATGCAGAGAGAGAGAGAGAGAGAGAGAGAGAGAGAGAGAGAGAGAGAGACAGAGACAGAGACAGAGACAGAGACAGAGAGACAGACAGAGAGAGAGGGAGAGAGAACTTGGAAAACAGCTCAAAATGGGATCTCACTCTCAAATTTCTCCCATAAAAAATACCATAAAATGGATGTGGAAAGAGTTTAAGAGCCAGTAAGAAGGGAGAATATCAGGAGAAGCAAATCCTTCTAAATCAACTGAGTAAAGCTTATATGATCTCATAGAGACTGGAGCAGCAAGCCCAGAGCCGGCTTGGTTCATAATCTGTCTATCTCTGTACACATTATAGCTGCCAGGTTAGTATTTTTACGGCAATCCTGAGTGTGTGAATGAGTGGGTCTCTGATTCTTGTGCTCTCTCTTGGGCTTTCTTCCACCTGTTGGTTTGCATTGTCCAACCCCCATGTGATGGGACCCCATGTGAAAAAATATTTTTAATAAAAGATAGATGTTGACAGTTTCATACACATGTACAGTACATTCTCTTTGCCCTCATCTCGTTCCTTCCCTTTTTTATCTCCTGTCACCTTAACTCTCTCATCTCCTTCTCCTGCTTATAGTTCTCTTCTCAAATTCATGTCCTTTGGTTTAAATTTGTCAGTCACTGCTTTTAACCGGGGCTGTCTATGTGACCAGAGGATTACAACTTGTAGCTGGCTAGCTCATTGAAAACTATAATTGTCCCTCTTTCAGAATAAATCATGAGACAATCTTTCCATCAAGGTAGGCTAGGGCCCCCTGAACCCTTCCCCAGTCTATGATTGGCCCAGTGCAGATAACCACACCAGCTATGCTGCATGGCAGCGTTGGGCCTGAGCATAAAGTCAACATTTTCAGCTATTCTTCCTGTACTCCTGCTTGGATGATTGTTCTTGGTGTTTTGTTTTGATTTTCTGCAATGTTCTTTGAACATTAGAGGAAGTGGCATAAGTATCCTGTTTAGGGCTGAACACTCAGTTGTCATTTATTCTAAGTATCTCGAGCAGCCAGGCTTCTCTGCATTCACAGCCCTTCACTGTCCTGGAATGCTGGAGGCAGATGAAATATGCATTTTGTATCAGCCACGGGAAATGGGACAGTGGAGCCAGAGATTGGCAGCAAACTAGGACACAAACAAACCCAACATTTAAAGCAGTTTATTGATGAAACCTAAAATCCGGGCAACCTAAAGCTGGATGTGGTCACCACATTTAGAATATAAGAGAATGCTTACGCTTAGCCCGACAACAAAACCAAAATCCTTCCTTGCTATGCTGAGCTATCAGACCCTGCGCCAAAACACTAGCTTTCCTGATTTGAGGGATGATGGTCTAGTCAATCACAATGTGAATTTTAGTCTTTGACTTATCGATGCAATAAGCAATTTCTTTTCCTAAAAAATTGACCAGGTTTGTTTGTGAGCGACAGGACATTTAGCTGGCCATTTCTTTCATTCCCCTCTGTTGGATAGCAACTCAGCAGAAGCAGATGAATTTGGAATATCTAAATATCAGGGACCTCCCTTCTGACTTGTGTTTTCCAGACACCTGCAGTGAAGCCACATACATAAATTTGTCATGTGTCAATAATTGCAAAATTATGACTTCAGATGTGGGATGTCTGATACCCCAAGTATATTGCTTGTATGGGTTGCCATAAGGGACTTTCACAGACCATTCAAAGTAAATGACAAAACCCTTACAGTTCTAGAGACCACAAACCTAAGTTTAAGAGATTTCTGCCATGGGTTTCTTAAGAAACTCTCCTTGATATGCAAAGACAACCTTCTCACTCTGCCATCCTGAGGGCTGCCCACTTTTCCCATCTGGCCTGCCTCCATCTCCTTTTCTTATGTAGGACTCCTGGCCTGTTGGATTAAGGCCTGTATATGCCCCCTGTATAACTTACTTACGTGCTTAATGATCACAACTCCAAATAAAACTATAGTCCAGTATACTAGGAATTCAGACTAAATGCAGCATAGGTTTGAAGGTGACACATAAGCCATAACTCCAGGTTTGTAAAGAACACTGCTTGCTGTCACAGAGTGAGCATCTATTTTTTTGAAATTGATAGAAATGCTGCATCTGAGAGAGAAGTTATCCAGTCGGGCTGTGTGTTATTTGGCCTATCCCTCAGACATCTTCCTGTAGAGATCAAATTCTCCTCAGAAGAGTACAAGGACAGATACATATGTATATTTAAATGTGTAAACACATTCTGTGGGCCCTTCTTCCTGGAAAGAGAACTGCATGCAAGCACATTGATCATCCCTGTGATTCCTTTAAAGCAACATTTGGAGAAGGCAGAGGCTTCCAAGAGCATGGTAATTTACCTCGTCCCTACTGCAACACACAGCAGGCATTAATTACTTTGTTATTTCAATTGATCAAAATGCCCCAATGCCATGGTGACTCTGGGCACATTCACCAACACTACTTTCCCTTCATTTGTTTAAAAAGGCTACCTTGAATAGCTCGGTGTGCAGCCAAAACTCAGTGTTCCAAATCATTCCTGGCTCATGCTTGCCAGAATATGAAATAAATTCTCAAAGTGGACCTCTCAGACATGGGCTTTTGACCCTAACTGCAGCAAATACATAGAGAGGAACTTAGGTTTGCCAGATTATAGGACAAAAATCATGTCCTACTATACCCTTTGTATACTACACTCCACTGTTGCCATTCCTAGGAAACAAGGGAAGAAAGCTGCGGGCAATTTAATATTGTAAATATTTTAGGTTTCTTCTATATATGTACTTACTAAAACATAAGCTCATGCAAATTATTCTTATTATATTTTCATTTATGTCCTGTGATCCACATGTATGTTTATGATGTGTGTGCATCTGCGCATTTCATGATAGGAGTGTTAGGTCAGAGGATAACTAGTGGGGGTTAGTTCTGTCCTTCCAGCATATTGATTGAACCTGGAGTTGAACCAGATTGTCAGGTTTGGTGATAGGCATCTTGACCTCCTGGCCCCAACAGTTTATTTGTTTGTTCTTTTGTTTGTATTTTCATTTAAATTATAAGTTCATAGAGTTAGCATCTCTCTAAATCTTTCACCTCCTTTATCTAAGTAGGAAAAATATTCTGGATTGCTATTTTGTCTACTTAAACCATGGGAAAGAGGGAAAACTATAAAGCTTTATTGGAGTCTTAAATATGAAGCAATTAGAACAGTTCAAAATAGTGGTCCTGGCAGTTTAGTGGTTCCAGGTTGCCACAGATTTTTATCTGGCTTTGTAACAATTGATGACTCCGTTTTGTAATGTGAACCTCAAAGAGGCCATCTGCCATATGGCAACCAAAATCATTCAAGTCAATAAACCACAGAGACACTTACCCATCCATTCTGAGAATGGACACCTAGAAATACATCTCTAACTGCAATGACTATATGAAGGCTAGTTAATGTTTGACTAATGTTGCTCTAGTCAGGATAGTCTAGACATCTCTCAACAATTTTATTTATCCATAATGAAAATTAGAATTATGACATTGGAAGGAAATATGGATGGAAGTAAAAAGTCATTATGTTAAACAAAAATAAGCCAGATTCATAAAGATAAATGTCATACCTGGACCCTAGATTTAAGTTTACATATTTATATTTTATGTAACTATGCAAATTTATTTGTTTTAGATATAAAGACATGTGTGTGTGGGGTGTGATGAAATTATAAAGGGGGCATGACAGATGAGAAAGAAGCCTTAAGGCAGGTGGGAAGAGAGAATAACGGGTTACATGTGTGATCTAAGCAGAAGTTTCTCCTTAGTATGATCCATACATTACTGCTTGAGAACATATCAGGTTAAATAAGCTATGGACAGACATGGGAACAGTGGGGATATGGGAGGGAGGTGGAGGAGAGATATATATATAAGGGAAAATATAATAAAATATAATAAAACCACACATAAATTGCCATAATGAAATCCATTTTTATGCCAAATAAAGCTTTAATAAAAATACCCTTCTGGTGCATGATCATTGGTTTAAATAAAACAAAACCTAAAGGACACTTAACATTTGATATTCTTAGCTATTAGGTAAGCAAACAGTGAGTAAGGTCTTGTTAATACTATGACTCATTGTATGGTATTCCCAAGGCTTAGCTAATGTCTTGTTATAGTTATATGGCTAATTAGTTCTTGTTTTCACAAAAAAGTGGGGTAAAGGAGATGTGCTACTCATATATCCTTTTACTTTGAAATCTGTGGTTTCTTTTGAGAATGAACTTTTGAAAAGTTTGAACTAATTAGGGAGAAAAGGATATCACTAAATCCAAATACCATTCTTCTGTACTAAAAAGACCCAGAGATAACATAAAGACCTTAGGCTTCTAGATAATACAAATGTAATCACAAATGTAATTGTATGTTTCTATGCAATAGGAGCAAACAGAATAATGTGTATGAAATCATCTATGGTATCAGGATTCTGTTAGGTGTTCACCAAGCATTGGCTAAATCTAAAATGATTGAATCTTTCATTTTTTAAAAACTCAACTAGGTTGTTTGTTGCTATCTTGTTATAAACAGTAATATGAGTTTATTGTTTGTAAGTTCTTTTCCTGCAGGACTTGTTTCCCCTTAGTATGATCCATACATTACTGCTTGAGAACATATCAAGTTCTACAAATGGACTCAGTTCTTAAAGGACCTTGTTTTAGGACCAGGATGAAAAATAGCTGCCAGAGTTTTGTTTGGTCATTCTCTATTTCTAAGAAAGCGTTATTGCATCCCTCGATTAAAATCTTGGGTTTCGAAAAAAAAAAAATCTCTGGTTTCTTTCCAAGATTATGTCATTTGCATAGTACACTAAATGGATCATTTAAACAAATCTCACTGCTTTTGGTTCTTCACATATTAGGTTTCATTTGTCTACACACTGCTGAATAATTACACTTTGGTTGCTTTATTGGTGTGCTTCTTTGTAATATTAAGGCAGGGTCCACAAATTCCTGTGCTTATTCCTTTCGTTCTTACTAAAATATAAGGCAAGGAAAAGGCATGGAGCATGGCAGAGAGAAAGAACGAGCTGTAGAGACAGAGGATTGGAAACTGAAGTTTTAACTCTGGAATCATCAGCCAGTCTGTGACCATAGGAAACTCACATGGTGTAGGAAAGATTTAGATCTACTTCTATTCCAAAGATAAGGATTGAAGAGGAAAATAAGTTATAGGGATTTTATGAGCCTCTGAATCAAAACAGATAAAAGAGATCTACAGCGGCACAGAACTATACAAATGTATGTTCCTGTGTCCTACAAAACTTGATAGATCACCTTCAGGGGCTCGTTTTCCTTTTAGGTTCACAATGTGTTCTGCTTCCAAGCATCCTTTACAGTTTTGAGTGGCCATCAGACTGAGTTATGGCTGATGTAATAGGTACAAAATGACAGGCAGTACATCTAACTCCAATGCATGGCATGTAAGCATGTGACTTGAGTCTCTATCTCATCTGGGTAGCTGTTGATGGCCAGTGTAACCTTGGAAACTATATATTGAAAAATGATAGAGCTTTCCATAGCTCAGGTATCTGAATGTATGCATGAAAGTCGAATCCTCATCCCTCTATCAAATAGACACAAATCTGAACATGTTTATACTGTATTAACTCTCTGATTTAAAAAAAAACAAAAAAAAAACCAAATCACCACCATGTCTGGACCTAGTCAGTGCAAGCAATATTACTAAATTTCAGCCCATATGAATTTCCTCTAATGTATCTGGTGCTTTTCGGCCCCTGTTGGCAATATGCTTCTAAGTACAAGAGACTTATGCTGTACACTTGAAAAATTTTTTTAAAAAATCTAAAAGAAAACACTAGCTAGCAATAACTGTAATTAGACTGCAATTGCTCCTGCAGTATAACAGTGTCCCAACATCTGTCAAATTATGTGGTCACTGTGCTGTGGAGCTAGCCAACCTTGAGTCCTGTGTAGTTATTTGTTTAGTCTTGGCCCCTGCACTGATCTTGTTTTTGTATTTGCTGAAAAGACATTTGATTGTACATGCTGGTGACCAAGTGAACTCTTTCTTAACTGATACACAAAGCATGTTGTATTAAGACTGTGTGATGCAATATTAATAATCTCTGCAATTCAATGGTTGCTTTGAAACAGACAGCTATAAATAAACAGGCTTTCATTTTCAGCAAAATATAACTTGCATGTCAATCGTAAGTCCACAACATACCTGTCTTGTGGTGCTCCTTGAAGGGCTGGGATCTGGATGTTTCAAAGGAACCTTTACCTACGTGTGGTAAGCAAAGATATACACAGAGAATCTGATGTGGTATTTGAAGCATCAGCAAATGTTGGTTACCCCAAGGCATGGACACACAGACTGCAGAAATGATCAGTGAGACCTCCTAATTCATTCTCTCCCACTGATCAAAGATTATCCCTACCACTCTCTGCTCTGCCACTCTGGGTTAGCCTGAAATTGCTTTTATATTTTCTTTGAGCTGCTATCTTTTATCTTTTATCATATTTTCCTGGCAGTTTCTTTTATCTCCGACACTTAACTTGTGGCTCCTAACTCATGTTTATCACTCTGCAGTACCTTGTACAGAACCTGAGCAAATTGGAAACGCAGCAAGGTTGATCTATTATATTCTGTTGTGAATATAATAAGGATTGCCACACCTTTCACCTGAGGCATGGTCTTCAAAGTACATTCACACTCCGTCCATCATAATTGTGAAATCGGAACAGCCAGACTCCCAGGGAGAGAACATGAGCTATGGAGAGAAAAATTACACTTTTATATTTCCATGACCAAAAAATGGCAAATCTAAAACTAGCTCCACATTTCTCACTTGCAATCTAATGTTTATTCCACTATATCAAAGGCAGAAAATACAATGTTCAAGGCTTCTTAGTGACAATTAGGAGAGAAAGAATCTATTTCAAAGGGACCATAATCATAGATACTACTCAAAACAGTCTCTAGAATCCGAGTGACCATGTGGTTAGAATCTTCATTGCCCACTTGATTGGGTTTGGAATCATACAAAAGATTAGTGAGCACGTATTTAAAGTACCTATGAGGATATTTCCTGAGAGAAAGAACTGAAGGGAGGTATCCCACCTAGTTATCAGGAGAACTATGTCAAGACGTGGTGTCTAATCTTGGTCATCATCTAGACTAGATCTGTACTCAACTAAAGCTCAAGCTCCTGCTGGGTATTCTGGTGAAGGATTTTCTTGATAAGATTATTTGAAGTGAGAAGATTCACCTAAATGTGGGCAGCATCTTCTGGTGGCAACACAGACAAAACAAGGACATGGGAGAAGACTGAAGACCAGCAACTCTCTAGGAACACCACAGAACCTTAGCACTAGATTTATACCACTGATGGAGACGGAGTAAGTCATTAAGCAGCACTTCTTCTGGGTCTCTGCTTCATTTCATCCAGCCAGATCCCTGCCTTGAGCTCTTGCTCTGATTTCCCTCTGTGATGGACACTATCCTGTAAGCTGAAATGAACGTTTTCCTCACCCAAGTAGGTTTTGGTCAGTGTTTTATCACAGCAACATAGAGAACTACAGACAGCCAAGAAATGTTGAGAATAGGAGAAATAGTCTTCCTCAGGGAAGAACATTCCAATTGGTTATCAAACACTAAATGGTCAGTCCTAAAATATATGTACAAGTAACATTACACAGTCTGAGTGGGTTGTATTTAGGGGAATACACATGTATACGTACACATATATGCATGTAACAACAATAAATGAAAAAGGAGGTCATGAATATTAAAGTGAGAAGGAGGGAAGGGTTTGTGGGGAGGAAATGGAAGAAGAAATGTTGTAATTATATTATAATCTAAAAAGAAAAAAATATAAAGTAGAATATATGGGCTGGGAACTCCAACAAAATAAAATGAGAAAATAAAATAGTCAAAGTTTGTCATTATATTTCTGTGCTTCCTGACCCACTTGGATAGATATGAATTGCTTTGTTCTGCTACACCTCCCTCAACTCGTATTATATATTCTACCCTCTGAATCCATGAGCCAAAAGAAACTCTTTATTTTTTTAATTGCTGACACCAGATATTTTGGTCATAGTAACGAAAAGAGTAAATAATTGTGTCATTGGAGAAAAGACAGGGTTTAATCCCTTGTAGTCTGTTTTGAGCATTCTTAAATTAGGATGATCTCTACTAAGGCCAAAAAATAAATAAAACATCAGGACTCTGAGTAGAACAACTCTGATTTTAATCACATATTTAAATGAATGTATACATAACACACCACAAACACACACTACATACAAGCATATGCAAATGTCTTTGGATTTTGTTGAAAAATGAGACACTTAATGATGGAAGGAAATCAAATGAAAGAACTTGGAGTATGCTGTATTATAAGAATATTGATTATGACTTAGCAGAATCAGCTAGCAAACAAGAAAGATGGCTGGCAAGGGCTTTTGGGTTAAAATAAAACTGTAATTCCAAGTCTTCTGTGTTAATATATAAACAGCCATATGAACAAGATATACAAAGAAGAGGAAGGTAAAAGCAGTCTGTGCTCTAAGTCTAATACAGAAAATATCCTGACTATGGTATGCCTGAACTGTTCAATGGATCTTGATAGCTTCAAGCAGAAAGGAACCTGGTATGATCACAGGTGAAAAGAACATTCCCATCAACCTGTTTGCTTCAAAATCTGGGTCTCTGTTTCTTCATCCATATATTTAAATAGAAATATACAAATCAATAATGCAGACAGAAAACAACAAAAAATAATCCATGTACTGGTGTTTTGGAAGTATCCAGTCATGGGAAGCAGAATTATCAAAAGAAATCTCATTAAAAAATACCATCATTCGAAATTCCTTCCTTATTCATTTATTTGAAAAAGATTATTTCTGCTTACCATCTAAGCAACTGACTGATTTTAAAACAAAAGGAAGAGATGAAATTTTTATCTTCTGTCCAAATACCTCAACCTTTGGTACAAAGCATGATTTACATTCCATAAAAGCCCAGGACTTCCTCTGACCTAATTGGGAGATTAAGAATGATTAAAACACTTATAAATGAAATAGAATCAGTTGATGTTTGGTTGTGAGGATTAAGAGCAGGACCTTATGTATGTCAGGGAAATACTCTGAACATATAACTACATCTTTAGCCCTTGCATTTGGACGTGTAGGTTTGACTAGACTTGACCTAAGTAGCAATGCTGGCCTTGAACTCAAAATCCTCTTCCCTCTTTTAAGTACAGTGCCAGTTAAATTTTCAATGTATATTATGTAGAGAGTTGGCTATACTCTTTGTATAAAGATTCTACCAACTATTGCTTACAGAAATCTAGAACATATGTATATATGTATACATATATATGGTGATGATATTCAAGTACCATTTTACATATCTGATTCATGTCTGGTGGAATTTGGTGTATGTAGGGGGGTCCTAAGCACATTTCCCCATCTTACTGTGAATGACTATATTTAGTATCATTTTACATATTTTTCCTGTCTCTCTTTCATTCTTTCTTTTTTGTTTTACTGTATACTTATGTATTTTTCTAAGTCCTGACTTAAGCGCCTCTTCTGAACCATGACATCAGAGTACAGGTGTCAGAAGCAGTGATGCTGCTATTAATGGCATCTTTTCAGACAAGTTTCAAAACCCATGTCTTTTGTGTATTGTGGGAAGAAGGGAATGTAAATGCATTGACTTAAGAAACACAAGTATAGCTTCAGGGGGCATACATGACTGATGGTTACAACTGACCACATCCTAGATTGACTTCCATATTTATTGAAAGTGCTAACATGGGCTCTGTTCTTCCAAGCTTCAAAGACCCTTAATGAATCATGGGCTTGAATTTTCCTGAAGCTGTTATTTAGCTGTAAACTCTTATAGCCCACTTACTTTGCTGATGTTTAGAGTTTCTTCTAGCTGTCTGTGTTCCTTCCATTTTCATCTTTACCAGACATTCTTCTCAAGATCTTGCATGTCCAATATCATCTTGAGATGGAAAATGCTTAATAAGTAAGTGCTTGACCGACATTGTTACTATTTGTCTTTATTTTGTATATAAAATGATGACTTCATAAACACTGCAGCACAATGAAATCCTGTGTAAGGGGGCATCTGGGTGCACCTAAATTACATGGTTAAGATTAAGAAAAACATGATAAATCTTGGAGGACACTATTTCATGTTAACATGTTTATATTGGCACAATTTCTATTACACTTAAGTCAGGAATGGAGACACTATATGAGACAATTATTTATCAATTTGTGATTTAAATGTTTTTGATTTAAAATTTTTAGGTTTATTTACCTGGATTTTATTCCCCAGCATGTAAAAAAATGTATTTAATTATAGATATGTGCTTTAAAATGTTTGAAAAATGAAGGAAAATGATTCTGGCTTTATAATGTGTTGTGTAATTAAATTTTAATTTCACAGAACACACTCAAATAAGTTCTTATAATTTTTTCTAGGCCACAAGAAAATGAGATAAATTAGTAAGGGAAAGTTCTTGTTCAATAAACAAAGTAAAATAACTAGATTTCCATGTCTGAAATTTTTGCCCCAGATAAATTGTCATCCTAGTATGTACTGAATATTTACCACAAATAAACTGAATCCTAAATGGTTTGGAGAGACAAATATTGGATGATAAGCCAAAGAATAAGACTTGTGATCCTTATCACTGGGCTCGCTTAATCATTTGAGCCAAATGATTCTCCATATGCGGATAACTTATTAATAAATGGTACTAAAGTGTAGCCCACTTGCAGAGGTGATAAACCTTTACATGTCTAGACAATAAGAAGTTCAATAATAGAGTAGCAGTTTTGTATCAGGTTCTCTTCTTGTCTGTTTGAGATGATACCCTGACAAAACAAGTTAAGGGAGAAAAGATTAATTTTGGTTTACAGTTCCAGATTAAAGTTTAACACAATGAGGCATGTTAATAGCAGGGATATGAGGAGCTGGCCACATTGCACCCACAGTAAAGAAAGGAGAGCTATAAACACTAAATCCTTGTGCTCAGATTGACTTCTGCAGTTGAGTTGAGATCTTAGCCCAGGGAATGATACCACCCTGCATAGACAGACCAACCCATTTCAATGATCCCAATCAAAGCAACCCCTTACAAGCATTCCCGGAGGTTCATCACTTAAGTGATTCTAGGTAGTGTCAAGTGGACAACAGTAACTATCATAGTCATTAATACCATTTCTTTGTCAGCAACCTGTGTCAAGCATTTGATTTAAATTATCATATGAAAATCTCTCCACATTAACGTGAAGAAATCCTTTCTGTGTTCCATAAGCGAATGAGGCATAGACTGAAAATTATATTTATCCTGACTTGTCCTTAACTGAGGCCAGGACCTTTGTTCTTAACCACTGAGCACTGAGCGTCCATAAAGGGGCAGCCTATGACTGAAGCAAAAAGACTAATAAAGGACAACTTTTAAAAGAGACACATTTGGGTAGTATAAGATGTAGTTTTCATAGAAGTTGTCTCAACTCAGATCTGAGAAACAAGACTCAAGATAAGTCACATGTAGAGATGAAGATGAAAGCCCAGTCTGTTAGCCTGTGGTGCTGTCTTAGAGAACCAGGGAGAGATGAAGCAACAAGGGCACACATCCTTTAACCATTATTGGCATCTGAAGTGCACAGGAAAGCAGATCGGGTGACTGTTGTCTAAGTATTATTTACCTGGTACTTTCAGGTCCTGCTTCCATTGATTTCCTGAGTTTAGGGGGTTTAACTCCAGAAATAGAAAGAAGGGAGTGAGGTTGAGAAGGGAACTTGGCCTGTAAGTTGTCTGTCATGTAGGAATGAGTATCTGAGTTGGGATCCCAAGAAACCATGAAGCAGTTGGGCATGGCATACATACATGTGTTCGCAGCACTAGGGAGAGGATGTGGGCATATGATTCCTGGGCCTCCTTGCTAATCAATCTCACCTAATCCATAATTCCAGAATCAGAGAAAAATCTTCAGGCCTCCAAACATATACATTCACACATCATACACACATTGGTGCATAAAAATACATACATCAAAAAAAAAAAAAGTCGGGAGGTGGTGGCGCATGCCTTTAATCCCAGCACTTGGGAGGCAGAGGCAGGCGGATTTCTGAGTTCGAGGCCAGCCTGGTCTACAGAGTGAGTTCCAGGACAGCCCGGGCTACACAGAGAAACCCTGTTTCGAAAAAACCAAAAAAAAAAAAAAAAAAAAAAACCATAAATCTCTCACACACAACAAGAAGACACAAGGGACAACCTTGCGTCATCCAGTCAAAGACTTATGAAGAGGAAGGTCAGTCATGGTCTACTGTACACATCATTCAAGATAGGGACCTATGACACAGATTGTCAAAACATGTCATCAATGCACTAAAGCAGTAGCAGCAAATATCCACAGCCATGTATGAATGTGGTGAGTGTGTGTGTGTGTGTGAGTGTGTGTGTGTGTGTGTGTGTGTGTGTGTGAGAGAGAGAGAGAGAGAGAGAGAGAGAGACAGAGACAGAGACAGAGAGAGACAGAGAGAGACTTATATACATAGTTCTGAAAGCAGGGGTCTAGATTCACGGTCTTCCCTGTACTCTATGCAGGTATGGAATGACCTGCTATAGGAGGACCAGGAGTGAAAAGGATCTCAGTTTCATGTCAGCTGACTAGAGTCTTGGGGTACCTATAAAGCCTTCCAGAGGCTCCAAAAAAGACCCAACACTGTTTGCATTCCCCCTCATTCCCATAGCAAACAGCTAATCCACCCAAGAAACATACAGGAGACTCAGCTCTGCCTTCTTTCCAGCCCCATGGTGTTTTTCTGCATCTTAAGTCAGCCTCAACACTGGCAGCAACAGTGGGCACTAAGCACACTGCTGCTGCCTAATCAGTGCCTATTATGCAGTATAAAGCTGCACTGATGTGCCTCTTAAAATTTTACCACTGACACACCTACCATCTGACATGGTACAATTAGCCCTGTGCTCCCAGAGCCCCGGGCAGACACTGTTGTTGCATTAGGTGAATTGTTGTTGGAGATGCCCTGCAGCCTGTGCATAGGCAGTGTTCCTATGCTCTTCTGGGGGCCAAAGATGGAAGCTGTTAGCCTTTGTATTGCTGAAAAGTGTTAATTTTCTGGAGCATTTTCTCCTAAGAAAACCACAGTGCCATATTGTCATCTGATCCATTACGATTTGCCCTACTGGGAAATGCTACCCTTTACCTCAACTGAGAAAATAGCACCTTGCTGGGCCATTTCTTTATGCATTTGACTGGAGAAGAGTGTGGGTTTGGAGAGCTTGGTAATGTTCAGTCCTGCAGATAATCACACCGACTGCCTTGTGACATGGCCCTGTGGTTTACCACTTGTGATGAGTCTACCTGTATCCCAGATCCCTGGCTTGCATCCTACTTGCAGACACACAAATACACACACACACACACACACAAACACACACACAGCAAACAGAATCAACAGAAAGCATTATACAACCGTAAACTTAGTTGGAAATAAAGATATTTGCAGTGTTTTGTAGTACTCTGGAATAGGTAGGGAAGTTGCTATGAACTTTCTTGGAAATTCTAATGTAAAAACAAAAACTAGGGCTTGTGGTATAGCATATGTATGAATATATATGGAGTTTGAGAAAAATAAGAACATTAAACATTTGAATTCTTAAGAAATCAAGGTGTATAATTTTCAGGGTATTGCAAACAGCCACGGTCAGTGGGGCTGGGACAGGAGATTTTCTGTGCTGTAAACTAAGACACTGGCTTTATCTATAGAGGTGTTTAGAGGCAGTGGAAATGTATGGGGGAGCCCTATTATGCACCATATATTCTAAGAGGTAGTATATATTCATGGTTCAGGCATATCCAGGGAGGCACAGGCAGGGAATTAAAGGCTTTATGATAATGTAAAACAGTCCTGTTGGCTCTGGCTTTTGAAGCAGGGAAGACAAAGTTTCTACCTTTCTCAAATTCGGTTTTTTATCCATCTGTAGTCTCAGGAACACTGACAGCTCTCCTGCTGCTACTTAAAGAGAAATGAAAAAGAAAATGAAACCCAAGCCTCTCAGATACCAAAACATTTCAATAGCTGGCTTTTGTGCCTGTGGTTTGGATGGTGGGGCTGTGATGGAGGTAGTGGCACCTCTCTCTATTCCACTGCTCATCTTGTTCTGAAACCTGCATCATTTCTTAAGAACAGCCTAAAAAACGTGTGTGTGTGTGTGTGTGTGTGTGTGTGTGTGTGTGTGTGTATGTTTCTCCTAAATTTCCAGCTGGAATTTCTGGGAATTAAAATTTCCCCAGAATGTCAGTAGCTCTGCTATTTCTAGTCTTCTTTTGAATTGGATTAGGCTAAAAATACGAACTTCAAAATTCTGGCAAGAGAAAAAGTGATATTCTTTAACTTGGAATATTGCAGAGTTTCCAAAGGTTTCTTTGTTTACCTGGATATTTGTGTCAGGAAATGGTAGTTACTGAAGATTTTGTATCTTAAATACTCTTCCTTACCTTCTTTCCTGTTTGGAAGGGGTACAGTCAGCCTGCTCAGATGCGTGGATAATTTGGTAGTTTACATTCTGATTAGAGTATCTTAAGTACAGGACATTTCTTTTGCTTTGGTTATATCAAATTCCCTCAGTGTAATGGGGAAGAAGCTTAAAGAATATACAGGAACCAAAGTTAGCAGGTCTGGTAACAAGCTCTAACCACAGTGAACTGTGACACCAATAAGATCATCTGCTCCATGCAGAGGGATGGAAGCCCTCTGCAGGCATGGCTTCCCTTAGAAACAAAGCTGGAGTCACCGATGAGCAAAACTTGGGCATGGGAAAGAAGACTAAGGCATTGATATTTCGTATAAGACAGCAATGACCAGAAGACAACAGTCACTTTGGTGAACCAATGTCAGCAATCACAGAATATCCACTATCTGTTTCTTTCATTATTTATTTTTTTATTTTATTTTTTTGACTGAGCAGTGATAGCCTTGCTCAAGCATGTCTCAATAAGAAGAAAAGGACATGGAATGCATATTATCCCAGATGCCTTGGCAATCACACAGATCGAATGGGCCAAATGTAGAGAGAAACAATAAAGACAAAAGAATCATGCTCTCCTAGAGCAACACATGTTAGTGCTAGATTTAGAATGATGAGGCATAACGATGCAGGGAGTTTAGAAAGAGAGAGTGGTGAGGGGAGAGGAGAGAGAGAGAGAGAGATGACAAAGGAGATGAGAGGTGAGGACAAGGGAGGAGAGAGAGGGGAGCAAGGCGATGAGGTGAGGAAACAGAAACACATGGGGAAGATGCTGTTTCAAAGACAATGTATATCTGAGAGACATGTACCATGAAAAGCCTCTTAGAGGACACACTATTTAGGAAAATACATTCTGTTCCTTTTGTGTGTTTGTGTGTATGTATATGTTTTTCATGTGTGGTGCATGTGAATGTGGTGATGGAGTGCCCAGTTGGATACAGTACAAACTTATTTATTAAGATAAGAAGTCTCAGTTACATCCAAAGTTTACCAATATGGGTCATCTCACTAACTAGCTTGCTCTGAGATCCACTGCCACTGCTTTTGAAGTTGTGATTTCACATAGGCCACTATGCATACTCTGCTTGTTCTGTGAGCTCTGGTTATCTGAACCCAGTATTCATGTTTTCAAAGCAAGTGCTTTAACCTCTAAGCTATCTCTGAAATCAACAGTTTGTATTTTTAGTTGGTTAAAAATATATTGTTGGTCTGGAAGATGGCTGAGCAGTTAAGAGAGTGCTGTTCTTTCAGAGAACTTGGCTTCAGTTCCCAGCATCCACATCATGTGACTCATCTGTAACTTAAGGTCCAGGGGATCCAACCCTCCTTCAACCTAGAAGATATTTTCACACATGTGACATACACACTACAGATAAACATACATACATACTACATACATACATACATACATACATACACATAATAGAAAACAAATAATAAAATATGGTCTCATCTAGTCATCAAATTGTATTCACATTCCATGGGCTTTAGAAGATGGCAGGTAGAACTTTTATCCCCCATAAAGCTTGAATATATTTTTATATTTAAATGTCCTCTTTTAAGGGTTTCAAAATCTACCTTCATCAGTTCTGGATGGACTATGTCACATTATCAGAAAGGATGTGGTTGTTTTTATCATTTATAAAGGAAACACACAAATCCAGCCAGGCAGCTATCTTTCTCCCCATCTCACGTACCATGATTTCTCCACTGTGGGGTTCTCTCTTACAGGCCATTCAGATGTTTGCATAACCACCACCAAAAGCTCCAGCATTCTCTGGTCATTGTTCTAATAAAATATCTCTCAGAGCAAGTCTCCATTCCCTTCCAAACTTTCTTTGTAGTAAAAATAACCCTCCCCCTCCCACATCAACTTCCAAATAAAGTTTCTCTTTTTTTCGTTTAATTGTTGGGATTATAATTACATCATTTATCCCTTCCCTTTCCTTCTACCAAATCTTCCCAGTACCCCTTCTCTGTTCTTTCAAATACATAGCCTCCTTTTTCATTGTCATTAAATACATATATGTATACACACATATATGTATATACATATATACTAAATATAACCTATTCTGTATAATATTACACATATGTTTGTATTTAGAGCTGGCTTTTTGGAATTTGATAACCAATCCATGTTCCCCTTTCTTGAGAAGACTATTGTCCCCATCTCTCAGCACCCCTTAGTTGCATGTAGTTCTTAGTGTAGGGTTGAGGCCTCGTGGGTGCTCTCCCTTCCCCCAGTTTTCCATTTCATTATGTCTATTGTGCCATCCTTGTCCTGCTCATGTTTAGCCAATCATGCTCACAAGACTTTATGGATACAGTTTCTGACATTACTAAGGGACACAATCTCATACCAAAGTCTGTGATCCTCTGGCTACTAACAATCTTTTTGTTCTCCCTTCTGAAATGTTCCCTGAACTTTACGTGTGAGAGGGCATTGTGGTATATCTCTAGAGACTGAGAACTTGTAATGGGGGTTTAGAAAGGAAATAACTAATGTGGCTTCTAAAATTAGCTATGAACAGTCTGATGGGAAAATAAATATACAATTATCACCATCTCACTGATTTATCAGTCCTGTACATCTAAAAATCTTTGTAATAACCAGCTTAGAACTTGTCTTCTTATTTCCTTGAACACAGATTAGAACATGGCCTACGGGTGTATGAACATGCAATGCACAACTGGCAGACACTCATTTCACTGGCCAGCTGCATTCAGGTGGTACCAGACATTCTTCTATAGAGATGAGAGCTGTGCAATATAGCTGGGTAATATTCAACCTCATTCTGCCTAGGTCTTTGAGGGGCTCCTCTTTGTAGTACAATGAAGTTAGTGGAGGTGTCATGATTGAATGATCCTTCTTTTAAAGATAACTACCCTCTTAGCATAAGTATATTGGAGTCCAGTCTCCTAGAGCATAAAGCTGATTAAACTCTAGGTGACAAACCTTTCCAAATCACAGTACAAGACAGCAGAAGATTTTTGCCTTTGGAGAAAACTTTATGTGTTGGGTGTGGAGGAAGGTGCCTTGTGAAATTCTCATGTTAACATAAATCTAATAACAGTTTAATTTAATGTTAACTTTAAACAATCAGGGAGCAGATAGACCATAGTTTGTCTTAGTGGGAAGATAATAACCTAATGAGAAAGGGTTTTACAGCATAGATGAGGAACTCTTGTAGAATGTTGATTGAGAGAGAAATTGGTTAAGTTTTTATTTTATTAAATTGGACAGATTGACAAAGAGCTTGCAACACAAGGAAAGAAGTCAGTGACAATGAATTTAAATGCAGAGCTTCAATAAGAGAAGCACAGCCTTAGAAAGAAAATGGATGAGCTTGTGTTGGAGCTGTGTGTTTGTGTGAATGCCCACGATGACAGATACATCAGAACAAAGAGATTCATTTCAAATGCTTAAAAGGATAATATAGCAAAATACTTACATTTATTGCAATTGGTTGGTTTCACCTAATTGGATCTTATTAGTTCTCTTCAGAAACAAAGGAGGGCTAGGGAGATGGCTCATTCAGTGAAATGCTAGTCCCACAAGCATGAAGACCTGAATTGTTCCTCTAGAACCCAGGTTAAGAAAATGGGGTTTACTGGCAGTATGTAGGAGGAGAAACTTACAATGATTGCACTGAGGAATGCAGAGATAGGCAGATTTCTGGGAGCCACTTGCCAACCAGCTGCACCTACTTGTGAATCTCTAGTCCAGTGAGAGATGCTGTCTCACAAGACAAGGTGAACAGCTCCTGAAGGTAACACCCAGATTATCCTTTGGTTTCCACATGCACTTGCATGCATGTGAATATACATACATGTGCTCACATATCAAAGAAACCAACATCTAGTGAGAAAAAAATGCATACCATTGGCAATTGTTTTACACACACACACACCACACACACACACACACACACACACACACACACTCTAGTCCTCTATCAGCTTTCTTGAGTATATAATCTTGCATACCCCATAAGGTTTTCTATTCCTGATGTGAAATTTGCACAGGATGCCTTTGCTTTCTAAGGTATCTATCCGAAAGGTTGCTATGAAATTATTGCATTTGGAAAACTATTGGATTACAAGATCATTAAACAGTTTCCTCCCCAGCCTGAGTGGAGAATTAGCAATCTTTGAGTACTTACTATTCTAGCACTTATTTTTAGCCTTAATCTTTCATCACATGGAAATAATGTTGGGCTGAACAATGTAAAAATATTTTGTTAGTAAGAATTTACTTCAGATTGGCCATTTTATGAACTTCCTTTGAATTTCAATGTTAAGGCACAGGCTTTTTGTATTCCCAAGCAATTTGTTTTATAACTATGAAAGTATTTGCAGTTTCAAAACTTTCTTTAAATATATCTCAAGGCTTCAAGACTGCTAGGAAAATGACAAACTTGAATATATCAGTCAGGCCTATCCACAAGGGATGCTCACTAACTAAGAGCAGGCACAAATGCTGACAATATTGAATAACTTCATTATTTTCCTTGAATAGTCTAATAAAGCAGAATCTGATAATTAGTATGGAAAGTTTATTCTGGTGAGTCAAACGTGAAAAGTTTGGAATATTTGGAAATATATCTATGCTATGAAATCTAATAAAATTTTAAGATTTCATTGAGTAAATGTTACAAGAAAAACAAAGCATATTCATTGTGTAATTAAACCTAGTTTTTCCCTTAAAGAGGCTGATGCAAACATGTTATGCAAACATGTTAACCATGGTGCTTACATATCTGTGATATATATTCTCCATTGCTCCTTGTTATCCAAATTGTTTCATATTAGAAGCAGGTCTGTTTGGAAATGGCAAGATGATAGCTCTTGTTAATAAAAATAAGAGTGAACCTGTTAAATAGTTAATTATTTCATAATGTGCATTATTGAATTAATCACTAAATAAGTTCTTTTTATATATATTATACACACATAGGCATACATGAACACCTTTTGTGGTTATTTTTCCATTGTTGTTATGTGTCTTTTTTTCCATTTGTTTTTATGAGATAGTTTTACTATATAACTCATGCCAACTTTAGCATTGACAACCTTGAGACCAAGCCTCCCAAATACTGGCACTATAGAAGATACTACCAGTGTTGCTTTGCCAGCATACGGTAAATGAAATTCTTGCTACAAATAATAATTTCTGAAATTGCAGCAGAAAGCTTTCTGTACGCCATTCAAAATAAAGTTCACTTGTTTACCAGGGGACTAAAGTGCAAGTCTTCAAAAGTATTAGAAGAACAATTTTTAATTGATTTTGTAAAACATTCCTGTAGGGCACTTGTGAATGCCCTCTACTTGTGGAAACCCTTGGAGAAGAGAGTTCTTTGGTTTTTGCCTTATAATTTATTAGTAATCTGACTCTGGCTTATCAGAAACATCTAAGTACATATTTATGAGTAATTCAATTTATGCTTCTGTTGAGTAGTTTCCTTATTTTTTATTTTGTAAAATTTAGAGTTGTAGGTGGGCATTGGTGGTGCACTCAGCACTCGGGAGCTAAAGGCAAGTGGATCTCAGCAAGCTCAAAGCCAGCCTGATGAACATAGTAAATTCCAGGACAGCCAGGGATACACATTGAGAAAAGAATTCTTTTCTCAAAAGAACAACAAGCCAAAACCAAACGAACAAACAAACAAGAGCAAAACCTCTCAAAAAAAAACAAAAACAAAAACAAAACAAAAAAAAAACAAAAAAAAACAACAAAAAACCCAAAAACAAAACAAACAAAAATAAAAACAAATAAAAAAAACTTCCCCAAAACAACAACAACAAAACCTTAGAGCTGTAAAAACATATGTAATCCTGGAAGGAAAAGAATGTATGAATACAGACTAAACACAATAGAACATGGTAAGATCCATGTGTAGTCTTTAAAACGTAATCAATATTTGCATGACTTAACTGAATGTATTAGAGAGTTCCAGGAAAAAAAATAAACATGTTTATACAGGAATACTCTGATATTTCATTTAATTAGTATTAAGTAAATAGCACTCTGATTTAAATATTTCAATATCCCACTGCAATTCTCACAGATTTCTAAGCCTTAAATTTTACTTGTATGTCATTCTTTCTATTTAGCTAACAAATTTCAAAATATTTCAGTCAGTGATTAAAGGAAAAGTCAGCATCTTTGAACATTCTATCACCACATGATCCTGTGACATTCGACAGGCATCAGGATAGCTGTGACTCTTACTCCTGTATACATGACCCATATGATTAATACAAAACAAATGTAACTCAATAGTAAGATTAATTTAAGATATTTCTAAAAGTCCAAATAACTTCTTTAATTTTGGAAAACCAAATCAAATACTGTGGTCTTCAAGCCTATTATTTTAAACCACTAAGTAATGCTGCCTCTCTGGATAGATGGAGACCAAGAAGTTCCTTTAATAAAAGGAGCAATAGTTTTCTCCTAATTAATCTTCTTTCCAAGACTTCTTCAGGCTCACATACCCTGCTTTCACACCACTGAAGACTAAGTGAAGATAAATTTTGAATGTTGACAGAGCATAAAGATAGAGTTCATTTCAGAAAGAAAACGTAAGACTTTCAATTTACTTGAATATCTCAAGAGTGTAAAATAAATGCGCCAATGTTTTATTAACTATTTATTTAAACACACTTGAATATAATTTGGGTGTAGAAAAAGGAAGAGATGAGCATTAAAGGCTAGTACTAGCATATGTAATTATTTTAATATATAATGTTGAATATAATAATTTTAAAGTAAATTTCAAACAATTGCTTAATTATTAATAAAATCAATGATAGTAAATTATCTCTTTCTGTGATGACTCTGAAAAGTATAACTGGTTAACTTAAGTGTATGGAAGTTCAGCTAAATGTCCCCATATACTAATAGCCTACTGTCCCCAACCTACATCTCTAACAAGAGATGAAGAAGCTTTGAAAAGCTGGAATCCACTATACATACTTAGGACACAGGGGCAAGTTCTAATAGGATTCTGGTTTTTTCTCTTTCCTTTTGGAATGACACAAAGGCTCCAAACAGTATTGCTTCAGCTATGATGAATGAATATTGTTTCAGGGCCACAGTACTAGAAAGAATAAGGCATAGATATATACCTATGAAATGGTGGCTCTAAATGAACCATTTCTCTTTATAAGCCAATTATCATGAGGTATTTGTTTCAGTAACAGAAAGCTGACAGATACAAACTACAGTGATAATCATTAGTTTTGCTCAGCTCTTTTGTATGATTTGGTTTGTCTTGATATAGTATTGATCTTTCTTGATTTGTACCTATTATGTGGCTACAATGGCTCTTTTTGGTTGTCAACTACATTTAAAACTTAAGTGGCTGTATATATGTGTGGGGCTTTTTCCTCTTGATTAAATCATTTGAAATAGGAAGAACCACTCTTGACCCATGTCTTGTAGATAGGAAGATCCCATTTTAATCTGCGCCACAGGTTATGCTGGCAGCCTAAATAAATGACATGGATGAAGGAAACTTGCTGTCTTTGCTCTCACTCTCACTGACAAGTCATTCTGATTCACTAGGTTAGAGTCTATTTCTTATAGATTTTTCATATACAGAAAACCAGCTGGGCCATTCAGGCCTGTGAACTGAACTGGATTCTTAGCCATATTTTGCACACACATGCACAAATGCACACAAGCAAACAGACACACACACACACCCACCACTTACAGATACACACGTGTGGTATGGTATGTATGTATGTATATGTATATATGGATATGTATGTATGTATATGAATATATATATATACTGTTTTGAATATACACACATATACATTATATATATATATACATATATATATATATATATATATATATATATACATACATATTCTGTTCAGTATTTTCATACTTATGTTCCCATACCTCAATTTTGGAATGATAATATATGACTATACAGTTGCATAGTTGCACATTTGTGTATTGAAAATATGTGTTTGTTTTTTATTTTTCGGGGGCTTACAGTTAAGAGATTGTTTTGAGTCTCAGAAGAATCTTTGGAATTTTAAAGGTGTTAAGATTCAGTAAAACTATGGGGACTTCTGAAGTTGCACTAAATATATTTTGCATTATGATATGGGTATAAGCCTATGGTTGCCAGGGAATGGAATATAGTGATTTAAATAGAACAGCTCTCATTGGCTCATATATTTGTATGCTTAGTCTCCAGTTGGTGGAGTGTTTGATAAGGATTAGTAGGATTGGAAAGTGTGGCCTTGTTGGAAGAAGTATGTCAGTGGGGTTGGTCTTTGAGGTTTCAAAGGCCGATGCCAAGCCCAGAGTTTCTTCCTGCCTGCTCCCTGAGGATCAGAATGTAAAGCTGTCAGCTACTTCTACATCATCATGTCTGTCTGCATGCCACCATGACAATAATAGACTAATTAAATGTTCTCCTTTATAAGAGTCACCTAGGTCATGGTGTCTCCTCACATCAATAGAGCATATTTTTGCATGAAATGTGAAGAGTGATCAAGCGTATAGACAACACAGCTGGATGCAACTCAGGGAAGTAAAATGCAGGGTAATGGTAAATACAACAGGACTCCGGGTTCGCGTCAGGACTGAATATTTTCTCCTACTACTGCTTATACATTGTTTGAGTTAGCTAATACAGATAGCAATTTAAGAAGAGCTTAAGTAAACTATCCTTTACCCTCTTCTAAATTCTTCTTTTTGTACTTTACCTCATTACTCTCATGGTCTGGCTTTGTTGAAATGGAAATTTCTGGTTTTGTTGGAGATCCAGTTGTGTCATGTGCTATTTATCTGGAAACTGTTTTATGAGAGGATGTTTTGCTCAGAAAAGACTAATGGTGAGGTTTTTTTTTTCTTTTTTCTTTTTTTTTCGGAAGCTACCTGGTGAAAGGGCATGTGATGTTTTGCTGGAGTGGACCTTGAGAGGACATGTGATGTGATTGTGAATGTTGTGAATGTTGCTCTGGCTTTTGTTCGCTTCGTTAATCTTCATTGGGCTTTACTTATGCTGGTCTTCACTTACTACACCCTGGTATTGGTTCCTCTTGCTTTTTTTTTTTTTTTTTATTGATCTTTGGTAGTTGTGACTTCATAAAGAGAAATGTACCAAAGAACGTCTGGTGGTGTTCTGGCTGCTTCTTGCCACCAAACTCCTGCTGATTTGAAGAGCCTTGCAGTTTCTTCTGGATAGAACTTCTGCTGATGATTCTTGTTTGGTGTTTTGCTAGTGAACTGGACTGCTGACAATGAAGATTGGAATTGCCCTTAAGAACTACTTCTAAACAGGCCCACGCCACCTTGTTCTATTATCCATCTTCCTCCCCTACCTTTGTTCAGTGGACTATAATGGACATTGAAGTGTTTAAGAACCCTTATTAAAGTAGATTTTGAAAACTATAAGTCTAAACTTCATCCCAAAGGACATTTTTTAAAGGTGTGCCTGCTAGTAATAGTTTTCCTGTATCATCCAACAGAAACTCTCACTACCAGAGATTCTAATTTTTTTTTTTAACTGCTTCAACACATTGCTGTTTTGAAGGTGACTGTATATTTGTTATATTGGTTACTTTTCTCATTGTGAGGACAAAATACATGAGAAGAGAAACCTAAAAGAAAAAGACCCAAGGTTTGAACAATATAGTCAGTCAGTCCGTCTAGGTGGGAAAGTAGTGATCAAAAGTTAGAAGTGGTTGGTTGGCTGGTGGTATGCACCTGCAGTCAGGAAGTAGAGCAGAAGTAATGTTGGTACTCCGATTACTTTTACTTTCTCTTCTCCCCCTTTTATTCAGCACTGGCCCTTAGTACTTAGAATAGTGTTGTCTACATTTACAGTGTGTCTTTTCTCTTTAGTTCAACTGTTATAAATGGTCAATGATATGTCTTCTAAGTGATAGCAAATGCAGTCAAACTTACAAGGTAACAATTCACAACTTAGTTATTCTAATAGATACATATATTTGCCTTGGATAAATGTTTATCCAATAAGATTTGGAGACCTTTTACTCTGCAGATGATGACAGTATCTACAATATTCACTTTAAAACTAAATGACAGAGAGAGAGAGAGAGAGAGAGAGAGAGACAGAGAGAGACAGAGAGAGAAAAGAGCTCTATTTATCTTTTATAGAACTTTAGCGAAAGTAACTTACCAAGATGCCAGTAACAATAAAAGTTTTCTTTGGTTCACAGAGGTCTATTTTCTATCATCATATCATCAATTTTTATTTTAAAATACTTCTCAAAAGACAACAGTATTATTACTCCCTAATGATATAGTTTGCTTTCTCTTTTCTTTCACTCTTTCTCTGATAGCTTGACTGGTAAAATAAATAAATAAAAATAAATAAATAAACAAATAAATAAATAAATAAATAAATAAAATTGGTCATGTCTATATTTCCCCACATAATAAGGATATTCAATGATGAATGTGATTTCCAAATTAATAAAAATATTTTATATCAAAGAAAGGCTTTCAGATGTCCTATAAAATGGCACAAGGAAGATATTCTTCATGCAAAGCTTTGCTTCTTGTACTTTAGTTAATCCATTTAATACTATAATATAGAAAAATATATCTGAATTCTTGTAATGATACAATGGCTAGTAAAATTTTAGCATGGTATAGACCAGTAACAAACAACTGAGTTGGATCTCAAACTTGCTAGCTATATAAATATAATAGATATAAACTGTTTAGTCTCAGTTCATACTATCTTGCTATAGTTGGGGCTTCAAGGAACCCCCAGGGTTTTTCTAAATAACTTTGAAAAATTAATGAACTTATAGAAAGTCATATTTCAGCAATTAACAGATAATTTTGGAGCTCATTCCTCTGTGCTCCATGAATGAAATTTTAGGCTAATGAACCTAAATGCACTATCATCAGTGGGTTGAATTTAGTTTCACAAATGGAACAATGGGGAAATCAATCAACTAAATGTCTATTTTCATATTGTTTATAAGAACACAAATGAATGTTTGCATTATCCTCAAATGAAAGGTATTTTGTGATGCATTAGCTATACAGTATAGCAGTTATGATCTATATTAAACATCTTTGTGCTTGACATAAGA